>VXAU01001188.1:0-367232 GCA_013399695.1 Formicarius rufipectus
GAAACCGCGGGCCCGGCGCGTGCCCGCCTCGGTGAAACCTGCGCGCGGGAAAGGGGCCCGACGGCTCCTGTTCCGAACGGAATTTAAAAAAAGAAACAACCCCAAAGAACCGAACCTAGAGCTGTGTTACTGCCCCTGTCCGCTCTTGGTGGAACACCGGGAAGGCGCGGCTCGGCCGGCGCTGTCCCGAGGCAGCGCTCCCCCAGCGGCACATACCGCCCCGCACGGCGGCGTCCCCCTCGCTCCTCTCGGCCGATGGGCCTGCCCGCGGGGGGCGGGGCCCGCAGGTGAGTGGCCACGGGATCGGGCCGGGGGGTCGCACTGCGGGCGGTGGGAACGGGAATGGGAACAGGGATAGGGGCTGGGGCGTGGGACCGTGATGCGGGCTGGCCTCTCGGAGCACGGCCCCAAATGTCGGGGCCGCCGTCCGAAGGGCTCAGGCGGGATTGCCGGTCCGGCGCCGCTGAGGCCGCGTCTCCCTTCCGCGTGTCCCAGGTGCCTGCATGAATAACTTAAACGACCCTCCCCACTGGAACATCCAGCCCAATCGGCGCGGTGCCGGCGATGACGGGAGCAGGTGGAACTACGCCCTGCTGGTGCCCATGCTGGGCTTGGCCGCCTTCCGTAAGTAGCGCCGCGGCCGTGCCGGGCGGGCCTCGGGGGCACTGCGGGCTTGTTTGTAAACAACCAGCACTGTTCGCAGCGCTAAGGCACGGGTCATCTTTCATACATGGGGTTGAATCCGTGTTTAATAAGATCCTGTTTACAAAGCTCTCTCGGATGGGTGGACAGAGGATGCACTATAGAACCCTAATGTAACGACACAAAGTGCTGCTGATGTATATTTATTTACTGGACCTGGAGAGTTCTCAGTGTGGTACCTGGATTGGAAACCTTCATTTTGTTTCTCTGTAACTTCATTTACCTTTTTTAATCCAAGTAGTGCAAGTATTGGCAATAAAACTATGGGGGATATTTTATTTAAGAGAAAACATGGTCGTTTAACTTACTGTGAAGCAGGAACCACAGAAATACATTTGATGGTGACATGTAAATAGAAATGAGTATCACTGGGGAGGGCAGGAGAGAGTTTTTTATCACTTAGTAGCTTCATTAGAGGTGTAGCTTATTAGTCACACCCATCATTGTTTTATGTTATACTCATGTCTGAAGTCTCATTTATATATGATAGGTTGGATCTGGACCAGAGAATGTCAAAAAGAAATAGAAAGAGAAAAACAAGAGTACCATAGAAAGAAGTCATCTTTACAAAAAGACCTGGAAGGCAAATACCGGGATATAATCACAGAGAATCGTCGCGCTGTGGCTCATTTGGAGGTGGAGCTGGAAAAGGAACGCAACAGGACCCTGAGTTACCGTGAGGCCCTCGTGTCCCAGAGTCGCAAACTAGTAGAAGAAAGGAGGCTCCTGGAACAGGAGCAGGAGAAGTTGGAGCGAGAAAAACAAGTCTTCTTGCGCTCAGGAGCAGAAGGTAGCTTGTACCAGAGTTGCCTGGCAAAGGAAGAAGAGTGGCAAAAGAGAGCCAATGTATTACTAAAAGAATTTGAAGAAGGACTCAAAGAAAGACAGGACATCTACTGCAGTCTTGTTGTACCCAGAAATCAGAGACTAGAAATAGAGAAAAATCTGTTAGTTAAAGCAGCAACTGATCCTATTGCTGTGTCTCTACATGTGGAAAGTGGCTTAAAAGATATTTTCAAATATGATAATTACTGTGGCAATGTGCTGAACAGAAACAAAAGTCAAAATGGAAAGCTTATGTGGCTGTATCTGAGGTATTGGGAACTAGCTGTTGAACTACAGAAGTTCAAGAGGGTAGAAGAGGCCATGTTAGGAAAACGCTAAGTAAGAGAAGTAATGGGATTTTTTTGTGATCCACTGTGCATAGTAGAGACAGTCACAGTTGTAGCCCAAAGCTGTTAAATTCTGCTGTGTTGCTATCTCCCCTCATCGTTGCACTTATATTTGCATGGGACGTGCAGTGCTGGTGCCTTTCCTTTCACTAACAGCAGACACTACAGTGAGCTGTGCATGCTCTTAAACTCTGTGAGTGTGTTTGCATTGCAGATGCAGTGTAGGATAAAGATAGGCCAGCTTCCACAGGTATCAGAAGCAGCAAAGCAGAACTTGGTTTAGAGGGATTTACCTAGTTGATGGTCACTCTCCATCAACAGAGGAGTGTGGTTTGTGTCGCCCAAGAGTGGTAGCACATGGTGCTCCTTATCCCTGATGTTTAACGTGATATCTCAACACTATTTTTTATTGTTATCATTATTATCAATTTTCAAAGTTCGCTTGTTTAAGCAAGACTGACTTTGAGGAAGATGTTTGGAAGAGGTGGTGTTTGAGCAAACTGCTTCATGCATAAATCCTACATGTCTGCACATACATTCATAAAATTATATGTGTGAATGTGTGTGTGTATAAATGTATGTATTAGTATTCAAAGGAGGGGAATAAGAGGATCCTGTTTCAAATTCATCAGTCTTGCATTGTCTTTGAGCTTAATATACAAATAGTGCTTTATGAATGAAGTATCCAAAAGATGTTAATTAAAATAACATGTAAAGAAACAGACTGATGAAAGTCTCACTGGGGCTTGGAATCCATTCTGGAGTACTAGAGAGTGTATAAGCTTGGAGTTATCATATTGGAGATATGTTAGGAAGATTTTTTTTTTTTTTTCTCAGCCACGCTTTTAGTTGTACCCAATAATGAGCCTCCATGAAAGAGGTCACCATGCTGCTGCCTCACCTCCCAGGGCACTGGTTGCTACCTGGTTAGCTTGCAGGAACCTCCTTGGGTTACAGCTGTTGCACCTGGCTTTGTTTCTTGGATAGGTCCTGTTTGTTATTTGCAGATAGGAACTTAAATGCAGCCTGCACTGTTAACCACTACCTCCCTCTCTATCTCCGTTCTCCCAGAACTGAACTACACTTCTCCACAGCTCTTAATTTCTGACCTTACGGTTCATCACTTCATGTACATGTGACCATGAAAGCCTACAGGTAGACAAATTTTGCAAACTTTTTAGAAGGCAGCTTTTTCATTTACTTAGTAATAACAAAATAGATACAGCAAAAATAAAATTCTAGATACAGCAAAATAAAATAACCTGGGAAAATAAGTAGATCTAGGTTAAAAAACTCCAACATCAACAAACAAAAAACTCCAGTGCATTTCAGTGCCTGAAACTTCTTAAAACTTTGAGTATACTTTAGATCCTTTTGACAATAGGAACCACATGATTTTTCAACAGTGCCATGTGTTTTGGATAACTTTTTTTCTTCCTCCTTTTTAATCCAGCCTTAGACCTCAAAGGGGCAGTGTTTATCCTTTTGGTTATAACATCTGGTCTTCTCTGTTACTTGACTTTGATTAGTGTTGGTAGTTTGTCAGGTCTTTAATTACCAGCTCGTTATTTCTTGTGGGCTAGACTTCACACACTCTTGCTTAGGCACTCAGCTAGAATCGTGGCTTGGAAGCAATCCAGTTAAGTGAATGCCCATCCAAGTTTAACAAAGAACACTTGAAGATGTGTGTTTTCCCTCTTACTGTTTTCTCCTGGTTTCATTTTGCTCTGGACACAGAAGACAGCAGATCAATATTTTGAAAAATATCATGTGCAACCTAATCCAATTACTCAGCAAAAATACCTAACATGAAGCGAGATTCTTAAATAGAATAGATGTGTCCCAACGACTCGGTTTTGCAGTTGTGATTTTGCTCACCTTGTTGGTACTACTTATACTGCTGTGTTGATCTGTTAGTATTTTATGTACTAATATATTTTTAAATAAAGTTTCAGTAGGCAAACTTGAAGGAAAAAAAAAGAGGTATCATCACAAACACCAGAAGGGCCACAGTTTATTTGGATGCCAAGTGTATGCAGGTTGGGAGCTGAGAATGAAGTTGAGTTACTACTCATATGTGACAGCCTGAGCCAAGCTGCTGCAGCTAGCCATATGCACACACCCCGATTGCCCAGTGGAACAAATCAGTTTGAATAACTTACCCCAGGTGTCATTCCCTCTGAATGTGGAAAGTGACCAGCTAGCTGTGGTGTTTCACATTTACATGCAGGCAGTTAAACAGCTCAGCTGACAAACAGTGGATAATGAATAGATGCCAATGTATTTGAGATTCATGCCTTGAATTTGTACATCTTAGTATTAAAAGAGCAAAGATTTTTTATTTTTTTTTCATGGTTTGTCACTGACATCGCTCAGAGTGTTTAAAGAAAATGTAATCAAGAGGGTAAAATATTTTTTCAGTATAAATGTGTATGTTGAAGCATCATACACTTGATTGTACAGGGTTGGATGCAATGAAATAAGTGTTACTTTATCTTTTTTGGAAGTATCAATTATTTGTTCAACCAATTGCTGAACTGTTGTTCATGGATTTTGAAGATCACTATATTAAGACCGAAGTGTTACTTCAGCAGGCTTTTTAAAAGTGTGTAACTGTTTTAGAAGCACTGGTACTGTTATTTTCTACTAAAATCCATGTTTGTAGGTGTGTGATGTATTTTTGAAACATTCACCTGTTTTTATGTTGAAAATGATAATGTAAATTTAATCTTATTCAACATTGTTTTTCTGGATTGGTTAATTGTTTGGAACTGCCCATATATATATAGACTACAAGAATAATGTCAAAATATGTAATGAACTTTTTTGGTTATGAAAATTGCCACTTGTTAAACAAACAATAACAAATAATAAAAACCCTTACACATTCTGCACTGTTCTGTAGCTTGGATAGAGTGGGTGGGAGGAATGGAATTTGCTACTTTATTCCAACTTTCCAAGCTAATTGCACCATTTTAGGGTTAATAAATGGTGCATTTTTTAAACTGGTATAAAAAGGTTTGGTCTCGGGGCTGAGAAATGGTGTTGTGCAAAAAGGCTAATTACAGAAAGATTACGGTTAGCCATCAGTGAAAGTAAAAAGATGAAACATTACTGGTAAAATAGCCCTGAAAACACAGCTACCTGCTGTGTATAGTACTAATTGCAACCACCGGAGAACTGCGAATACGTTGTGCCTCTGGAAACGAGGAGTCTGTCGGTGGAAGAGTTTGAAGAGAGCTGAGGGACTGTGAGAGCTGTGGTGATGGCTCTCTAGGGTATCGTCATACAGTCATGCACCCCAATAACCCTGTGCTGACACCAGCCCGAGCTCTCCAGCTGCTGAAAGAAACTCCTCACTCTTCACTTTATAACAGTTTGTATTTCTGAGGCACTTCACCTCTAAACTTAGAGACAATCAGGACGAAACGCTCAGCTCCGGTGGCCGACGCTTCCCCTCCCTGGTCGCTGCCTCCCCCTTGTGGCGAAGGGCTCTCCCAGCCTGGGCAGCGCCTGCTCTGCCCTCGGGCGGGTCTGGAGCGCATCTCCGAGGCTACAGTCAGGGCTCTCTGGTCCAAACGCCACTGAAGCGTGCTAACAAGAGAGATGAGCTAAAATGTGGTGTGTGGTGACCAAGACAGAATGAATTTGTCTCCGCCAAAGTGGGTACTGCGGTAGACCTCTGTGCAAAGGCAGCCTGCAGGAACTGGATGTAGTTCAACACCTCATTAGCATCTCACTGTATATTACAGCACTGGAAAAGAAAACAGTTACAAACTTGATTAAATAACGCTATCCACCCACTGCTTAATGAACAAGGCAATCAATAACCTACACCTGTCAATATGTCCTGCTGCCTGCTAGAGAGGAGATATTTGTGGTGAGACAGATCAAAGCAATAGCACTTTACTGACTCGGGAATTTAGGGGGACCCTGGGCATCATAGAATGTTTTGGGTTGGAAGGGACCTTCAAAGCTCCTCTATTCCAACCCATCTGCAATGAGCAGGGACATCTTCAACTAGATCAGGTTGCTTAAAGCCCTGTCCAACCTAGAAACAAATGTTTCTAGGGATAGTACATCTATGACCTCTCTGGGCCACCTATTCCAGTGTTTTACCACCCTTGTAAGAAAATTCTTCTTTATATCTAGTCTAAATCAACTGTCTCTTAGTTTAAAACCATCACCCCTTGCCCTATACCAACTGGCCCTGCTAAAAATTTATCCCTGTGTTCATATAAGCCTCCTTGAAGTACTGAAAGGCTACAATAAGGTCTCCCCTGGGTCTTCTCCAGACTGAACAACACCAGCTCTCTCAACCTGTCTTCATAGCGGAGGTGCTCCAGCCCTCTGATCATGAGATCAGACAATTTGGTGCTGTCCACAGAAGCATTCCTTCACCTATTCCCCTTATCTGTATTTCCCCCCAAAGTTATTCCAAAGATGAAATTTATTCTACAAAGATGAAAGCAATATTTTAGTGATCTTCTGACTGTATGCAAAGAAGTATTAAGGACATCACATGTCCCTCCCTGGTGTCGATAAGAAGAATCAAACAAAGCAGCATGATTCTGCTGGAGTTGGTATTACTTCACTGAAATATTTATATATAAAGCTGAAAGAAGTATGGGAACTACCAGTATAGACGATTATAAAGATTGTGCCTCTTTCTGGGAGATAGAAAGGAGCAAAAGGCCACATGGACATTAGTGTCAGCTCAGTTGTGGATGAACTGCACGAGATACTCCATTCATAGCTTGTTCCCTTTAATTCCTCTGTGGCTGAGGACACTGCTACTTCCACAATAAACATGAACTGACAACTTCTAGGTATGTCAGATTGCTAACACCATAAAACCACTCCAGAATGGGATACTTGTGGAAGTCATTGTGTATGAAATCCCAATTCTGTTGTGCTCCCAATAGCCTGAGACAGATTTTCAATGACAGTTCAGTGCTGCCTTATTTCTCCTCTGCAGTGGTACTTGATAGCTCTGAAAGAGTTCTCTCCCAACTGGAGAAGTTTACAATTCATGGGAAGAGAGTCAGCCTCCACAGTTTATTGGATGTCTCCAAAGTCTCCAAGGTATCCCTGCTTGAACTGCTGTGGGCTGATGGCAGCAGCCTGGAAGCACAAATAAAGGAAATCAGATCATGCCATCTGAAGATCTGAGCCTTTTAGTTACTTATCAGGTAGAGTTTGAGAACAACAAAGCATAAAACTTAGATCAAGTTAAAGATCTACAGATCATTTATTGGCAAGGTAAACTGCATGACCACCTGCCATGGATTATTACCCTTAGAAGTAAGCAGCTGTGAAATATTTTGCCTACATCTCTCCTACTCTAAATATGATCAGCCCCCTAGACTGGTGATTTTGAGTATCCTCCTGAGCCTGGGGTTCAGTACTCCCTCTTTGCACAGCTGGTCAAGGATGTGACCTATGGGCAACCTGTAGAAGAATTTTGTGTTTTCTCCATATATTTTAAAGGATGGTCCAACCAGGGATGGGCTGTCAGACAGACTATATAGTTTAACCTCTGAATTTTCTTCTTTTTCACTTTTATTACCTCTTTACCAATTTACACTTCCAAATGAGAATCCTGTGCTTGGAGCATTTGACAGTATAGTTATCACCATCTTTACATTTCCATCTTTTCCTGGTTTAGACTTAGCACACAAGCAAGAGTAATTGCACTGCTGTATATGGTTCTTTGACTACAAAGTAGAGGCTGCTTGGAAAGGAAATATGGTTAATGCTGCTAAGATATTGCTATAAAATCACTAAAGTAAGAGATTTTACATCAATTCCTCCTACTGTATTAAAAAGGGTCAGAAAATAATGTAGTTAATCCTAATAACATGGTATATACTCAAGGCACAATAAATGTATCTGGAGAGTCATAGATTTGCCCTATGTCATCCCGGGGATGATGGTATCACAAGGAAAGGACCATATTATATTTCATGTCTGAAACTATGACTGGATGCAAACTACATATATTGCTGCTGCTCTCTGCTTTTCTCAATGACTTTATAGGAAAGGAATTTTTAATTATTTTTTATTTTAATAAGAGGTCTCTACTGTGTCAGACTGGTTTCTCTTTGTCCTCATCTTCACAGGATCCAGCAAAAAAAAAGTTTCCCCAGTGCAGTCCTCTCCAACCCATGATAGAGAGGAGAACAATCACAGAATATCTGAAGTTGGATGAGACACAGAAGCATCATCTGTTCCAGCTCCCCTGGTCCTCACAGGAACACAACCTTACATAGCTGTAAAAGATTTCAGTTGGCTTTTAAATAATCTCAAATGTTTTATTATGACAATAAATAGGAAAAATCAATACCGTGTTATGAAGCTTTGTAAAGCAAGTTGATCTGTAAGCTATTGCACGATGAATTTGCCAAATCTTTTATGACTCGACCTCAGCTTTTGGCACAGGACTCCCAGTCTTTTGCTTCATTTATTTTTGTTGCTGAATATGGTGATCCATCTTCATCAGGATGATTCAAAAACCTTTTAATTCTGTCTATTCTGATTTTGGCATTGTCAACAGATGGACTTACGCCTAACAGAAGGTAATCTGCCTTGCGTACTTGTTTTCTATTCAAATCCTCCTTAACAGTATGATGAAAGACTAAAAATAGAAATCCTCTTTGCTGTCTCTGTAGTCATCTGTTCCAGTGGTTTCCAAAGGTGGAAACCATAACAACCTGCAATTTCACAGTGGCCACACCAAGTCCAGCTGCTGCCATAGTTCTGGCCAGCCCTCAGGGCAGCTTGGTTGGGCCTGGCTGTGCCCGCAGGGACCCTGGCACACTCAGCACAGTGCACATCCTCAGAGGTGGCTGGCGCTCCTTTCATGGTGCAGGAGGGGAATGTGAAGCACTCCAGACAGGCACTTCAGCCAGGTCCTTCAGTCAGCCCACTCAGCTCACTCCCAGGAGAGAAGAACCTGCCCTTAGACTCACAGACTCCTGGAACCATTAAGGTCAGAAAAGACCTTTAGGATCTTCAAGTCCAATCATTAACCCACCACCACCATGTCTGCCACTAAACAATGCCCACAGGTGCATCCCTTTTGAACACTTCCAAGGTTGGTGACTCCACCACTTCTCTTGGAAGCCTGTTCCAAAGCCTGGCCGCCCTTTTCAGGAAGAAATATTCCCTAATGTCCAATCTAAACCTCTCTTGGCACAACTTGAGTCCATTTCCTCTAGTCCTATCACTTGTTACATGGGAGAAGAGGCTCATCTCCATCTGGTTACAACCTCCTTTTCGTCCTTCTCCATAGGGGTGTGGCTTCCTGAAGGTCTGGAAATAACCTGTGCTGGCCCAGGAATGCCAATGATGGCACAGAGAGGGACTGCTCTGAAGGTCAGAAGAGGAGCAGTGGCCAGGTGGCCAGTTTGGTAGAATGTGTCAGGCACTGCAGGGGAGGACAGATTGTCTCCCCTCTGGGAATAGTGCCTGTGGAGCCAGACCACCACAGACGTTCTGAGGGTTGCCCACAGTCAGGAGTCCCTCAGCCCAGGTAGCACTGAACCATGCCCAAACCTGGCCCTGGAAAAGAAAGTGAGTGGCTCCATCCTTCCTGTTGCCTTGATTTATATCCACAAAAATCTTCTTCTGCCATTTCTTTATCGTCATCCCCTCTTACACTCTTTCATAACATTGCCATCATCCTGTGAGATGAAAGACATGTCCATCTAAGACAAAGAATATGCCCATATTCTTCCACAAACAGCTATGTGTGTATAATCCAGTAAAATATAGAACTTTTCTAAAGGAGATATTTCCTTTTTAATCAAGTTTTGGTAAAATTGTGTGCTGCTTACAGAAAAGTTAGCTTACTTTTTGTATAGCCCCTTTTAACTTTTGAAAAAGTAGTACATTAAAAATATGGGCATAGTAGACAAAAAGACAAATGTGCCATTAGAAATGTTGTAACCCAAGTAATCCAATTTAAGTATAAGATCCATTTTCTCCCACATTTGTAATTAGCAGTTTGCAATTCATGTCTTGTTTAGCAACCTGTATCGCTGAAGGATTGCTTTCCTGGAGATTTATTAGCCATAATAAACCCATGGGACCATGCCAAACGTGTGCTTGGCATTGCCTGAAGGAGAAGTTTCCCTCAGAGCGCATGTGACTGTGACTGTGGAACAGCTTGCTTGTTCAAATCCACAGGGTGGCAATATAGACAACCCCTTCGTGCAGCTGCGAGTCATGTTGGAACTGGTGTCATTGCTACCATACATCCCTCCAAAAAATGCACTGTGCCTTCCAAGGTCATTAGCTATTACACTGATAAAGAAATTTGAGCTAGATGCTATACCAGCACATTTGCTTCTGCAAATGTTTAACTACTGATAGATAACTAACAACCACTGGAACTTTGCATTGACAAAGTAAGATAAAATTCTTTAAAAAGAGGATTTATACAGTAGAAGGCAATCTGGAATGTATTTTTATATCCTGATAAAAGCTGCTTGCAGAGAGAAATTTTCACTAGATCAGTTGCCATGCGACCCCAACTGGATGTATGAACTGAACAAAACAGGAGATGCAACATGAACAAAGTGGTGCGGTTGGTAGAACAGAAGGAAGAGATGCCATCCAGGGGGACCTGGACAAGCTTGAGAAGTGGAAACATGAGAACATAATGGGGTTCAACTAGTCCAAGTGCAAGATACTGAACCTGGGTCAGGGCAACTCCAAGCACAACTACAGGTCTGAGTGGAGAATGGATTGAGAGCAGCCCTGGGGAGAAGGACTTCAGGTGGACATAAAACTGGATGTGAGCCAATAGTGTGCACTTGCAGCCCAGAAGACCAACCAACCAACTTCCGCACCCAAAAAACTGTGACCAACAGGTCAAGGGAGGTGATTCTCCCCTCTACCCCACTCATGTGAGGCCCCACCTGGGGTACTGCATCCGGCTCTGGGGCCCTCTGCACAAGAAAGATTGTTGGAGTGAGTCCAGAGCAGTCCACAAAGATGATCACACCTCTCCTATGAAGACAGGCTGGGAGAGTTGGGGCTGTTCAGCCTGGAGAAAAAAGAAGGCTCTGGAGGACCTTAGAGCACCTTCCAGTACCTAAAAGGAACCTGACAGGAAGTGAGAGAGGTATGTTTGACAGAGTATGCAGTGACCAGACAAGGGGTAATGGCTGCAAAATGAAAGGGAGTAGGTTTAGATTAGATACTACGAAGAAATTCTTCACTATGAGTGTGGTGAGACACTGAAACAAGTTCCTCAGACAAGTGGCTACCCTGTCCAGAGGTTGGATGGGGTGAGCAGCTTGGTCTAGTGGAAAGTGTCCCTGCCCATGGCTGGGGTGTTGGAACTAGATGACCTTTAAGGTCCCTTCTAAACCACTCTGTGATTCTATGATGACTCTATGAACAAAGAACTAGGTAAAGATCTAATTATGATGATAAGATATGCTGAAAGCAGGAATGGTGGTCTAAGGGGATGTTACTAACACAGTTCCTTAAGGATAAGTTGAGGAACAGTGTTGTGTCATTCTTCCACTAATGACTAAGGACAAAAAATAGCAGTGTGTTAATGAAATACTCATGACACAATCTCGAAAGTACTGTGCATGCTGAAAAACTCAGGAAGAACTGAGCAACTCAATGCACTGGAATAGCAGAAACTGATTGAACATATGCTTTTGACAACTTAAAAGAAGTTGTTCTGCTGCAAGCTAGAAGATCCTTAGTCGGAATCATGAAAGGAGAAGAGAGTTGCCAGTGCAGTGGTTAATCAGGAAACAGCTCATCCGCACATGTGACAGGGTCATGAAAAAGGCAAGTGCTATCACTTGGTAGATTGAGAGGTATTTCAGGTCAAGTTAGGGAAATATTAATACCTCTTACAGGGGAAATCCATCTGGGCTACTGTATACAGTCATTCACACAGAAGATGAAGACTTTTTTTGTAACTTTTCTATTCAGAAGATAATGAACAGCCTTTGGAATCAACTTTGAATCAACGTGATAAGGTTGCAAAAGGATATTGGGATGTGTTCACATCCTTTGCCAGGGGCTGGACTTAAAAGACCTCTTCTTTATTTTGATGATCCTCTATAATTGTATGCATTGATCCTGTAGGGCTTAGCTGAACAAAATTCTTATGATGAATGCAGTGTTAGATCTTATATATAGTTTTCAATGGCAAGTACTTATCTTTTGTTAACACTGAGGCAGAAACAGAAGGATTTTTTATGGTTGTGCTGAAATAATGAGTATGTGACTAGTATCTGTGATATTTGCTAACCAGTGTCCTTTTTTTTTTATTTTTGACCAGTGTATCCAGGGTCACTGAAAAGGTGAAGGGACCTTTGATTTCAAGACCATTTATAAGAAAGACACTATGTTCTTCAGACCTTGTTCTGTAACGATTAAAGGCATTAGTGTAAGCAGATTATGCTTATGACTTTAAAGGTCAGATTTTATAAACTCTTTCATTTTCCATCCTTTTGGTCAGAACATTCAGATCTACTACAGAGAAACATTTGTTATTTTGTAAGCATGCCTTATAGGAAACTGAATGTGATGGTGAGTCACAAGCAATTTGTCTTCTGATAAAAAATGATATGAAATTTCCATATTTAGTCTGAGGCCAGTGGAATATTATTACTTCTTTTTTTGCTAGGGCTATATATGTATTTAAATGAGTATAAAAAGGGGTGTGGCAAGGGGTGTTACATATCATTATAGGCGACTACAGTTTATAGCCAAATTATGTCCTGAATTACATTAGCTGAAATCAATGTCTTCTAGTAGATGAACAGATTGTCCCATAAAACCTTGACAGATAAAGCATTAATAAGTGTCAGAGCTGACTTGGTCAATTGAATGATTTGCTGACGCTTCTTTTTACCACAAACCTGCACTTACAAGTCTAGTGCCAAAGGTTCACTATATATAGCTGAAGACAGCAAATAGATGGTCTCTTTTTGAGCAGGTTTCTGACCAGCAGTCAGTTTTGTCCTCCTCACTGTGGCAGCGTTTTCAATCAGGAAATTTAAAATATGGTAAAGCTAAAGTTGCCCAATCCTGGCCTGGATGACAGGATACCTTCTCATGCTGAACTTGAGGTCCTTGAGAAAGAAGAGGCAGACTCCAGACCAAAATGGGATAACAAGGCTCAGTATATGCTGACGTGTGTAGGGTTTTGTGTGGGCTTGGGAAATGTGTGGAGGTTTCCGTATCTCTGTCAGAGCCATGGAGGAGGTATGTCTTTAAAATATCTTAACTAATTTTGGGTATAAACCAAGTTTAGTCTCTCCTTTGGGGAAGGAATGATGGAGTATGTTAAGAACTGGTCAGTTGCTGTAAGAATAGTGGTGTTCTTGCTAGAAAACTGTACAACAGAGAAGGTCATTTCAGAGGTAATGAGCATGCACTGAAGTCATGTTAGTGATGGAAGAAAAGGAAGGGTCTGTTTTTACTTCAGGACACAGTACTGGATAAATCAGTCTTGCACTGTCATGTACGTAGTATATTTTCCCAGTCTAAAATCAATATATATATAGTGTGTGTATTTAAAACTACTAGTAAATTAATTGGGACTATGATTCCGATCATGATCCCTAGGGATCTTTTCATTATAGGGTTTTCATTGGGTTTGTACTGATCTGTGTATCACCTGTGGGGTCAGGTAATTTGTGTAACTTGTGCTAGGAGTAACAACATAAAAGTAGTTAACATTTAGAATATGTTTTTAGCAGTTGCTGTTATTAAGTCAGATAAAATCCAAATATGTTATTTACTGGGAGTCCCTAGGGTTCAGGTTAGGTCTGAATGACCGTATTACATATTTTGTTTTGATGTTTCACTGTGTTTTTAAAAGATGATTTTGAGCTGAACCATTGCTTAAATATTATATGTCAACCTAAATTTCTCATTTTCTAACAGTCTTTCCTGTCTGCTCTCTACTTGTCTGCATTTCACTCTGGGATGTGTGTAAAATAACCTTTTGTTCCTTTGTAATGTCTGATGTTGAAACAAAAATTTTGGCTTAAGGAACAGTATTTCAAAGTAATTTTCATTAAATGTACATAGTGAGATGTTTAAAAATTGCTCTTCCTAGTTAGAGTAGGGACAAATGAGGGCTCCGTGGGGAGTTGCTCATACAAACTGAGGGACATGTAACAACAAGTGACTTAGTTGCAAGAAAAGATGCTTTAAACATTAAGATTTTTCTAACATGGGTTTGTGTTCAGAATTTGCAGTGCAAACTGAAGGTCATTTGCAGCAGAGCTAACTCTTGTAACCAAAAAGTTACAAGACACACACACACAGAAATATCAGAAGCCCTTTTCCATATTTGACAATTTTAATTTGAAAAAGTGGATATACATCTCCAAAATTTATGGCACTCGTTGGCTTCTTAGTCTCAGAAAGTGGAGATGCTCCATTTTCCAGGGTAGATTTATAGGCACTTTCCTGCTTTTTGGTCTTTCTTCCCCTCATGGTCTAGTAGTGTGAAATGCAGCTAAAAAGCAAACATCCAACAAATGCAAAGAACTCGTAATGGATCATGGTTTTCTGACTGATGTCAGTGAAGATTTATTAATTGCTTGTGTGTATATGTCAGCACTCTGTTTTAATTTGTCCTTTGACAGCAATTATTTTTCCTTCTTATCATTTGTCATTTCTTGGGAACACTAATAATGGTTATCTCTGGCTTTTTGTTTCCCTGGGACTCTCTCACTCAAATTTTAGACAGAAGTTGAAAGGGGGCACATAGCAGAGAAATTGTGTAGCTGGGTCTGGACTTAGAGCTAATAAAGAATTGCTACCTTCTTAATCAGTTCTTCTGCACAGCACCAAATGCTGTGATTCACATCAATACACAAGAGTTATCAGCAGTGCTTTCCTGGGACTTCTTAGAAAGGACTCCTTAATTTCATCACACATGGGGATGGAGTGCTAGTGTGAAATGCCTTCTCCTCTGCTGTGCAGTGCACCTCAGCCTCTTCTGGTAGATCTAAATCCAACTCCTGCCACCACTGCCATGCTTTCATTAGAGTGTCTGTTCTCAAACTTCTCCCTTCTATCAGGATAAAAAAACATTCTTGCTGTTTTTTGGAGGGATGGCTTTGAACTTGAACATGTGACTATTCCTATTGTAAAAGCAGACCTTAAAGTTCTTATTTCTGAAGACATTTTAATCTTGAGACATTTTCTGCATCACGAGATTTTCTGGCCCCTGCATCTCTGATTCCCATTCAGCCCAATGTATGTTCACAGCATACCAAGCACCCAACAGATGCAGCACCCTGCAACATCTTTGCACTTGTCAGATTGCTGAAGGAAACTGCCTGACAGCATAAAACCCCTTCTGAACAGGGTGCTTCTGGAAGTCATTGCGTATGACATCCTACCTCTATTATGCTCCCTCTCTTTGGCTTCAGCTAACTCCATTTGGAAATGTGCATTTACTAGGTATTTTTTTGCCTAGTCTTTGCCCCTCAGCATGCTGGCTGAGATGATTCATTCATCTTTGCATTGGTGTGGCCCACTGAGGGGCACAGATATGCCTCTGTAACACAGCAGGGGGAAACTGCAAAGTTGTGCACCTACTTCCAAGGTATCTGTTAGAAGGCATATGCCACACTCATGAATTCACTCAAGAAGCTCCATTTTTCCCCAGAGGGTCCAGTGCCTTTACTGGGGATGGTGTATGACTTCACAATTTGTGCTTTCAATATATATCTTCACTGAATCCTGGGTGCAAAGCAGCAGAAATCATTGCTGCTGCTCTCTCACTGGAAATTGGGACTATGTTCCTTCTCAGACTGTTTCTGGTGTGATTATTTTATGGAGTCCTAAAGCTCATGTTGGATATAATGGTTGATTACGGGTGTGGATCAAGAGATTAAAAAAAAAAAAGCTATTTCCCATTCAGTAAATATCTGCAGAAGATGAGAAAAAATCCTATGTGATCACATGGTCAGATATTAGGTACATGCAGAATAAAGGTTGCAAGACTCTCTCCTGAAAATTGTGTCTAAGGATTTGCTTCACTATCTTCTTTCTTTTTGAATATCAATTATATGGATGAGCATTTGGATTGTTTAGCATGGATAAGGTCTGGTAGCAACCCTGTAGATAGTATTTCAGCCCAGGACACTCTCAATTGAGACTGAATGTTCACCTATTTTGTGAATCAGTGCTTGCATATTTTATATGCCTTATGAAACATAATTGAACTACAGTGAAATATAAATTTTACCTTTGTAGTACTTGGACTTCAAGGAAGGTGGACTTTTTCTCTGCAAACTTCGTAATGAAGGGAGTTTGTAGGTAACTCTTGCTTTCAGATGTTTGAGCTTAAATCTGGAATTATTTAAGAACTGCTTCTTCCTAAATACAATATGATAGCATTTTAACACTATGATACCCAAATACACAAAAAGATATGGTGGCTACATAATTTACTTATTTTTGTTGCCGTGGATTTTGAGTTTGTATTTTTAAAAATGGAACATCTACCCCAGTGAAATTTAGTAGAACAAAGCATTTTATCCTTTAGTGGCTTAAAAGTTGTCAAATACATCATTAGCTAAGATGAACTAAAGTTCAATATGCACACAATGTAAAACGTATGGTATTTGCCTCAGAGCTTTCACCAGCTTAATGAGATTGAATTTCCCTTCATTTAATAGCTGTCTCTGACATAGCACGTAGCTTTTGTTTAATCTTTATTGAGCAATATGTCATTTAATCAGCTGTTAAACATTTTTGTTTCATTCCGTATGACCACAATAAAAAAGAGTATGCACATGTAATCTTTAAATCACTGATTAAAAAAAAAAAAAAAAAAAAGTCTCTCAGTCTACAGCTTGCATATGGAAACCTCACCACTGTATGATGGAGTAGCTTCTCATCTCTGTGCATGCCACACTGAATGAAGTGGCAGTAATGATATCAGCAATTCTTAACTGCTACCCTCACTCCAGCTGAGGTCTAAGAATATGTTAAATAGTAAAACATCTCCATCTGAAATCTGCCTGCCTGCCCTTAGTGAGGAATTATGTACAGGTAATAATAGTTTTTTCAATTTCACATTAGAAGCTCTTGGATTAAAGAGAGGAATAGCTATACAGGTGTTCAAACCAAATATTATGTGTTCTGAAGTACAGTACTGAAGCAGGATGAGAATCTAATACCTCAGTTGTAAGGTTTTCAGATGGACTATTAATTATTATTTATATACATCTATACAGCACCTATTTTCAGATCATTGGTTTATTTGTTAGGTTCATAAAATTGTGAGAGCTTAAAAAGTATTGGTTTATTTTTTATGTCTCATATAAACCTGAAAGTGTTCTAAAGTCTTGTGGGTGTGGCACCTGTGGACACGGTTTAGTGGTGAACACTGTGCTTAATGGTTTGATTCGGTGATCTTAGAGGTCTTTTCCAACATTAATGATTCTATGATTCTGTATAGCAGCTTTGTGCAGTCAAATTATTATGATTTTTCCATTATAGCTTCTTTCAGAAAGGTTGGGGAGAAACTGAGAGAAAGGGAAAATACAGCAGAGACATATTTTTGAACTGGCTGTTAGAATTTAACCCTGGAAAGAGGAGAACCCAAAAGGAGGAAAAGAGTGTAATATATAATTGAGAACTGTTCTATTTTTCTTGAAGATATAGCAATATTCCTACAGATAAATAGTGGTAGTTTTAGTAATTTATCTGTTTCAGACATGGCACACCATGAATTTTTACCTTGTCAGAGCTACCATAATATCCATAGTTAGCCATTGAATCCAGACACGCTTTTGCTTTATCTACTTGTGTAGGGATATAGATTCTGCACTGCACACCATGTGCTTTATGTCTGTGATAACAAAAGGGGTGGACAGGGTCACAGCTGCTACATGGGATATCTTCTTGATGTTGTCTGCACTGGACTTTTAGAAACAATCATTATCCAAAGTCTTGATTTTTTGTGTACTTTCAATAGAGTGTACTAAAAGCAGTAATGTGGTATCAGGTGGCCACTATTATAATGAAATCTGCCAACTGCACTTTTTGCTTTCTAGTCCTATGGAATTCAAGTAATGCTGCTTACTTACCCATCTTTCATTGACACTTTTAGTGTTTGTTGATCAAAATCAGCAGTTTGAATACATAA
Source organism: Formicarius rufipectus (assembly GCA_013399695.1). Lineage (NCBI taxonomy): Eukaryota > Metazoa > Chordata > Aves > Passeriformes > Formicariidae > Formicarius > Formicarius rufipectus. Next base: position 18,034 of record VXAU01001188.1, read on the forward strand.
AATGCTACTCAAAATATTGAGCTCTTTGTGGCACATGCTACGCATCAGGTTGAATGACTAATCACTGGCACACTAGAAAAGACATTTTTTGTTGTAGCCAGTTGACAAAGGTAGCTGCACAGACATAATATTCTCAGACTTCTATAAAGCATGTCATTTAGCAACACAAAGAAAACCTTCTTACTAAAAATTTATCAATTTTTAAAATCAAAATAACGGTTTCTGTGGCATGCATTAAAAACTAGCTATTACTGTAAAAATGAAGACTGACAAACTGAAAAGGTTTCAGAGGAAGGCCAGAAGAATAACAGACTTGGAATGTACTTTGTGTTAGTCAAAGACTGAGGAACTAATTATGAATTGTTATTGTAGAGATGCTTGCTAAACTTCCCGCTTCTCTGACTATTCCTCTCTTTCTTCTGTGTCAGTCTATCACTTCAGGAAAAGGATTATGTGGTCATCATCATATCTAAGGAGAACAGTATCCCTTTTTTCTTCTTCCCCACTTCTCACATATCAGCTACATCCCCTTTCCAGGAGGCCACTCACTGCAAGAACAAAAGTCTTCATCAGTGTGGAGCAACTACAGGATAGATCTGGGAGCCTCAGTCTCACCTTGGAGAAGAGTGGCTATTTTGGAATGCCAGAAAGGAATGAATTGTGGTGATCCACCCTAGTTTTGAGGAAACTGAACTCCCTTAGTTTCAAATTAAAATTTAGTACTGTGATCTTAGTTTAGATATTGTTACAAATGGTGTCAGTGATAAAGCAATCAGTTTCTGACTATGTCACAAACCTGGGAAACATAGGACATATTCCGGTTTTTGAGGAACTAAGGTCCCTTCCAAAACAAGGTTTTTCCCTCTGTCTTCCCACTACTCCAGGGATTTCTACAAGATTATGGATGGCAGGAGCTACTAATGACAGATATAACAGGACACCCCTCTCTCCTTGCTTTGTTGACTGGTGGCTGAAAGGCAACTATGCCATAAATGGTGATGGACTTTTCATCTACCTGTGCCCTGTCATCATTGTTGACAATGCAAAGGTCTTACCCAGTGATGGCAGAGGTTCAGGGACTTTCTGAAACTGTGTCAGACTCAGTCACTGCAAGAAACTGACTCTCTCTGTCCTTTCAGTTTCTAAAGGTTTGTCCCATTTTTCCTCTATGGACTTGTTTAGTTGTGCTCAAACACATCTGATTAGACATATAGTGCATGTAGATTTGGCTTCAGTTTGCTCTCTACTGGTACTGCACCCTCTTTCTGTGAATAACACTTCTCCTAACTGTTTATCCTTGCTTTCATAGAAATCAGGATTTTTCCAGTGTACACAATGACCGCCCCTTCACTCTTGTGTTCTATTCCCCCTATATCCTGATAGCTTTCTTTCCAAGTCCCAACCTCCACACACAGGATCTCTGGCCTTTTCGAAGTCAAAGTTACTTATCAATGCAAGGAACTGCAAGCATCCATAAATACATTATGTGCTCCAACTCCATGTCAGGCTTGCATATTATGACCAGGAGCTCTCCTGAGGGTAAGATGAGAGAAGAACATGATCATTTGGTTCAGATCAGCATTTTTAAGTTCCAGAGGGTTCTCTCTGTTACAAGCCCAAGACACCTCGTAAGAGTCTGGAAAATGTCCCTACAGTTTGTAAGATTGGTTCATCTGGATCTTTTCCTTTTACCTCCCCTTTTGGATGCCATATAGGTCTCTGCTATACCATCATTTCAATTCTCTCTGGTAAAGCCCTTCTTCAGCAATTAAGTCCAGAAGATGGATCTATACATCTACCTTATCCAAATACTCCTCATTTGCACTGGAGATAAGTCCTAGTCACCCTTTGAAACTCAACGGGCACAGGTTTTAGATAATCTCTTGAAACTTTAGAATGGACTTTCATTTAGTTCTGCTAAGTTGCTCCTCATGGAGACACGTTACTTGGTTTTTTTTTTAGTCAGGTCACAGTAAGATCACTTAAGGACTTGATTAGAAATTATCTCCCTGGTCAAAGATCTTGTTGAATAAGATAAAACACAGCCTTTGTAATCTAGTCAAGCTATGGCCACTTGTTTCTTATCATATCTTTCAAAGAAAATGTATTTTGCTACCTGCCATCTCTGTTAGCAGAAGGGTGGGAAGATCAAGCCATTTCCAGTGAAGTATTAGAAAGCATTTAAAGGTAGTCTGAACTTTTAGCTTCCAGTAGATAGCAGGCAGATTGATAATCTGATTTGGGCTTCATTTCTTCCATGCTCAAGACTTTCTCACAAGCCTTAAATGCAAATTACACCTCCACTCAAGCAGTTGTAGCAGTCTGGGTAAGCATCAGAGCTTACCCTCCAAGACAGCCAGATTCAGCCACAGCACAGTCCCTTCACCTTTCCTCTCCCTGTGTTGACACAACAGTGTGTAATATTTACTGCAAGATCCTCAGAACTGAATCACCTTCTATGGGGGACATGCCAAGAGTGCAGTATCAGCCTCAGAGGTTTTCCTGGGGCTTCAAGATACTTACAGAGGTACTTTTATAGGAGAGATCTTCAAGCATAACACATCTGTGACAGAGCAGGCAGATAAAGGGACTCCATGGCCATCCTATCACAGGCATAACAATAGGAAAGGAAAAAATGAAAAAGGTGTGTTGTGTGCTCACAGCTTCCCAGCTTCACTGCTGCCTTGGAATCACCAGGAAGTAAATTTCAGGTTCTGACATGGTTCTCATAATCTGAATTTCCTCTTTCACTTGCTGCCTGATTTTCATTGCATGCACGAGGAAGAAGTCAGCAAATACCCAGACCTGAACCATTCACATACCAGTCTGCATTTTTTTAATGCATTCAGATAATTTACTCTTATTTAGATTAGGAAGTTAAAGAGATTTTACAATGACATATAACCATAATTCTATTATGTGGCTATATTCAAGCACTTGACTCTGCACTTTGGTAGTCCAGTACGATGTTCTATGTTATCTCCCCTATCAAAAGCACACCCTGCTCAGGAAAAAATTAATTTAGAATACTTGTCCTATACTAACCAGTTTTCTCATAATTAGCAATGTTTGAACCCTGTACTTAGATCCCTTCTAATCAAACATAAAGGCTGTTGCACACAGATGCCAAGAACTTATTGTTTTATGCAGACAGCACCAGGCTCCTGTCTAATACTTCGAGGCACATTGCTTAGTTCATTCAACTCTTTCATATATTTTGCGTGATTCACAGCTATAAAACCATAATCTTTTGAAAGGGGAAAAAAAAAAAAAAAAGGAAATCATTCCAGAAAAGTAACTGTCATTCCTCCACTTGCAATACAAAGGTGGCTTTTTCTAAATTTAACTTTGAGTGTGTATAATTTCTATTTTTTGTTTGTCCCTTGGGAAGAATAAGACTGCCTGAAACCACACATGTAATTAAGTTCCCTACTTGGGCAATTACACCAGAAAAGAGAGAAGAGTTTCCACAATAATGGTTACAACTTGCTTACTATGTCAACACCTCACAAACCTAATGTTTGTGTTTTGTTTTAGTACTTCACTGATTGTAATCATTATTTTTCTTATCCATTCCAGGAGCCTTCATGATCCCTTTCCTGATTTTGCTAGTCCTGGAGGGTATCCCCCTGCTTCATCTTGAGTTTGCCATTGGTCAAAGGCTGAGGAAAGGCAGTGTGGGTGTATGGAGCTCTATCCACCCCACCCTGAAAGGAGTTGGTAAGTCTAATGAGGGTACAAAAAGCCACCTGAGAAAGCACAAGTCTCTGAACTGATAATCACAAGAGCAAGTTTTCAGGATTTTATTCTGGTATGCCATAAGAGACTCCGGGATCCATTACTTTTCCCTTCTTGCTAACTCTTCGTTGATACGTCAAACTAATCATGGTAAAACACTATGTCAATTTTGTGTCCTTGTTCCTAATTACCACAGGCCCAGCTAAAACATTTCTCTAACATGAGACCAATTTCAACCCTCACAGATATTTTCTGTGTTAGCAATAGTGGCTGGTTTTACTATTAGGATGAATCTTTAACTGCGCCAAAAATGATTCTACAACTGTTTTGTGGATAAATAGTAGTTGAATCCTTATCTGGTAGACCTCAGCTTCATGTAGTGTTACTTTCTTGCATCTGAACAATACCAGAAGCCACAGAAGCAGTGCTTTGCAGAAAATACTTCTTCACATTTGTACCAGACTCCTGAGTATTCAAACACTCAATCTAAAAATGCATTAAAAGCAACATTATGCACACAAGAAACTCCACAGATACCTCATTAGAGAGGAAACACAGAAGGTGCCATCTGAATATCCAGAAACACTGTAAGAATGAGCAAACACTGGCACAGGTTGCCCAGGGAGGTTGTGAAGTCTCCAACCTTGCAGACATTAGAAGTCTGCCTGGATGTGGTCCTGGGCAACCTGCTTGAGCAGAGGATTGGACCACATGACCTCCAGAGATCCCTTCCAGCCTCAACCACACACTTGAAAGGGAAGTAACACAACCAGTTATGATTGTTTCATCGTCCACTGCATTTGTAAATCAATTACAAAAGATAACTGTTCATTGCATCTGGAATTTTTCAAGCTTCTTTAGAACCTAAGAGTGATCAGAGGGTAATCATTAGCACTTACTGTCTGCCAGAGAAGTCATCAGAGGTTGATTACTTGGGAGCAAGCAGATAAGGAGAGATACCAGCTTGAATCCTGTGTGTTGTCACAGACTCTTCCTCCTGGCAGCCACCCATCCTATCCAACACCACCTCTACTGAGCTCTGCCGTGACATTGTGGAAGAAGAAAACTATCCTCATTTAGACAAAATCTCAAGTCAGTCGAACTTTACATGTAGTTATCATCCCAAACTTCCTCGATATCAGCTTGCCTTGATATCAGGCAAGACTGAACAGGATGTGTGGTGTCTGTAGGAGTTAGTCCTAAGTTGACTCCTAAGTGGGAGTCAGCTTCAGCCTCAGAGCAGTGTTAAGATGTACATCTGCATTGGACTCACCTGTCCAAATTTTAGGTAACAAATTCAGTGAACAAACCTGCATCCACCGTAAAGAGAGGAGAAAGGCTCTAAACCATAGAATTAGGGTAAGGAGGGGAGGAGGGAAAGGTTGAGACTTATACCATATACTTTGATATGACTTGAAGACAAGAGTGCTGACATTTACATTGTGTTCTGATTTTATTTTTTTCAGGCATAGCATCAATGTTTGTCTCCTTCCTTGTGGGTTTATATTATAATACTATAATTGCCTGTGTGATGTGGTATTTCTTCAACTCCTTCCAAGAGCCCCTGCCTTGGAATACTTGTCCTCTCAACAAAAACAGAACAGGTATATTTTATGAAATATTGTATTTTACTACACAGCACATACTTCTGCTTCTCACAATTACCCTAATTTAGCCTCTTTCTGTAAAATAACAGTAAGGCAATGGCAGTCCTGTCAGGTACACTGTGTTATTTTGATGCCTGTGGGTTTTTTTAAATTCACATTATATAAAATGAGATCAACTCTTAATCTTTGAAACAAACTTTGACTTTTTATATGGAAGTTCATGTTTGATTGTGACAGATGTGTTCATACACAGAATACTCACAAAGTGGAAGTCTTGTGTAAACATTCAGATTGTCCAGATTTAGGCAATGTGTTTCATTCATGTCTTCACACCCACAGCACTCTGTTGGCATACTGAAAATGAGGAGAAAAAAAACCAAAAAGAGATACATAATCCATATGAAACACCTATATTTCTCAATATGGCAAGTCCATAGCTCCATGGAGACTACTTGGTGCCAGCAGCTGTATTTTCCATAGTCAGCCCTGCCTGAAACTGTATGAAGCAGGTTTTTCGGGTGGGTCAGTGAACAGCTGTCCAGAGTGCTTTGCTTCTCTCCTCCCAGAATTAGTATGAAAAGCCTCATTCAAGGGAAGACAGGGCAAAATATTGCACAGATCAGTTCATTGCAGGGAGCTGAGATTCCAGCTTGGGCTGACAAGACCTTGAATGATGCCCTACAAAACAGAAAGACAAAATATTGCTGAAGGAGGTGTGGGAAAGGGAGAGCTGCCATTTAAAAATGCGTGTTGAACAGTTTTCTCTGAATCTCTCATTTTACCTTGAAACCAGCCTCTAAAAATCTGAAATTTTCCAACAACAAATTCGTTGACATTGGGTAATACAATTTAGATCTCTGGTGTTTGGTATTTAACTGCCTTTTTCCAAGTAAATAAAAGACATACAAAATGACAACAATTTTGTGGTTGCAGATTATGTGGAAGAGTGTGCCAGGAGCTCTCCTGTAGATTACTTCTGGTACAGAGAAACATTAAACATCTCCACTTCCATTGAGGATTCTGGCAGTATACAGTGGTGGCTTTTGCTATGTTTAACATGTGCATGGGCTGTACTGTACGTGTGCACGATCAGAGGCATCGAAACAACAGGAAAGGTACTCTATTTTGGGGTTTTTATGTAATGGTATTATTCATGCTGTTGTGATTCCTCATTTATACCGACCTAATATTACTGTAGAAACTGTCCAGTTCTTAAGTAAAAACAAGTCTAAAACTTTGTGTGTGTCATCATTGGGACTGCTTTTTGAAGAAGGAAGATGAATGAAATGTAATCTGATTTATTTCATTTATGTGGAGATTTTTGTGAGCAGTTTGTCTTCCTTGTCCTTACTAGTAAAACATTCTTCAGGTATTATCACCTTAACATAGTATTAATAGACCAAGGGACTCTCTTTTTCTTATGGCTATTCTCTTTAAAACATACAGACTTATTTGGGTTTGTGTTATTCCTAAATATTATCTCCCTGAAAGAGTGATCAATGTTCTACTGCCCACCAAACCTAAGAGTCCATTTTTGCATCCTTGCATCAGCCTGTTCTCGGGGTGTAGATTATTTTTGATGTTGCTTTTGAATGATCTGAGTTGAATTTCAACAATGACAATTTATCTTAAATAGACCGGTATTGCAAAAGTTATTATCAAAATGTACCACTCATACTGTTTCACCTGAACACTTTCTGCAGACTGGTAATTGTGACTCATTTGAAACTTGTCTTTATTGCTAACCACCATGCCTTGTTTATTCCTCTTTTCTTCCCTGCAATGCCATTTTTATTCAAATGTTCTGTGTTTTATTCACATTCTTTTTGTGCAGGCCGTGTATGTAACTTCCACTCTTCCATACATCGTGCTTACCATTTTCCTAATCCGTGGCTTGACGTTGAAAGGATCAACCAGTGGAATTGTGTATCTCTTCACCCCTAATGTAAGTCACTGCATGGTTAGTTAGTGAAACGGTGTAATTCTCACTGTAATTAACAACCAATTAGTTCTCTCCTCTGGTGCTTTTCTAACTATTCTTCAGACACCTTAAAAATCCTGATTCTGGGGGTGAATCCTTTGCATTGGATGGAACAAGTGTACATATACACAAACAGTCTCTCACTCCATCCCCTATCAAAATCTGTTATAAAAAATTGAAGGATCATCACAGAGCAATGGGATTACCATTTATGAGACTTGATTCATTTTCCTTTATTCTAATTAAGAATAAGTCTAAATTTCAATCGTAAATCATCTATTTGAAGAAGAACCTCTCTAAAGGCTACATGGACAAAAGACCCAAGAGAATGGTTTAGCTGTATAACAGTTTTTAAACAAAATTAAAAGGGGTTTCATTTTCCATGTGCAAACTTCTGAATAATCATTATTAATGCCAGATAATAAATACCTTTTCTGAAAACAGACTGGCATCTGTCAACTATGAAAAGTAATTTTTAATACATTTTAAACCCACTTATATAAAAACAACATATAGGTTTTTCTTTTGAAAAAAATAAAAAAAAGCAAGCTTGACAAAAGTATTGACCTCTTTGTTGAAATTCTTCAAAAACAGTGAGTTTTTCATGGTTAATGTTCTTGTTTTAGTGATTGTTTTGAATATCTCATACTCAGTTTAAACAGCAATGTTGGATATGCTTAAAGCTGTATGTCTGATGCCTCAGGTTACCGAGCTGGCGAACCCACTTACATGGCTGGATGCAGGTGCTCAGGTGTTTTATTCTTTCTCCCTGGCCTTTGGAGGCCTCATTTCATTCTCCAGTTACAACTCTGTTCAGTAAGTAGCCAGGCAAAAGCCAGATTTTACATGAATATTTCATTCTTTCAAATGAAACATCTCCACTTTTGCACTATTGTTATGCTACTTGGGACTGGGACAACAACCCCTCAGGGGTGTCAGGTGTATCTCCTCTGTCTGATCCTAACTCTCCTGAGCCAAGATTTCAGGTCCCTGTGCTGGCTGACTTCCTGTAGACAGTTGTGGTGGTGCAGGATAGAAAGCAGGGGACTGGCTGCCCACCACCAGCTGATGAGAAGGAGTTTCTTCTATGGGAGTGCTCGGTACATGGGGATGCCCTTGGTCTCAGTGCTGTCAGAGCTGAGTGATAGTACACACACTTCAAAGCAATTCACAGACCACAGCTGAAATCCTTAGCTTTGAGATGAGGAGATATATCTAGTTTTGAAATTCAAATTCAGTGCCTTTATACGAGTGCAGTGAGGCCAGGGAGTACAAACTCCCATCTTCCAGGGATCAACCCAGCCTGCAAATTATGATGCAGTGCTATATTCTACAGTCTCCCTCACAAAACATTAGACCAATCACCAATGCTTCTTGGTGCCTGCCATTCCTTCAGCACTGTCCTCTTGATAGGCAAGCTGTGTGACATTCTTTAAACTAATATTTTTGATAAATGTCTCTGAATTATGTTTTGGATACATGGTTTAGTCGTGCTTTCAGAATTCTGTGTCAGAGTTTTGACTTGAGTTTAATCACACCACTTTCAGTTACTGAAGTACTTCCCTGCCACCACTCCTCATTTCAAATGTTTTTGAAAAGATCATCTGGAATTTTTGGTGCCTGCAACTCTTGGTGCAAGATGTGAAGCCCTGCTTTGGGTCCAAGACAATGCTCCACAACCAGGACTGAGAGTGTTCTTCATCTTTCCAAAAGGCACACAAAGAAGAGGAGCACTGTCCTCATTCTTTTCCAACACACAGGGCTGTGGCACCTGGCCATGCTCCTTCAATGTTCAATTATTCTTGACTTCAGGAGGAAACTGCAGAGAGACATTAAATTCCCAAGGAAATATAAGAAAAAAACAAACCTCTAAAACATGCAAATTCCGCAGTGTTACACTGTGGTGTTGGGCCACTTGCAGTCCAGCACCAGCTGTCCCTGGATGGTTTGGGTCTCAGAAAACACTATAAAGTTTCAATGCCATCAAGGATTCACTAATTCATGAGAAGGAGCTTGAGCATCTTATTTTATATAAAAGGAAGAAATGGTTTTATCAAGCCTGTCACTGAGAATATCCAGATAGAATTCAAAAAGTGACATGAGAGTACAGTAACAAACTTTCATTCAATGCCTGACACCCAGTAAAAACCAACTTGCAATACTGTGAATGGGAAAAAGACACAGTGTGACAGGTCTTGGTTGGACAGCCTTGTCCTCTCCTCTTGAAGATATTCTGAAAATTTAATATGACAACATCAAGTTAATCACAGTAGTCCTCTCTTGCCCAGGAGAAATACGATATCTACAGTTTTACAGTTGTCTCATAAAACCATTAACTCATTTAGTATTGTTGTTTTACCTTGTCCCTCAGATGAAAACCTGTTCTTAGCTCTGCAATTTTTTTCTTAGCACAAACACCCTGGCAAGAAGTGCCTGCAGCAGAAAAGTTTCTACAAACAGCTTTTCTGTCCAGCCTTATCAGAGTATTGTTCCACTGTGCTCCCAAACCTTCAGGATATTTTTAACCATCTTTTCTTCAACAGCCAAACAAGACCATTCCCAAGTGCTCTTGGCTACTGCTGTTTGATCATACCTAAGTGCTCTGGAAACTTCTGTTCACTTTTCCTCTCTGACTATCTGAAAGTAAACCCAAATCTTTCACCTTGCAGAGAAAACACCAGCAATGAAGATACAGCCCATGGCAATGTGTGTCTGCACACGTGCTTGCCAAGCTTGAAAAGGAAGAGATATACTCTTTTGCCCCTCATACTTCTCATGAGCCAGACATGAAAACAACTCCTTATGAATAGGATTTATTGAAGGGGGAAAAAAGCTCACAAAAACAAACCAAAGCCATAGCTATTAAATCGGTTAAGACACCAAGCTTTAATTTACTAAAACTATCTCTAACAGCAGAACTTGTGTGCTCTTAGAGGGTGCACTGCTGTACCTATGCATCTGTAGGTTACTTTTTTCTTAGTCTTGGTAGCCAGTTGTAGTATATGTTTTGGGAATGTGTTTGAAATCCATTGTTTCTTCTCTTTGAATTGCAGCAATAATTGTGAGAAAGATGCTGTGATTGTCTCAGTGATCAATGGTTTCACATCCATCTATGCAGCAACTGTCATATACTCCATCATTGGATTCAGAGCCACAGAAAGATATGATGACTGTTTTGACAGGTAAGTTATTGGAAAAAGCCCCCACAGAATATACAGGTGTTTATTTGGCTGAGGCAGTTCTGTTAGCCTGATGATAATAGATTTATAATTTCTGAATAATTGCACCTCTTGATCCACATGGTATTAGAACTACTCATTACTTTAAAAAAATCAAATTGTGGAATAAATCTCATAGAAAGTGACAATTGTTTGAGCTACCTGATCTCGTACATAAATGTTGCATAAGCAATCATAATTTACTTTATTCTCTGTGCTGACATGTGGCATTAATGTAACATTCCCAGGTGCCTGTGTCAGGTCTGTATTTAGGCTTCCTCCTGAAGAGCTTAAATGCCTAGGTGTCATTAGAGATGCCTCATTTTTCCAGACTCTTTTCTAACCAGGACTGAGAGACTTTGTGGGTTCCAGTCCACATTCAATTGTAAAAGTGCATGTTTCATAAGGTCAGACAGCTTAGACATTCCCAGAATGGGAACCGGTGCCCAGTCTGCAATGCAAAGACAGACACCTTACTCCCGCACGGGTTCCTAGAGTGTACATCCATTTAGCTGTCATCTTTACTATGAAAGACAATGTCAGACTTACCTTGAAAAAAGAAAGAAAGAATTGCACATGCACATCTGCTGGACTTTCCAATCAAAAACTGACCTTGATATTGTGCTCTTAATAACTTACTTGATGGTGAAAATGAATCCTGAGGATGCTTAAAATTAAATAATTACTTGCGTTTCACTTTTTCAGAAATATTCTTACTCTGATGAATGCATTTGATTTGCCAGAGGGTAATGTAACCCAAGAAAACTTTGAACAAATGCAGCAGCTGTGTAACATGACTGATCCAGCAACTTTTGCAAGCCTGAAGTTTGAAACCTGTAACCTGGAATCTTTTCTGAATGAGGTAAGTTTAAGACTCTAACTCATATCAATACCGTAAATGTGTTATGAATGCATAGTAATTATTTAATTGCAAATGGTTTTTCTTCTGAGATTGCTGGGGTTTTTTATATTTCCACTGATGGATTGCAATTGGCTTGGAATCCTTTTGGACCAAAGAATTACTTATGTTTGTCCCATTTTGCTTGTAAAGAGGAAAACTACTTAGTTCCTCTGAAAAGTATTGGGAGTTTGACAGACTAGTAACTCAAACCACAAGTGTTTTAGGCTGGCCTCAGGCAGCTGCCCAAATATCAGGAAGTATTTCTCTGGAACTAGCTGTTTGCAGCTGTCATGGGAAAAGATGACTGGGGAAAAGACACCCAGAGAAAGGTGAAAAAAGGTGTTGAGTTACAGATGAAAATAGATGTCCATGGAATTCCATGGAACAGAATATGAAGTAGAATCTGCATTATATTACAGTAAATATATCACTGCATTAGGAGGTCCTTGTGAAAACAAAAAGCATAAGTACATGGCATGTGTAGCATAGTGAATACCAATAAAAATTTCAGTACTGTGTGATGTTAACGTGCCTCAATTTTCCACAGGGAGCTGAAGGCACTGGCCTGGCCTTTATTGTCTTCACTGAAGCCATCACCAAAATGCCTGTCTCACCTCTGTGGTCCATTCTCTTCTTCATTATGCTCTTCTGCTTGGGTTTGTCGTCCATGTTTGGAAATATGGAAGGTGTGCTAGTACCTTTACAAGATCTTAAGATTATACCCCCAAAAGTGCCTAAGGAAGTTATTACTGGTAAGTGCTTTTTTAGAGACAAGTGACCTCCCCACCATCCCCAGGGAACAGTTTTTATGCCGAAAAAGCAACCTACCACCCATCTGCTTTCTGATCTGGAATGGTCCTAAGACACTCAGACAAGCTAATGAAGGTTTACTCAAGTCCCCCAGTGTGGCAGCTCCTGAGAGGTTCCTTCTGAGCCTGCAGATGTCTGTTCACCCTTTGGCTTGCCCATCAGCTTGCTTGTGATGACTGTCATCTCCTCCGTTGGGAAGCTGGAGGACCCGAGTTCTTCCCCCAGGGAGGATTTCTCTCAGAGGAGCAATGTTTCACCAGCTAGGAGGAAGAGAACCTGTTGTGTCCCCTCAGATTTCTCCCATTCTCTTTGGACCATCTCCCAGCTGTGCAATATTAGGAGAGTTTTGCCATTTGACCTGCACAGTAGCAGACCTTCTCAGGGTGCCATTAAAAGATAAAGTGGTGACCTTCAAGCTGCAAGAATTATTTATCAAGTGTTATAGCCACTGAGAAAGTACCTTACTTGGATTTTTTTTCCCGTTTTTTCTTTTGTTTTCTTTGCCTAAGTGTGCTGTTGTTTTATGGTTTTTGTTTTCACAGGTCTCGTTTGTTTGGTGTGTTATTTCATAGCTTTTATTTTTGTGCTGAATTCTGGCAATTACTGGCTGACTCTATTTGATGGTTATGCTGGCTCTATTCCCTTGCTGATAATTGCATTTTGTGAGATGTTTGCAGTCGTCTACATTTATGGAATAGACAGGTATGAAATACAGCTTAAAGAATACTAGATACCAGTGCACAAAGTGATTAGTTGCATGGCTACAATCTTGATGCATCTCTTGATGCATAGAATTTCTGTTATAGAAATACCTGAAATGATGCTACTGTAGTTTAGGCTTGCTTACATGTTTTAGATTTCTTAAATAGTTCTCAGCAAAAAGAAGAAAAAAAAAAAAAGATTTGTACAAATAACGCTCTTTAAAAACCAGCTCAAATAAGCACACCCCTAAGATATTACAATAAAATATTAGGCATTAGTAAGAGCCCTAGAGTGTAATGAGTGCAAATAATTTATTTTAAAGTAGGCATCAGAATGTGGGTATTTGCAAGTTACATAAGAGTCACTGTAGTTCATTTACATTTTGAATATGGTGGTATTTACAATAAATCTCCTTCAGGATAATTGCATTAAATATTTAATTAGCAGAAACAAAATACAAGTGCCCTGAGCTGAAGGTTTAAAACAGAGTTATATCCCAGGAGTATTTACAGTGAATGCTAAATGTTACTGTGCAGTGCAGGGATCTCCAGGCAGGCTGCAAATACCCTTTTACAACAGGATGCAAATCCAAGACTACTGAGATATATTCTTACCTGACAGATTCAGGACTATCAGTTGTAGGAGTGGGTGATTATCCTCTCATCTTTCTAGAGATATAATAAATCAAATTTCAACATCTTTATGTTCATAATTAATATGTCAGAAGCCTGGGGAATTCAATCACCCCTAGGATTTGCTTGAACCTGTGCTACATGCTCCCACTGCTGCAATGGGGTGAATGCCCTTGTAGCCAATTTTCCCATACTACAAGTTTTGTATCACCCGAGCAGCCACGATTCAGCTTAGGCAAATTAGACAGAGTATCCCTGAGAAAAAAGGCTTATATTAATGTTAAGGACAGAAAAGTTTGAGTTGATCACTTTTCCTTACCTTTAAGATCTCAGTACACTTTACAAAATGAAATTAAAACTGTTCCCAGGACACAAACATGAGCTGAGTCTATAATGGAGTGGGGACTGATTCAGAACAGAACTCCACACCAAACTTTAATGTTCAACCAGTACACATTGCTGTAGCCCTCTTTGAGAACAGAGCTCATTGGAGCCTCTTAAATGTGCTCCAGAGGAGTTTCTGTGCCCTTTTTCTGGGAAAGGATCATTGGTAAAAAGATGGATCTCTTGCTAGAAGGAGATGTATATTATCCATGACATTCACATGAACTACGCTTGGACATGCTCTGAAGTTGAACTTGGGATTCCATATCATTTTAGTACACCTAGATCTCAGAAATTAGGGAGGAGAAGCCAAAATAAATTCACATAATGTTTGAGACTCAGCTGAATTCATTGTGTTGAAGGACCAACTGAATAGTCCCCTCAGGCTTATACCCGCAGGATACATGGGAAAGCCAGACAGGAGGACTAACCAATAAAAGCCCAGACTTCCAAACTATTTTTAAGATGTGCACAGAGTATTTCATCATATGGAGAAACCATAAGTTGGTGCAGGACTGATGCAGACAGTATCACTTTCAATGCAGGGATTGTTTCTTCTTGTGGAAATATTTTTTCCCGTTGTCCACCACACATTCTATGAATAAGCCAAAGAAGACATTTTTAGGTGTTCTTAATAAACGTATAAAGTAAAATATTTTTTCAGTACTCAATCTGACAAAACTGATAAAAATCCAAATTAAGTTAATACTATGCATAGAATCTAACTAGTAAAATTACTGCAATGTCATTTTGTTCTTTTTTAATATTGTATCATTCTTTTTAATTTATGGAGCACTGAGACACTTACCAAAAAATCATGAAGCAGTACAACAAAATGTTTTAGGGAAAGTCCATCTGCATTGACTCTTTCCTGTTGAAACCATTTCACATGTGCCTCACAGACTTCTAGAAGACAGTACATTTCCAAAAGTAGTTTTCCTGACTTGAAATGTTATATTCCTTAAATTGAACTACTCAGATCTAACTCCTGATGTTATTGTCAATTCTGGTTTCACACTGACGTTAGCAAAGTCCTGGGAAGCACAGCTGGGGGTGGTTTGATCCTCACCAGTTTTTACGGTCCTGAACTTCCTGTTTTTGTTTCTAGGTTTAACAGGGATATTGAGTTCATGATTGGACACAAGCCCAATATTTTCTGGCAGGTTACCTGGAGACTAATTAGTCCTCTTATTATGTTAGTTATCTTCTTCTTTTATCTTGTGGTGAACGTCAGCAAAGAACTGCTTTACAGCGTTTGGGACCCTAACTATGTAAGTATAGAAACCAAAATATTTTTAATAATTATTTTATGTATTCTCCTTTAATGTAAAAATCATGGTCAGATATATTCATCTCCCACTTGAAACAGTTTCCTGATAAAAAACTTACTACAAGACATAAAGTAATAATAAAAGATAACACTTAGAAAAGTAAGTCCTAAATTCAGCTGTAATGCCTGCACCTGATGCCTAGTGACACCTGAATAGCTTTTCCAAAGTGGACAAAACCAAACCGCTAGTCCAGTTTTCATGCAAGACTGACACAAATGTCACTTCCTCAGTAGGGATTATAAAAGATATAGAGATGTCACAATCTTTCCGTGTTGACTAAGGACCAAATCTGTGAAGCCATTTTGATATTGCACTTGTTTCTGGTTGCATTGAAAATCACAGAACAGCAGTAGTGCTGGTTACTCATCACTGACAGAAGAAATTCATATTAATATCAATATCCAGACATCTTCTTTCCTTTTCCAAATGTATTGGTTTGGTTTAAATTATAATTGCATCAATAAGTTACCTACTTTTCCTTTCCTACCCTTGCAAAATAAAAAGCTGTATGTGGTACAGAGAAGGGCATATTAGAAAAAATGTGAGTCCCATCATTTTCTCTGTCATCCCATCTCTTCCCTGTCTGTCTAGCTCTGCTTGACCTTATACCAGTCACCATCTTCAAAGCAGAAACAATTACACAGCACACTTAATTTGTGAAGATGAATTTCAATTCTCATAGGCAGAGACAGAAAGGGAGAGAAAGGAAGATGGGGAAATAGGACTGCTTTCTCCTCCTCTCCTTGACAAGCTCACTTCCTTCTTAATAATGTTTCAACCCTCCCTCACCCTTTGATTTCAGCCTTCCCATCCAAACGCTGTTTGGCCACCAATCCCTGGTGGCCCATCAGACCCCCAGTCCCACATTCCCTTGTGCCCAGGAAATGTGCCTGTTCCCAAGTCTCCCTTCCTTGCTCTTACTTCATTCATGCCATCTGTTTCCCATTAATTTTAGGTAAAAAGAATTCCAAAGCAGCTGAGATTGGAAACCCTTGACCTGAAAGCTGCTGTGGAATTGGCACATTGTTGTGCCATCGTGGCCAGCTACTGTTCTGATTGCGTTTTTGATCCACTGAATTATTGAATGTGTCCCAGGTATTTGCTCCTCACAACTTTCTACAGTTTGGTTGTTTGCTCTTTCAGGTGGAGTTCCCCAAAATGCAGAAGACTGAATATCCCTCCTGGGTGTATGCTGTTATTGTGGTCCTCGCTGGAGTGCCTAGTTTGGCCATCCCTGCTTTTGCCATCTACAAAGCCATCAGAAATCACTGTGACAAAAAAAATGACCGTACGGGCCTTATTGCTACATCTGAGACTTCAATTAATGGAAACATAAAGTATTCATCATAAAACTATTTTTTTTAAATGTTGAAGGTTGTTTTGTCAGTGAGGAAAGTAAAAAATATTATTTTTTTTTTTAAGAATTGGGGGTTAATTTTATTTTCATAAAGGATAACTGTGTTGTTTCCAGGTAAACATTTACTTAGCAATGCAATGCACTGTAAAAAGTTGATGTCCTGGAAAGAAAGGCTGACACTTGCAAGTGATAGGGTCACCAGGCCACATCACTTGTCCTCCTTCTGGTTTTGAAGCCAGATTGTTTGAAACTGGCTTTTATCCCCTGTGTTTGGGGATGCACTGTGCTTGAAATGCCCTAAGTGACTTCCATGTGCAATAATTCTGGTTGGGTGGCTAATATGAAGGGTAACTTAATACTGTCTTCTCTTGAACATTAAATTGTTTTTACTTTACATGCCACTGTATTGTACAAAGCCACCAACATTATTTGTCTCATACAGAAGTTTAAAATATTTAATAAAAGCATTTCTAAGTATGAGAATGACAGTTTGATTCATTTAGAATTCTGTGTATTTTATAAATTGCTTAGTACTTCCAAGTTCCCAGCAGACAGTGCTGCTTCTGCAGATGACAGCAGAGGTGATCTGCAATGGGGCAGCAGCAGTTCAGGAAATAGGACAGTCTTCTTTCTCTGACATCCAGGAGGAAGGGGTGCACCACTTGTCTGGGAAGTCCAGGCTGATGGGAGAGCCAAGGTTCTCAAACAGTGCAGTTTCTTTCTCTCATCTGTTACAGTCCAGGTGGGTGGCTCTGATTTGCATACACACACACCCCCATTTGTACTTACCTTACAGCTATTTCAAGCTTCTAACTTCCACACGATCCAGAGGTGCTCAGTGAGGAGTCCCATTCCTCATGCGGCCATTGGAGAGAGAAAGGGGCACTACCAGAACTGAGTTACAGAAGCAGACAGTGGACATGTCCCCTCTGGACATGTATCCCTTTTCATCCAAATGTCCATGTGCATGGGGAACACATTTGTCTTACCTTGCAGCAATTCCTATATCCACCTTTTAAAACCAGAATGGATCCAATTACGCCCTGATATTGATTCTAATTGAAACACTCTCTTACAAGAAATAGGTGTACTTAGGGTATGTTTCCTCTAGAACATACCTTTAGAGTAGTATATCTGCTCTAAATAGAGAATAAAGTAAGAGGCATTGCATGTGTACTTCATGGAATCATAGAAACAATGGTTTGGTTTGAAAGAGACATCTAGTTCCAACCCCCCTGTGATGGGCAGGGACACTTTCCACCCAAGCCCCATCCAGTCTGGCCTTGCACACTTCCAGGAATGGAGCATCCACAACTTCTCTGGGCAACCTTTTCATAGAATTTGAATGATTAAAATAATTTGTATTCCAATTTCAATTTTTTTAGTCACTTGAATGTGAGTATTTAAACTATTTAAAGATGTCATTCTTTAGTGGGAAAACCATTTTTTTTGGTCTTATTTTTCTGCTGATTAAAAGCTCAGCCACAAAGAATGAGTCAAACTGAGTTTGAAGCAGCTGTCTGCGGGTGACAGGTGTGGAATTCAGTGTGGTACTAGAGGGGTGCAAGCGCAGCATAAGGAACATTCCTGAATGGAAGCACAGCAGTGATGGAGGGGATGCTGGTCAGTGCCATGGCAGCACTGATGCTGTGTAAGTGCTGTCAAACCACCACGTGTGCACCAACTCATGTGTGCCCCGTGAGACAATCTTGATAAGGAACTGGGAAGTTGAGTTTCTCCATCTATGGATCTGAATATTTGCAGAGCTGTAAGCAGATGAGCTGAGCTGTTGTGGGGAGTCTCATGTAGCCTGGACCTGAAACTGGCTTCTGGCTGGGTGATCTGCAACCTGATCATATTCGTGTGCTTAGCTGCAGAGCAGGGGCTCTTGTTTTGAGGGAGAGAATTCACCTTCACTTAGATAGTCTTCCCATTTCGAGAGGGGAATCCAGGCACAAAGTGTTGATTTACTGAAGCAAGCAAGCTGACTGGTTTCTCTGCTTGGTGTGGAGTGAACTGATTTGACATGCAAACTAGAAACATCCTGCTATAACTGAAAGAAAACAGAAAAATATTCCCACATACTTTCAATTGATGGGAAGCATTCAGCTCTTGCGTTCATCAGTAACTATTCAATGAACAATAAAAATCGTCACTGGGGATTCATTGACAGGTAGGAAGTTGATTAACTTCTGGCAGCAATAGTAAAAATGGACCAATGTCTGAACATAAAAGATCTAATTTTTCTTGCCTTTCTCCGAATTGACTTTTTGCCCTTGTGAAAGATGCTTTCACTCATTTACTTCTATTAAAAAACTAGGAAAGGAAATGGCAACATTCACAGATTTTTACAAGTATTTTACAATTATAATTAGTCTGCTGTAAAGTTTTCTTTTTAATTATATTCATTGTCACACTTGTCTGACAGATTCTGAGAACAGAAAATAAAAACCTGTTTGATCATGAGTTACCCATTAACAACATATTCCCAAGTTCTCTAACTATAGAAGGAGCTGCAAAAAAGGCGAGAGTGGCAACTCTCTATAAAATAACAATTCCTGGTTTTGTCTTTAAACTGCAGTTCCTTTGCATCAGATAAAGCTCCACCTCTCTTCCAGGGTCATCTTGTCACCCTGCATAAAACCTGTAAGAGAGAAGTTTTGAAGCATCTTCCAATTTATAGGGAAAGGGGATAAGGAACTAAGGATATTTCATTAAAATGTCAAAAGATTTATCAGCAACAGCTGAAATCCCTAAAGAAGATGACAGACCCAAGTGGGACAACAAGTTGCAGTACATTTTGAGCTGTATTGGATTTGCTGTTGGTCTGGGGAATGTGTGGCGCTTCCCATACTTGTGTCAGATCCATGGAGGCGGTAAGATTGAAATGGGGCTTTGCCGAAATATTCAACTGCAACTCTAATATAACTGTACTACTTCTGGTGGGTATGGAAGGTATATTGTTTATATCAGTTGTGTACATTTTTTTAAAAAAACTACCTAATTCTCAGAAATGTTTTGCACTAGTGTAGGTTAGCTTTTTCTATAGAAGAACATTTAATTTAAAATGATGCATTTGATTAGGAAGACCTGACTGATGCTAACTCTCAGAAAGTAACTACATTGAAGTTTTTACGTTGCTGCTACAGTCCCAGTGGGACCAGGAAACTGCACCTGCAGGACAAGTGAGCAGTCCTAGGGAGGCCTGAGTGAACCAAGACAAATGGTCACTGAGCTTTCCTTTGGGAAGGTAAGCAACTCATTTCTCCTCTGATGCTCTTAGGAGCTACCTCGTCAACTGCAACTGCTCCTGCACAAAACTAAATTGTGTTTTTGGATGTCTGTGAGGCTGTTTAAAATGCTCAGCTGAGAGAACAGCAACTGGAGCCTGTCAGGTAGCATGGACAGCTGCCCAAGCCTGTCCCTGGGCACAATTCCTACAAAGAATTGCCTCAGAGGCAGACAATTTTGTAAATATAAATGGATCCGAAAAGAGTACTTGACAACTCACCACCCACACCTGCTTTTGAAATCTGTCACTGTCTAAAGCAGAGTGAGAAAGCAAATTGTTTCAGCCCAACATTATTTGTGATCTTTCAATTAATTGTAGGAACAGAAAATTCAAACCTGGAGAAACCATCAAATGACAGATAACGTTATTAAATTCAAATTTGTTTAATTAAAATATCTTTATTTCCTAATGAACTACATATGTTTCAATCAACCAAGAAACCAAGAATGGATGTTGCCTTTAATGGAAGGAAGTGTTTCAGAAAGAAGTAGTCACTTAGGGACCCTGGTAAGTAGCTCAGTGAATGAGATATGCAGGTTGTATCAACAGAAAGTATCTTGGCGTATATAAGCAGAGCACTAGGAAGTAGGTAGAGATACTGCTTCTGGACCCCTGACCTTTTCTGAAAGTCCACTTTTTAAAGTCAACTTGAAAAATTAGACAAAATGCAGACTAGTCTCCAAAATTATTCAAGGGCTAGAAAACTTCTGAGACAAGAAACAACATAAGAATTCAATCTATTTAGGTAATGAAATTGAAAAGGAAAAAATATGTTTATCATAGTCTATAAACAAGCAAATGGAAGCTATTTTGGTGGCAGGGAGCTTTCTGACCTTGAATATATAACAGTTGAAAGTTACACATATACAAATAAGGAAAGACAAGACGCAGTAGGTTAGATTCCTCCCGGGAGACTCGGTAGTTTCCATTATTTATTTGCAAGGTGTGAAACCCAGTGAAATTGCCTCAGAGAAGTGCCATAACTGGGTGGCTAAAAAGCCACAGGTGCACGTGGTTTTTCCACATTTGTCCCTGGGAATGACTGGAAAACAATTCAGGTCACTTCAGTTAATGATACTTGCATTAATGAGACATGATAAAGACCTTTAGAAAGACATCCCATCGCAGAAACAGCAGGAGACCTGCAAGGACAATCTTCTGGAGCAGGAGCATCTCAGATGGGTTTTTTATCTTGGAAAGCAAGGGAAAAACATTCAGTATTAACAAATAACATAATAAAGCTAAGATAATGGGATATCTTTGTAATGTAATGAATGATTAACAAAGATTAGCTCAGTGGAAGGTTTGAAACTCACAGTCAGGGCCATAGCAAGAGGCAGCTCCTCTGTACATCTCATTACACAGAGCTGCTTCTGGGGCCACCAACTGTGGGAGGCTGCATGAAATTCGTGCTTCAGAATTTTGTGCAAATCTGCATTGAGACGAAATATTGTTCCACTGACCATAAAAAGGCTCTCACACCTCCTCATGAAACACCAGTGGTTGCTTCTCTGTGCTGGAGGTGGGGAAACAGTTTTGGCCAACTGTTTTTCAACATCTTCAGATCCCAGCCTCACTTCAGAAGACAGCAATGCTCACCTGATAGTGAGGCTTGATCTCTCCCATCCATCCTCCCCTCTGGGTCCTCTAATCCCTGCCCTGCAAACCTCATCACCCAGGAGAAGAGTGAGACTGACTGCAAGGAGACCCACGGTGACCTGTCTTAAGGACTGAACAGTGCTCAAAAAGTCTGTTTTCTTGTGCACCCAGCTCCAGATCCCTTATATTTCCCACAGGGACTGCTAAGGACAAAAAATACAGGGGCTAGAGCAGGTTTAAAGATAATAAAAACAGGAAAATGATGCAGAAACAAAGCCAGAGTTGCTCCTTTACTCCTTGAATAGTGATGTCGCCAGTGAAAAAGCAGTTCAAAATAGCTGTCAGACTCAGGAATGGCAAACAGCTACTTCGCATCACCACGAGTAGTGGCAAAAGACAGTGGTGAATTAAGGTCAGTGTATGGATGTACATCCAGTGTTTGGTCACTGGGCTTCGATAAAGCACTAGAAGAGCTCAGTAACAGGATGGACTCTGTAACAAAGCGCAGCGGGGTTTGTGAATAATTTATTCCAGAGAACTGGTTTTGGAAAAGTTGAGTGAGTTTTGAAGATCACTGAGAAGAACAGAGCTGTTGGGTTTACACCAGTGTATAACATGGTTGCATTTTTCTTCTGTTAATTTAAGGCAATCTTGTGAGTAGAGGGTTGTATTTTTGAAAACAAACAACTCAGATGCAAGAACCCAATAGATTTTCAGAAGTACTGAAGTATAAATCCTGTTTGTGTGCATCTGAAGATGTGAACATGAGAGAGAACAGCAGCATCGTGGTTAACTGGGAGCCCTGAGAGATGCAGTGGATTTGTTCCTCCAGTCACAAGGGTAGTGAAACCTGGTATGAATATGGCATAGACATGCTCAAAGGCTGAATGGCTTCCGAGGTAGAGTTTCACAGATGATTCAGGTGATATCCAAGCATTTAAGAGTTAGGCAACATACTTTCCCTCATTTCTACATCTTCTAAAAAACAACAGATGAAAACAAGTGCTTGTGTATTTGTCTCATGTCAGCTGTTCCCATCAGACCTCTGGACCTGATTCATCGCACATCAGTGTTACTCAGTAACTCGGATCTAATATAATATCAGTTTTGCTGACATTTATCACCTGCTGCCGTTACTGATTATTTGGATTTATTGCCTGAGTTAAGTTAGCTATTTACTTTTCATGACTAATGGGTATGAAGGTTGTTTGCCTCAGTCAGTGGAGACAAACACAAATGTTCCCAGGCAACTGGGATTGAAAAGAAGTCTCTAAATGGCCCAGTATATAGTTTGTCACTTAAAATTGAGACGCTAACAAGTCATATATCTGCATGTGTATACATAGAGTCATCTGAGTACACTCAAGAAAAGCCAGCTCAGTTGTATCTGGAACTGACTGCAGTGGTTTACTTATGATTTTTGCTAGAATATGCTTGCCTAACCCCCAGGCATTAAAAATGTGTGTTGTGCCTGAGCCTACGAGATGGCTTAAAAATGTCTTTAAAATGAAATACAGTTTCTACTTAGGAAAATAAATACACATAAACACTGCAGTCATGCAAATAAAGGAGAGCTGTTTGCTTCTGGGGCAACCATTTACAGACTTTTATAACCCTAACTGACCTTTTGCTCAAACTTAAACTACAACTTGCTGCAAAATGCCTGTCTCACTGTGTCCTCAGAAGCAAAACAAAGCCTAAGAGGAACAACATGTATACCTGGAAGACACTGTTAAAAGCAAGCAAAACCGAACAAACATAGTATGTTGGAAGGAACAGAACAGTTCACTCTGTGACGGAAAGTTTCTGTTACAGTAAGCAACTAACTTCATTTTCTGAATTGTTGCCGTATTCTGCTCAAGCTCTTGGTGAAAAGCTGTGACATTTGGAGTGGATCCTTTCATACTTTGTAATATTTTATCGTCCTTTTCAGCTCAGGTTGGTGCACCCTTGTATGTGAGTGCTGCTTGCTTGCATCCTTCAGTGATGAGTATTTCACAGGGAAGTTCACCAAGGTTATTTTATAAGCTGGTGTGTGAGTGATACACATCTTTGTTTGAAATGGCTATTCCCCCTTGGCTTTCTGGACATGGCTTTAGCTCCTTCAGTGTCACTCAAGGAGATATGGCCATGTACATGGGAAATTGAATCCTGCCAAATTTCACAGTCTGTGAGATCTACAATGTGACCTGCAAGAGAAAATGAGTGCCATCATAAATACCCTGCACAAATGTTTATAGAGGCTCATACTCTCCATCTGGATTGAGGCATGTGCAGAAGACACAAAAAAGGTCATGAAGTACTGTTTTCTAGGGAGAGGGGTGAGTGTGATAAAGTTGCTCTTTTCTCCTATCAGATGTCTTGGTGTGAATCCTTGCTGTGTTGGCTGCTACACTGCTTAGCTGAACTCCCACAGAGAAAGTGGCATCTCCTTCCAACTGCTAATAGCTTTTTCTCTGTTTCTGAACAAGTAGTTGCCACCTATTGCAATTTCTTGTAGGTGAAACATAAATCACCACAGGTATCTTGCCATGAAGTCTTCAGTCTTGTGGAAAAGTGCACTCACTGCCATTCCTCCTATGTACCGACAAAACCCGTGAAGTGGATCTCTGAATGCTTGTTCCACTGTAGCACACTGAGATGTGCTTTCTGAATTTTTCAGACTCTAGAGATGCATTTCCTTTGAAATCACTATTTTGCCACTTTCCAGGTAATTTCAATCTTTATTATAATAATTTTCCCCACTCCTAAGTCTCTATCTCTATTCAACTTCCGGCCTTTCAAATGCTGTTGTGTCCTTAGATCATCATTCAAGTCACTTGCTTCTCTTCTGCAAGCTGATCCAGAAGCACTGCTAAGATGCAAAATTGAACACATGGATGAGGTCCTCCAAGTTTTTCTCCAACATTTAGGAAGTCCTTGATATTATTCCAACATCAAGCAAAGCTAATGGGTTTTCTTCTCTGCTTCTCGCTGAGGCTCATTGATTTCTGTTGGTCTTGATTAGGAGGTCACCAGGCTGATTCTTCAGACTGATTAACATTTCCACTAGTCAGATCTGCTGGTTTCTCTTTCTAAGAAGCAACAAACCCAGTTTGGTTCTTTCACTCTGCTTTGCTGGTTGCTATGAACCAGCTTCAGGGTGTGCTCCTTCCTGAGCCTCCTGACCTTTCTGTCCTGTGGTGCATCAGCAGCTCTCCACAGGCTGCCCTGTAGTTCATGCACTTCTCATCCAGATTGTCATGTGCAGGTGATGAAACAGAAATTGCACCTTTTGAGTGTGATTTTGCTGAAAAGTAACTTTTAACTCTTGTAGATTTTGAACTGGTTTTTTCCTTTCAGCCTTTTTAAGGTACTGCATGTATCTACCTGCTTTATGAATTTTTCTGACTTGCTTATATGTCTTTCTGGCAGAAGGAATGATGAAGACTAAAACTTTCCTAGGTCACGCCTCAGGAATGCAACTAAATCCTGCTCTGGCAATACTTCTGATTTTTATGGGCATTTCTCCAGGCTTTTAAATGACTTAAAAATGTTGCTTCCCTATCACTTTCCTTATTCATTCTTTGAGAGAAAAAACTACTGAAACAAAACGTTTGTTTTGTTTTGTTTTTTTTTTTTTTTACGAGATTCCCCCTGCCCTCAGTTTGCTTCTTAAGTCATTTATTTTCCTTTCATTGTAGAGCATATAGATCTAGAATATCTGCATACAAATACACCTAGAATGTCCAGATACAGGATAATTTGCTGCTAGTGTTTTATGATTGTTTCTGCTAAGGTTTCCTTCTCCCTTTCTGCTAAGATTTCCTTCTCATGGAAACCAAATCTACAGAGTTTCTGCTGTGCTTGTGCTACACCTCATATGGGTGCTGATGGAGTTTTGCTGTGCCTGTGTTTGAATGCTCTGGTTTGTGAGACCTGCTGTGTATTTTGTACCAGATTTCTGCTTCTTTCTGCTTTTTGGATTTTCTCCTTGCCTTTTCCATGGTTAGATTTCTCACAGCATTTTTTAAAAAAGGCACTTAAATTTTGTCCTCTGGCACATCCTGTTCTATCTACTAAACAGAGCCCTTGACTATACAGTGCTTGAAGGTTCCTACTCACAGTTCCATATCTGATACCTTTGTGTTAATGCTTTTTCTATAGGTGGAGGATTTTATTGTGGAAAAGAGGAAGCTTCAAGTGATTCAGCAGATTATTTGTCCTTTTCCTGACTATTTTCTTTTTTGCCAAAACAGTACCACAATGCAAAGGAATGAATAAATAAAAACTTAATTTTCCACTACAAGCTGTTTGCTTTAATTAGATTTGAGAAAGATTAGCTTCATAAACTATTTCTTCTTAACCCAAACTTCTGCCATATTTTAATATTTGCAGATAGCAGATTTTTTTATATTGTCCTCATGGAAAACCACTATCTCCTTCCCAAGTGTGACATTATGTTTTGCCATGCTGTAAATATGCCTGGAAATACACACAAGCCAACACAGAGTAAACAGGTTTTTATCAGCAGAATGTCTAAACACACTCTGCTGTCAACGGTTCAACTAGCAAACAGAAAAGGGGAGAGAGATAACAGAGGGTAGTTTGCACTAATTATTACACAGTTATTTCCCAGGAGATATGATATGGGAGATAGGTTGGTCTCTTATGGAGTGCTCTGCTAGTAAAGGCTCAGCATCGTACGGGTTGCAGCGGGACAGCTGCTGCCCGGAGCCGGGGTACGGCCAGGCAGCCGGGCGAAGGAGGAGAGTGCTCTGTACCTCCATGCTCTGGTCACTTGCCTGAATATTTTGCTCTTCCCAGGAGACTCCAGGGCATTGGGAGGTCAGGAGGGATGGATGGGCACCCTCAGGTTGTGCTGTGGAGAGGGATGCTGCAGCAGGTTGGAAGCAGAGCACAGAACGGATCATGGCAAGAAGTTACTGAGTTCTTGTGGAAGGGACCACTAAATTCCTTCATATTTACAGGGGAGCTTTGGTAGGCATCTCCAGGTGAGATCTCATCAGGTGGCAAAACACTTGAAGATAAATAAATTACTGTGGTCCGTAACTCCCTCTGTAAATTTGTCTCTTGGAGGGAGGCAGTTTATAACAGGCACCTTAGAGCTTCCTCCTAGCACAAGGACTGAACAAGAGTACCAAGGATCCAAACAAGGATTTAACATACTGGGAATTAACTGTGAGACTCCTTTTGCAAACCTGCTTCTTAACAGTTAAAACCATCTTAAGAATTCAGATCATAAGGAGAGACATTTATTTCTTAAATGGCAATTTAAGGAAAGTGTTCCATTGCGAAGAGCTTTGCTGATTTTTGTGCCTATGTATTTACTGATAAAAGGCTAAACCATTCAACACCACACCTTCTCTGGGGGTTGTATGTTTTTATTGCAGCACTAGCAATAGGTAGCAAAGTTATTGCAATACAGCACTAGCCCAAGTGATCAGATTTATCTGCCCAGCCTTTCTAAATAGCCCATGATTGCAGAATCCAGGCACCATTCCAGGTGGAGACCACAAATCCTTGTGCATTCCTCACCTCCCTCTCGGAGCTGAAGACTAAGCACAGAGCAGAGCTACTCTGTTCTGCTCTATCAGATGGGGTTGGTGAGGCTGCTCTCCCTGCCAGCCTGGAGGGAGGGGAGAATGCTTCCAGAGCTGGAAGAGCAAAGCTGAGCAGACTCAGATACAAGATTTGTAAGCGAAGTAGAAATGGTAGAACAAGGCACAGGTTTATTGGCAAACCAATGAGAAGCACAGAATCAGTGCGCACTGGTATGGAGTATTGGGAAGTGGCTGAGGCAGGAGTTCTGTTTTTGTTTCCCTGGAGGAGAGACTGCGTGGTCACAGTGGCTGTTGGTCATAGCCATAAACTTCAATTTAATTGGACTTTTGGGTAGGTGATATAAACATACTGATGAAACTTCTTCTGGCCTCATAAAAATCAGTATCTGTGCAAAAGAAGGGAGACCCAAACCCATGTCGCTTCTGAGGGAAGGTGGGGGAAATGAGGCATTGCACACAGTTTAGCAGGAACCAGCCAGGCTGATGGCAGGACTGGTCCCTTCCCACAGGCAACCAAAGGCATGTGCTGCTTCTGGCCCAAGGGAGATGCTGTGAGAAAAACGGGAAAGACACAAAGGATGCAAACTGGGAAGAAATTGGGTTTTATTGTTCCCATGTCTCACAGAAAACTTCAGCCTTACTTTCAGTTTCTCACTAGCTGGAGGTTCTGTGCTCTGAGCAGAGCTTCATGCAATAAAGCAACCTGGTCTCTCGGGGGTATTCAGCGCAAAATCATGCTTTAGCAGCAGAGAATGGAGGAGATCATGGCCGAGAGCTTAAGAAGGGAAATGAGACAATTCTCTGAAAGGAAATCAGATGGTACAGGGGGCAGGCAAGCCCTTGTGCTTTGTGAGAATGGGCACAAAAGAAGGTGCTTAAAAGCAAAGGGAATGGATGAAATAGTGAAGCTACTTATAATGGGGTGTAGCAATGCCTGAGGAGAAGTGTCCTGTAGCACTAAGCATCCCAGTCCTTCCTCCTCTATCTTCATCAACAACAGTACCAGTAACAGATGTTACTTGGCAGGTGTCCTGAGAAATAACCCCTCTCTCAATATATCCTACAAGCACTTCATTATGTTCATAAAGCAGATTAATTATCAAACAGTAATTTCAGTGAGATGCAGACAATCATGTGACTTAATAGCACTTAACTGTGTTTACAGGGGCTTTCCTGATCCCGTACTTCATCGCTCTTCTCTTCGAAGGAATCCCACTGCTGCACCTCGAACTGGCCCTGGGACAGTGCCTGAGGAAAGGCAGCGTTGGTGCCTGGAACACTATCTCGCCGTACCTCGGAGGCATTGGTACGTCTCTTTGGGTCCCAGCTCAAGGAATTGCAGATAAGCTCCTACCCAGCACTCACTTCCTACACACCTATGTCTGATGCTTTGTAGGATACAGAAAGAAATGACTGTTAGGGTTAAACAGAAATGTTTTACAATGAGACTGGTGAGATACTGGAACAAGTGACCCAGAGAGAGGTGGTTTCCCTGGAAACAGTCAAGGTCAAGTTGGATAGGCTGTGAGCAACCTGGTCTAGTTGAAGATGTCCCTACACATGGCAGGGGGGGGTGGACTGGACGTCCCTTCCAACCCAAACAATTCTGACTCTGTAATTCTATATTGGTCTCATCAGACACACAGAAGCCTAAAATGCAAACCTCATAACCTTTGTTGTTGGAAGCATAATGCAGATGAGCTCTGCCAGCCAGTGCTGTCCTGCCCCTACCGTATCTTGGCGCTCACACAAGGGCTGCCTGCCCACAGTGCTTCTCACTCCTCCTTCACAGCCCTTCCTAAAGCCAGTCTTCTCTGTCCATGAGTGGTCAAACTGAAGGGAGGACAGGAAGGCATGAAACCAGGAACAGAATCCTGGCATCCCCTAATGAGTCTAAACCACCTGGCAAAGCTCCCCTGCACAAGAGAGCATCCCTGCATGGTGGGGCTATGGAAGGGACATTATTAACATGACTGGGCACAGGGGACAATCCACATGCACCAGACTGGTGTGTAGCATTATACTGGCAATTCTTGTTTTTTTATTGAATATACACTGTAAGAACACATCTCGTGTTCTGGATGTGTTGTTAGGCTGCAGAAGGGATTTGGAACAGCCACCATGAGGGAGGAAGCACTGACTCTGCAGAGTATTTGAGACTCTTGTCTCAAATCATCCTTGTGCCTGAAGGGCAAGGAGAAACCCCTGGATGCTCCAGCCAGCCCTGTTGGATCATGCCCTGAGTTAAGCAGGTGCCTGAAAAGGGCTTGGCACTGGCAGTCATGCCTGTGGTCATGTGTGGCAGGAAAAGGGATGGGTGAGAGGAATTATCTAAGGACCAAGGGCAATCAGGAAGAAATACCAAACAGCAGGGTGGTGCTTCCAGCTAAACCCATCTCCTTCAGTTAAGCATGTCCATACTCCCTCTGTAAAAATGCAAGCAACCAGAAACTGCAGTGTTGATGTTGCTTCCTCCTTATCATAGGAGCAAAGCATTTAGCAATTTAGGGTATATGTGATTTGGGACAATAGAGTGCCTCATGCACCTACAGCATGCTATAAAACTTCAGTCTCTTTTGGTCTCTGCTATTAAAGTTGTCCCGTGTTGTAGAAAACAAGGATTATGTACTAGAGCAAAGGTTTCAATCCTAATCTTCTATGTAAGTAGAGAGTGTCTTTGTTCTCGGAGCAGGATTGGTGAGCTGGGCTACTCAGGACACAAATGCCCAGCTTTCATGGGAAAATTTCAGGGCAGGGCAGGGGAGGATGGACAAGAAAATCTTGAAACAATAGGAAATGTGAGAGTCCTAGAGCTAGTGCTGTGACTGACTGATAACTTTTCCCACAGCTTTTCTAAGCTGAGCTCTTGTGCTTTCTGCAGGTGTTGGTTCGTGGGTGGTGTCGGTTCTGGTGAGCTTATACTACAACACTGTTTTAACCTGGGTGATGTGGTATTTCATAAACTCCTTCCAAGATCCTCTTCCTTGGAGTGTTTGCCCTCTAAATGAAAACAGAACAGGTAACTACAATACCATAATAACTGCTAGCAAAAGGAGGATCACAAACACCAGTCTGGGCTCATCAAGAAACCCTGAGAAGCCACACTTGATTTGGCCCTGAGTTGTGCACAAGTCCTGGTTTGATTTCTGGTTAAAAAGGTCCAAGAGTTACAATGGCCTACTCAAATTCATCGTCCTCACAGAAACAACAAGAGCCAGAATATCCATGAGCCATTTTGCTCAATTTTAAAATGAGAAGCAAAATAACTGTTTTTAAGAAAGAGAGAGACAGAGAGACAAAGAGAGAAAGAAATAAACAAACTAAGCAGAGTACTTAAAATGGGAATCTTTGAGGCTCAGACCGAAGTCATGCTACCCATTACAAGACCAAAGAGAGACAGTGTACCTAAGCAGGATAAAGAGGACTCCTCTTGGGTCTTTAAAATGATTTTTCAGCTGTCTTTTCTGCTCAGAGTTTAAGAGAAAACCAGGGCAGAGCAAAAACTGGAATCTGATTATGAGGATAATTGAAGAGACAAAACAGGAGAAGCCAACTTTCTTTTGAGGACCACAGGACTGTTCTAGAGTAGGAAGACAATTAGACATCAACCATCTTTCTTACAGAAGTACAGAAAATTATCTGGGCCTTAAGAAAGAGGATTATTTTATTTCTCAGGTTCAGATGTCCCAGCTAGGAAGCTAAAGATGATTTTACCTTGCACTAAGTACAATACTGTTCCTAATTAGAAAGTTATTCCCTGTGAATGCTGGTGATGTTCTGGTGAAGGTCTCGTGTAAGTCTCACAGTCTCAGACTGATGTGACAGATTTTGTCTTGTTGCACAAAACAGACAGTGAAGAAATTCCATCCCTGAATTTCATTTGAAAGCCCACAACTTGTTCTAATGCTTGACACTTTTTTCTTTTTTTTTTCTTNCAGGATTCAACAAAGAATGCTATGAAAGCACTGCAGTAAATTACTTTTGGTACAGGAAAACTTTGAATATAACCCCTGATATCACTGAGAGTGGTACATTACAATGGTGGCTCATTTTGTGCTTAGCAACTTGCTGGGCAATTGTCTATCTCTGCACTATCCGAGGAATTGAAACCACGGGAAAGGTACAGAAAGGGCAGAGAAGTGCATTATCCCACACTTTGCATCTTGCTTTCCAGATACTGAGTTTTTGCCACCAAGGAAAGCCTTTCCTATTTACCACACAAGCACCATTTCACTTTGCTTGCTGTCCAACCAAGCAAGAACAGCAGTTACAGGTGGCTTAAAATGCTGCTTCTCTCTTTTTCCATTGCAAATGCTTCTGCTCTACCAGTCTCCTCTCATAGAGTTTTAAGAGCAATTTTGTTAGAAATAGATTATGCAAAAGCACACCCTATTTCTTTTAAAGATGGCAGTGTTCATCCATACCTGTCTTATCAATTATTATTAGGACTGTATGTTGCAAAACTTCAACAGGATTTATTGAAGTTATTCCAGTAACTGTCTGTCTTCTCACTTTCTTACTTTAGGCAATTTATGTAACAGCAATATTTCCTTACCTGGTCCTGACTATATTCCTTATTCAAGGACTCACTCTACCAGGAGCCACAGATGGTCTGGCTTACCTCTTCACCCCTAATGTAAGTATTGCTGCTACGGTCAGAAATATTTTTCCTTTACTCTCTCTCAGATTTCACGTTGTATACTCATTTTCCAGCAACTCCTGATCCAGCTCTCTCTCCAAGAGCTCAGCTAAGCTCTTTTTTCTGAGAAGAAGTGATTTAGAATTTTAATATACTTTGGCAGGAAAAAAAAAAAGTCTTTAACAGTTCAGTAGTAAGCATATCAAAAAACATGGGAAAATTAATTATGTTATGGGTGCCTTGGTCTTGAATGTGTAAGTGAACTTCACAAGCACATGCTAAAGATGAGATTCCCCAGCCAATGTTACAGAATTTAATCTTTTAAGAATTCACAAGGAAAACTATTGAGGAATTAAACTGCAAAGTGAATTCTTCTTTTAAGGTTGAAAGTAATTTTCTCCTACCCATGTTTCTCCTTAACTGCAGCCTCCTCCCCTCCCTCACAGCTGTTCCTAAAAGACAGAACTGCTGGAGAAGAACCCACTCCCATTTTTTCTCGTCTTCTCAAAGGGACAGGAGTTTCAGATCCCTCCAGAAGGGAAGGGATCAGAAGGACTTTTTACACTGTTCGTAGTGGCATTCCCGAATGCAAAGTCAAACCATCCCACTGAGTGGTTGCTATGAATTGTAGTCTCCTCACAGCTCTGCCTTCATGCTAAAAAGCTCCATAAAGTGGTGAGTGCAGAGGAGGAAAAGCAGCACCCACTAATAGATGGCTTCAGAGCATCCACTGGTTCTGCAGGTACAGCAGTGCTTCCAAGCACAGGAGCATTGGAATTTTCCCTTCCTTTCCTACACAACACAGACATTAGGGAAAACATAAGCCAAGTAGCCCAGAGATACATGACATGCCAGACTGGAAAGGAATGACAGCAAGAGAAAGCTCAGATCAGACACCTCTTTATCCCTCCCACTGCAAGCCCAGTGGCACAGACAGCCACCTAAAAGCTGTCAGAACTCAAGAAGGACAGCCTTGGTTATTACAGGAGATCAGGATAGACACTTGCATTTTTGTAGAGCCCAGACAATAAAAGCTTGGTACAATGTCTTAAGAAAGAAAGCAGGTTAGACAGACAGGAGGCAGTATGTAGCCTGTTGTCATTTGGTCTCAGCCTGGCTGTTGGGTTTCCCAGGAAGATCTCAGGCATCTTTGGGATTTAGAATCATTGCAAACTGAACTTAATGCAGAAAGTAGGTTCGTGTATATTCCCAAAGCTTGGAAGTATTGCAGTGCTGAGGAGGAGCAGATCATCATAAAAGAGCTGGATGGATTTGTAGACTGGCGCCAGAAGTCAGGGTGGAAATCTGTCTGCAGTCAACCTGTAGTTAATGGTTAGCTGGTTTGAGGAAGCAGATCCCGGGGACATCCTTGAAAAGTCACCTGAAGATGATTCTAGTGATGAAACTGTGTTATTATCTACAAACATGGAAATCTGATGCAACAGCCTGGTAAGTACTATCTGCTATGGGTGTTGCCATTGCATAGGAAGTTATAGCATAACTCAGAGATGGTTTTGTTAAACTAACCTACCAACTGCTGTGAAGTTGCCTTTAGCCCACAGCTGCCCTACCAGTATTTTCTTTTCTATTAGCCTGTTTCATTTGGAGCTATTCCCACCCCTGGTATCAATAAACACATGCATTTTTCTTGTCATGTTTCTCCACATGAAATGTCCCAAAGTCAGTTGTACAGGGGGGCTGTTGGTTTGGGGGAGGGGGGGTGGTTTGGCACAGATTTACCTGGTCCACTCGAACCACACTACCTTTTCTTAAGCATGTGCTGTTTCCTTCTTCTTTTCCTGTCTTTTTGCAAAGTTTGTAAAGTTTCAGTAAAATAAAGTAAGAATTAGCTCACCTACTGTCCATTTCAGTTTGCTTTTAAAATAAATAAAGTCAATCCTCTTGACATTTTCCACTCACTGGAGGCAGTATTTTCCAACTTTTCTCCAACTTTGCAGTGCAGCAGAAATTGTAGTTTCTGGTGACACTGCAGTGTTTTTGAAAATCTGTGAAAAAATTAACACCTAGTGCTAAAAACAACTTACCCAGCTCCACGATTGACATCACCCAAATGAATTATTTTTTTTTCCCAAACCACCACTGTTTATGTTTACTTACTTTTCCAGCTGTATTTCAGCTCTTATTAACAAATATCACAAATAACAACTGCATGCATATGGATTTATAACGTGGCAAGGTATGCAGAAATACATAGGCTTTTTTGCCATCTGACATACTTTCACACCCTAAATTTTAGAACAATAATGAATACTTATTTTCATTGACTTTCAGACATGGAAAAATCCATCAGTTTACTCACCCTCTAAATTCTTGGCTACATGGAAAATGAAGCTGCCAAGAAAATAAAAAAGATACTGAAATGATGCTCAGAGACACCTCAGGGAAAAGCAGAAGTTGTCAAAAATGAAGCAACACAGGAGTTGGAACAGACTTTTGGAAAGGTTTATGGAAAAATAAATAACCAGAGGCAGCAGAAAAGAGATCCCATCAAGCATTCACAACAGCCTGCAAGGCTCAGCTTCAGTGGACACCTGTGTCAGCTCAGGAACACAAATGACTCCTTCTCCAGTCTCTTTCACATTTGAAAGAGCTTCAGAGACTGTAAATATTTGGAGGTTCTCTGGCAATGAACAATTCCAAGAATTAAGTTGGGCAACTGTGCCCAGAGCTCTGCAGCTGTTTAACCAGCATTGAGAATGGCCAAGAAAAAGACAGCACAGGCACCAAATCCTCTATTCACAGAGGCAATTTGTAACTTTTTCCTCTATTTTGCAGTTATGATATATTACTCTGCATGGACACCTAAAGCCTCTTTCGAGGCACCCGGACTGTCCATACTGTTTCTGGCATTAAGGAGAACAAAAGCACAGTCTTAATGAACTGCTGCCTTTAAGTGCAGGATTATTTGTTGGCCACTTGCTTATGAGAAAAGCATTGACTTTTTTTACATATCACAGGGACCCCAGCAATTTTTAGTTCTGTTTTAAGAAAATTTCTCTCTGTGTTTCATGTGTTCAAGTATCCAAACACCTTACTGTCCATGAGGGAACATTTATACTTCCTTTCCTCATTACTCCCGTGTTCATTCATTAACATCCTGGTTGTATAACTTCATCCACGTATTTCTGGCATCAGCACACTTTTTCTTCAGAAGACACGCTTATAAAATGCCGTATTACTGAAAAGATAAAAAAACTTTTTAATAACTTGCTTAAGAACAGATAATGCCATTGCCATGACATGCTTGCCCATCTGCTATTTCTTCAAGTTTGGGGATTGATTAATATCTTTTAGAGTCAATAAATGCATTGAGTCCTATCTCCAGACTCATTTGCCAAAGTCCCCAGTCAGAAAGTCAGACTTGTAGGAGTCGCATCTGTCAGCACTGACAACTGATTTGGCAGCACCTAATCGAGCTGTGAAGGCCACACAGCAGAGTGAGTGCCAAGTGTCTGCACTGCAACAGCAATCTAGATCTGCACTGCCCGTGAGCACTCTGGCCTTTGAGTGCGTGCTTATCTTTCAAATCAATCCTCTACAAAGGCTTGCCTAAGCTGAAGCATCTCAGCCAGTAGTGGTTACGCATAGCTGCTTGCCATGCTGTGTTTTGCAAAAGGTGACACCAGTTCTGCTGTGGTCAAAGCACTGACATCCCTGTGGGTAGAGCATCTGAAGTAATGGCATTGCCTGCATCCATCCTCACTGTGGTGAACCCATTGTTCTTGCTCTTCAAGCTCTGGCCACTTGCAGAGAAATCCAAAATGCTACTAAGAGTCTTTTGACATATCTACCTCTCATTCTGACAAATGTTCCCAGTCATGTGCCAGGATCACCAGCACAGGCCCACAGACAGACACAGAAGACACACGAGTCATCCTGAGTGACTGGGATGCAGCCTTGACTCAGGCTGGTGTAAAACAAAGTGAAACACTCCTCACACCCAATATTACTTTTGAATCATCTGGTTTTTAAAACATGCTTAACTAATACTGGTCTCTATTCCCCCTCCTTGACAACAGATTGGAAAGTAATTCACCTGGTAGGGTATGAATGTAACATGCCACTTTCAACAGGAAACTAATATTTATTGACTACATTTACATTTTGCCCATTACTTATGTTTTATCTCTTTTAAACTGATTTCAGTGGCAAAATTCCTCAGTGTCACTATTTAAAACTGCCTAAAACTCTCAGTGATCCAACAATTGTTGCTTTCTAATTTAGCTTCCTGTATCATGATGGTTGCCCTTACATCAAAAGTCAAATTTCACTCTGTCAGTTTCTCCTTTTGCCTTGTATTTTCTATGTTTTCCTTTTACCTTTTACTGCTGTTTTCACAGGACTTTGACTCTCAGAAGCTGTTTTTAAGAAATATTCCCTTTTTGTCTGCTTGGGCTTTTAGTGTTTGCATTAAATTATTTTTAAGTGAATTTGGAAAGCAACGGAATCACTTTTTGTCTTGAAACAATGAAGGTTTAGTATTTGTTTATACAGTTCTAGGAAGATTATATTCTTTAACTGGAGGTTACAAAGTATGTGAATTTAAAAAAAGAAAGAAATTGAGAAAAAAATAATGGATTGTCTCTATTATGTTACTAATGCTTATCACTTAGAAATACATTTTTATCATCAGACAGGAAAGATCTATAATGAAAAAGATTCTATAATTACTGCATACATTTAAATAGCCTAAATGATGTCCTCAAAAACATCCGTTTTACTGATCTGTTTAGTACCAATTTCTTTTTTCAGAGTATTTAGATGGCAACACAACTCAAAATTTCAGAAGTGAAATAAGATATGAGCTATGTGAGCTGGAAGAGAAGAAGAAATTTTGATTTAAGCCTAGTACATGCATTTCTTCCAATTATTTCAGCTGAACACTTTGAAAAATCCCCGTGTGTGGCTTGATGCAGCTACCCAGATTTTCTTCTCTCTCTCTTTGGCTTTTGGAGGGCTTATTGCATTCTCAAGCTACAATCCACCAAAGTAAGTAGAACTACAACCTTTATTAACTGGCTACATTCTTGCTACATTTTGTGTACTTTTTTAAATTTTAAAAAACTCTTTCCTTAGAATATTTATAATTCATCTTAATTTTTCTAAAGGATCTTAACAGGTCAAATAGATCTTCCAACAGAAAGCAGGGGGGGAAAGTGTAAAAAAATCAAAATGTTTGCAGAAATAACTAAGAGAATCACAGATAAAAATATTGACTTTTTCAAAAATCTGCTTTATTTGTTTGAACATTATCTCTAGAAATGACTGTGAAAAGGATGCTGTGGCAGTAGCAATTGTGAACAGCATGACATCCCTCTATGCTTCTATCCCAGTCTTTTGTGTCCTGGGGTTTAAAGCAACCACAGCCTACTGGGAATGCCTGGACAGGTGAGAAAGTTGTGTTCCCAATGTTATACTGTGCCTAACTAGATAATGTACTATTTGAAAACCCCATTTAGAGAGTTTATTTTCAATAAAAAGGAAAAGCATCTATATAGAGAAGTCCAATGCAAAAATAGAAAGCATTATGACATTGAGCCAAGAATGATCAGGGGTAGCATTCATATGAAGCAAGATTAATTATCACCATATAAATATACCCATTTCAAGTAGTGCATCAAGATTCACATCTCAGGCTAGCATTAGAAGTAGTAAGAAACCAACACTTTATTCTATTCCACTAGATTCACACAAGTGGTGGAAATGACCTGGAGTCCTGATAAAACAAAAATGTTTTAGAGACTTTATGTGCATAAAGTACTCACAGTTTGTAACTGAAAGAGAAGACATTAAATAGTCTGAATATTTTCTTCTGTTCTACATATAAGCTGTCAGTATTTCCCTTTACATTGTAAATAGCAGCACAGAAAGTAAGCACAACTTTTGAGTAACATCTGGATATGTGGCATAGCATTTCCAGGCACATCATCTGCAAACATTTAAACTAATGATATGTTGGCTTCTCTGACAGGAACATTATCAGTATCATCAACGAATTTGATCTTCCAGAAGAAAGCATCATGCGAGAGAACTATACATCCTGGATCAGTTTCCTGAATTCATCATATCCAGGAAAAACTGCCGGACTCAAGCTGAAGAGCTGTGACCTTCAAGAATTTCTTGATCAGGTACCATAACTGCTTTTAACAGGTAATCCTTAAACAAAATAATGTAAAAGGATTGGTATATTCCTTTTTCTTATAAATGCTTGTATTTTGCTCTGCTTGTAATGACTATATTATATATAATCATTGAACAAATCAATTTTTCAACATTTGAAATAACAATGCTGTTTTAGAATAGTTTGAACTTAAAGCTGTCTGTTATAGTATGCAAAATTACACATAATTATCACAAAACTAATCTTCAAGGGTGCTCCCACCCAGAGCCTACCATGGACACTATGTTCAGTCCTACTTTGGTTTATGAATAAGCACAACAGAGGGAACACATCTAGATGAAAGACTACAGAAAGAGGATGCTGAAATGGGAATTTCCTAAATCAGTATTTAGGAAAGCATCAAAAAATCTATTACAATGTACACTGTTTGCCACTAAAATACATCATGATCCTCCTCCTCTCCTTATTTTCCAACTCGCTTAAAACACTTCCCCCAGCACTACACGCTGATGTTTCTTGTCTGTTTACTTCTCCTACTTGGTTCCACTTTCTCCAGTGATCCTGTCTGCCAGAGCTGAGAGTGTGCTAATGCACAGTGGCCTTAATACACCGTGATGGTGAAACAGGCTATTTTACTCACCTGATGGAGAAGTCCAAGGAGGACATTCCAGCCCTGGCATGAGTCAGTTTGTTTCATCTCAGTTCTTCTGATGGCACCCATTTCTGATTTACGGTTTGAAATATTTTACTTCCAAATTATAGCAATTTAAGCAATTTTCAATGCTTAGATACAATATCTTTGTCCTTGGGAGACTAAATTTTATAAAAAATATTGTTGAACTAGGCTTCCTCCCCTACTATTCTTTTCTGCCTTGGCTATTATGGGGGGTTTGTGATAAACAATTCACCAATTCTCTTGCTGCTAAACTGGCAATCATATCCTTATTTACATCTTTCTTTACAGCAGTTATAACATCACAAATTAAAAAAAAACACTTCAGATGCCATTAGCAAAACAATTGCTATTTCAGTTACAACACTCAGATCTGCTTTATTCTGGACACATCTCTCCATGCAAGATAAAATTCTTCTCTAAACTGCCTGCACATCTCTGATAGAAAAATTAAAATTAAATTCCCCACAAACACTCCCCACTGCCCATTTTCTCAACTGCTGGGTGCCACTGAGCCCCACAGGCTGACCAGCACCCTTGACTCCATAGAGGGACAGAACTGAGTCATAATTACTTATGCATGAGAAATTACATCATAATGGGTATTTTTATCTGTTTGAATTCTGCAGAGTGTATCAGGAACTGGCTTGGCTTTCATCGTTTTCACTCAAGCTATCATTCTCATGCCAGGCTCCCAGGCCTGGGCCATCCTGTTTTTCATAATGTTGTTCTGCTTGGGCCTTTCTTCGATGTTTGGAAATATCGAGGGTGTCTTTACTCCTCTTCTGGAGCTTCAAATTGTATCTAAATCAACACCTAAAGAGATATTATCTGGTAAGGTACTTGCTTTGTTCAAAGAATGTAGCCTCTCTATAGATACACAAACTACCAAGTGCTTAATAAATATCACAGAGGAATTAATAATTTGTAATGTTAATTTAACTTAATCACACTGTAGGGAAGGGCAGTGGATTGTGTTTGCAGAAGATAAGCGCAGAGATGAGGTAGCAGTTTTGACAGAAGCTGTCAGGTGACAGTGTTATATTGCCTTTGCAAATTTTTTTCTGAAGTTTGCAAGTTAATTGTTCCAGCCTGAGAAAACTTGCTAAATTGCTCTTCCTGGATTCAAGTTACCCCTGAGCTGATGTAGAGATCAGGAAGAGCCTTGTCTTCCCTTAGCCCTTTGGCACTAATACAAATCACTTTAAGGCATCCAGTGACATCAGCTGGTCTGCCATAATCACCTACATGTGAACTTACTGTCACATCTGTAGGAGAGGTAATTCACCCCTATTTAATTCAGGTTTATGATGCTGTTTCACATTTAATGTGAACATGCCCAAGTAGAAAATTACCACTTGGAAAATGAGGAAGGAGTGTGTGCAATAATGCTCTTGCACCAAATCAGAATCTTTTCAACCAGAGGCTGTTACTGAACCCAACCTGCTCCTTAAGAGATGAGAGTTTGAGAGATCCTACTGTGAAACTGGTTCAGAAAAACTGGTCTGGAAAAATTTCTGGAAGTTTGAAGCAATGCATTAATAATTCCCCAATGTGCCTCGTTCAATTCTTATGGGAAATATTGCTGTTGTGCCTTTTTTGGAGTCTTCCTGTGGCATCTAAATTATATACTTCATTTTACAAATTTTTATGTAGAAACAAATTTATTTGTGACTTGTTAAGGTTTCCATATTTGTCTGAAATTGTTTTTCCAATTGTGAACTTACTTAAATAAATTTAAAAAAAAAAAAATCCAGAGCCAAATTTTTGCAGAATTGAACCAAAGACCATCTCAGAGTCAGAAGAAATTGGTAACACAATAGAAGGAGATACAAATGGATGTGCAGCCTCTGTCTATGTCCAGCAACACTCTCTCTCCTTCTCACTTTTTCAAACAATTGCTCCAAATCTAAATTTTGCTGAAGGAGAACTGACTGTAGAGAAGTGTGCTGAAACCCAAGCCATACACATTGGGACATAACGGACATACACCTTTGCAGCTCTGGGCTCTTTGAGGAAATGGGGGGAAGAAATTCAGGGAGTCCTTGTGCTTCTGAGGTGATGGCTGCCTTATAGTTGCATGGAAATGAGCGCACTTGAAACTCCCTACATCAATCAAAACCACTGGGCAACAGCATAGCACAGCCCAGGCTTTCTGATGGAATAACAACTGAAGGATGCTCTGAGTCACACAAGTGCATCCCTCCTTGTGTGCCTCTTGGCCAACACACAAGGGAAAACTGAGTTCAGGAAGTGATATCAGCTCCCCTAAGGTAAAAACAGCTTGTTGTAGCTCCACAGAGGGAGGAAGAATAAAAATTACTAGACCAGGAGCAAAAATAATTTAGAACAAAAATATACTTACTGAGCTCAGTACTCCTGTAACAAAGATATCTTTTTTCTTCAGGTATAATATGTCTAATTAGCTTCTTCATTGCTCTGTGTTTTACTCTGGGTTCGGGGAGTTACTGGATTGACATTTTTGACAGATATGCAGCCTCAGTGCCTCTTCTAGTTGTCGCTTTCTTTGAAGTGGTTGGAGTTGTGTACATCTACAAAATTAAAAGGTATGTTGGAAACAGATGGAATTTTTCCCCAGAAGACGTAAAAGCAGCTCATGTTGCAGTAATTTTGTTCCTGACCTGATTTGATTCAGTGCTGGTCAATTCACACTTCTTCCAAACATGCTATGTTTGCTCCCATCTAATTTTGTCCTTTTATTTTCAAATATTTGAATAGTAGGCAGAACTGCTGCAATATTATCATCATTTATTTGTGCCTAGAAACCTTAGACTAGGTGCTCAGGTAATGTAAACTGACAATATAAACTCAATGCCATTCATCTCTGGTAGGGATCAATAAAGACCTACTTTATCAATATGATTATTTACTCAGGTCAATAATAAGTTATTAAATCATGGTGTGGAATAGAAAAGATTTAGAGTACTGTACCATGTGTTTAAAACTTACAGAAAATTATAAAAGTGAAACTGCTACTTCTCTAGATCTGACATCATCATAAACATGCCTTCTTTTACAAGGTTCAGTAAAGATGTGAAATGGATGACTGGTCGAAAACTCAATCTCTACTGGCATATCACATGGAGGTTTATTAGCCCTCTGCTCCTGCTAATTGTCTTCATGGCCTTCATTACTCTTCAGATGCAGAAGCCACCAAGCTACACAGCCTGGAACCCTAAATATGTATGTTCCTAAGTGTTTTCAAAACTTCTTACAAAAGCAAGAATTATCTTATTTTTTTTCCCTTACGAGATCCTTTAAAACCATTGCTACCTATTGCTTACTTATGGAACACAGCCTGAAGTGATCTTGTGCTCAGAATGAGAAGGCTCCTGTATGCAAAGAGGTTCCACATAGTAAAATGTGTGTCTTCCTGAGGAGTCCTGCATATTACTGCTCCATATTTCTTATAGATGTGTGTGATGTTGAGAAGTGCTGAAATGAAATGCCTCAGTGACATTCCATACCTAGGGGGTGTTCAGAGGCAGAACAAACACGTGAAGCAGAGCCTTAGAGCTTCAAACAGATGTCAGGGTTGAAAAGGTTTCTCAGTGAGTTTCTTGAATCCCTCTTGAATACACCCTATGCAGGACTTTGAAGATTGATTCTGATTCTAAACTGTGTGAGGATTACACAGCAGCAGCATCTCCTCCAAATGCCATCAAGTGTCTTTCATCCCAAATAAAACCCATAGCCACAGACATGCAGAAATTGCTTTATCATAATTCCCTCAAAATCTCTCACAGAAATCTTCCCTATTTGACACTGAACATGCTCAGTTTTTGCTGACACCAGGCAAGCTTTGAACATTGACAAGAATAAATAGAGTTTAACCAAGAGAGAGTGAAGGTTTGATAATACTTTGGGCCATCCTTGTGTCACAATTACAGCTATAAATCTTTGAAACTGTGAAACATTTACAGCCATCTTTAGACCCAAAAGAAGGCTTTACAGAGGACATGGCCACTTGAGTGCTATTGTTGACCAAGAGTAAAATTTTGCCACCCTTACTAAAACAGTATAAGAAAATGCAATTGTAAGTGTACCTACCAATTCTTTCTTTTGTTTGCTTTTTTGTCTCCATAGGAAGGCTTCCCCATGAAAGAGGAGAAAGTTTATCCACCTTGGGTACAGGCAATCTGTGTGCTGTTAACTGCCCTTCCCTGTGTGTGTGTACCTCTGGTAGCACTCTTCCATCTGATCAAACAAAAGCACCGAAGCAAAGACACAAGTTTTGTACCACCACAAGTGTTTTCATGTCAGGTGGCTAATAGCAACTTCTCTCATCCAAAAGAATAAATACCCATGTATATGCTCTAAGCAAAAAAAAAAAAAAAAAAAAAAAGCCTCTGTTAAGCATGATTAGCTGTCATATGGTAGTAACTAACCACGTTGGTATATACAGCTCATACAGTTATAGCTAATCACTATCACTCTATAAACAGTACTGCTATGTTTCCTTTGATTTCAACCAATTTCTCTGCAGTTATATTCATCGTGTCCCTCCTGCATCCTGTCCTAAATCCCATACACTAACCCAGTACCAGCCCCATTGCTTTAACCCTTGATG
The DNA here is from genome assembly GCA_013399695.1 of Formicarius rufipectus. Lineage (NCBI taxonomy): Eukaryota > Metazoa > Chordata > Aves > Passeriformes > Formicariidae > Formicarius > Formicarius rufipectus. Next base: position 61,195 of record VXAU01001188.1, read on the forward strand.
AAGCAACTCCAGTTTCATCTATCTTTCCAGCCAAACTTTAAATCTAGAAAGCCAGCTAGTTATTGCTGGAGCCTTCTGTCTTTCTTCACTTCTAAAAAACCAGTCAGTTCCTAAGGATCACCAACATAAAAGCTGGAACACAAGCACCTACAACTTCATCCACTGACACACCCCCCCCACTGAGGGATGTAGAATGGAAGCTCTTAAAGAATAAGGACTCCTTTTGTCCACTATACTCTACTTTTTATAATCCCTATATGTGGTCAAATAGCAGTTATTTTGGGATTATTTCACATTCTCCAGCATTGCAAAGAGTAAAAATGAAACATCATCAGTTGAATGTATGTTCATGAAGTAAATCTGAGCAATTAATTCTGCACAAATCTCTTATCTTAGCAGATTCCAGAATTTACTGTAGTGGAAAATACTGTGAAAACAAATAACTCCTTTTTTTCCCCCTTAATTTCTCATACTGAACACAGTAACAGAATAGTGCAATAAAAATGCAGATGCACAGCAGCCGTTCAGTGAGCTGCAACCTTGCATGACACAACAGTAAAGTTAATCTTTGCTTAAAAACAGATTTTCCTGTACTTGCCTGCAGATCCTGGCCACTCTGCACTGATGGGATGTGAGAATTCCTTTTGGTAAGATACTTCAGGAACCAGCAGCCTTTGAAAAAAATATAGGGAAAGTATGTGAGGATAAGGTATGGCAAAGCTTTTAGGCTGAGTAATTAAGAGAGTCACAGAAAGGAAAAGAAGATTAAGGAAACCAGAGGCAATTTCAGTATTTAGCCTTGCAACAGGCTATGCACTAGCAGGACTTCACAATGGATGTCAGGAATTTGGTCACATAGTGAGGGTGAATGACACCAACTGAAATTCTGCAGAGCAAAGGCAGTGACCTGACTCCTGGAAAGAGGCACAATGGGGAACTGCAAGCCTGGGAGGGAGAGGGGATGATTTCTATATTGCAGCTTAATGTTTTTTAGTTGTTTCTTTTTTTTTTTTTTTTTTTTTTTCACTTTAAGATTTAGTTCCCTCCTCACACAGCTGCTGCAGCAACCTTCTGTCCTGCAGCTTAAGGTTGGACTTGATGATTCTGGAGGTCTTTTCCAACCTTAACAATTCTGTGTTTCTGTGAACTGGCCTGGACAGTGATGGGATTGGAAACAGCGGCAATCAACCTGTTCACAGTAAATGATTAAAAGCACACCATGACTCTGTCTGCTGGAAAGAAATGCACAGGGCAAACAGCCTGTGCACAACAGTTGCCAGGCCAGAGCCACTGTGTGGGATAAGCAAAACAGTGAAGTGCCTGAGCTACACATCTTCATTTCCAAGGGCCATGGTTTGGACAGTGGTCTGTATGATGATGCCCTGCAATTCCCCATGGTAGCCTGTCAACAGCCCCAGCCATTCAAGTCGATACAGGGACAGGTACTCCAGCATGGAAACACAGTTTCTGTCAGCAGAAGTCACAAGTCATAAAAGTCCAAGCAAAGTTCTTGATGTTCTACACTTATGCACTGTAAAGCTCTTGACAATGACATGGAAGATTTAAATTGCTACTCTGCCTGTGGGAAATAAAATTTGAAATGTTATGAATAAAAAATGCTTCCCTAAAGAATGGATAATTAAAAAAACCCTCAATTTTTTGCAAGCATTTATATAAAAGTCACAAATACATAAATTTTTTTAACTAATGAAAGCATACACTACATTTGTGTCTCTGACTACAGACAGCTAGATGTGCATTCAAATCACATATGCAAGTATATGCAGCACGTTTAAGCATCTGGTCAGAGTTCTGTTGTTAAACAAAAACACATCCAATTAATACAGACACAAGCTGAGAAAATAATTAAACTACATATACAGGACTTCCAAGTGTGCAAATCTGTCTTGCATCACTGTCATGGCACTCATAGACTTCTTGACTTTTGAGCTGCCCCTTCCCATTCACCAGGAGACTTTGTGGGTCACCCTACATGCAGTTCAGCCTAGGACAGGGGTCAGGGGGAAAACAATTTTCTGCTCCAGTAGCTACAAATGATAGCAGGGAAACACACCAGCTGAAGTTACTGTTTAGCTGCAGGAAGCGTGTAGAACATGTGTTGAGCAATTCCTGCAGGAACGCTGTGTTTCTGCTGTCAGTGCCCTTCTGATGTGACCTCCATCCAAATTCCTGTGGCAAAACTGCAGGTTTATTCCCGTAAAATCAGTGCTGCAACCTTCCGCTTCCTAATCATGTGAGGCACAGCATCTTATAGGCACTTTTTTCCCCTTGAATAACATGACTGACTCTGTTACTTGAGGAAGGATGTGCATACAAACATGTACCTGAACATGTTGAAGTCCTACATACAAAGTGCTTTCTACTTCTCCTCACTCTTCTTCAAATTTTTTATCTCCATCCCCCAGAAATCTTCTTTGCTATAATACTCCGCAGTAAACTCATACTGTTGTGACAGACAAGACTTTTCTAGAATTGCCTAGGTAGTAAGGACAGCCTGGATTCTTCGGGGGTAAATCAATACAGGATACAGACAGGCATTCTGATGTCCTGCCTTAAGCAGAATCCACAGCTCTAAGTCAAGGAGCTCAATCATCTGTTAAAGGAAAAAGCATCAAAAGGAGCATTGCAACAGCACTATAAATGGAAGCATCCAAATTATCCTAATACAATAAATAGAGAACAGATGCAGAGAGAAAAGCATATTCCTTCTGGAACACAGGCAGATTCCTACATTGCAAAATTTGATACCTACCTCATATTGAGATTCACAGTCCATAATTCCCTCCCAAAAGGAAGCAGTGCAGAGAAGGACGTGTTTGAAGGATGCATCCTGATACTACGATTTGCTCTGGAAAGACTCCTGTCAAATTCCTCCCTTCCAGTCCTGCACACAGACTAGAAAACAGCCCCATCCCTCTTCTTCCTCACATAAACCCTCCAGCAAGCTCTCTTGCACAGTGGTTTGCAACACTTGTAGGCTGCGCAGTGAGCTACACTGAGTGGCTTAGCTCTCAATCTCTCTACTGACCTTCTCTTAAATACTGAGACAATCTTAACCTTCACCCCAACCCTCAAATCTTTTGCAATTTTCCCAGCTGTCCAATGATTGTTGAAAATCCACATTACAGATTCAGAATGTTCCTAAGCTAATTCATTTAATATTTCCAGATTCAAATCCACACAAACACTTCCTGTCAGCAGTTGCTGTTTAACGCGCTGCCCTGCTACCAGTTAAGGTGAATATATTTTACCACCATATTATATGGCACTATTTTTTTAAAAACAGCTCTGTGAAGAAGTAGTTTTATGGAATATTTCTCCCTTCCCAACAGTATAAACATACAACTTCAGCGCAACAAATGCACCCCCTTACTATGGTTAATCTATTCTTTACACATACGCTCACAGCACTTTATTCCCAATTGCCATAAACTGCAGCAGCAAGTTCAAGTTTCCAGTAGAGACTGCCAGCTTTTCTTCAAATATCCGAATTTTCCATTTGTTAAAACACACACTAGTCTCAGCTTTACTTCCACTTGCCTTCTTGAGTGGAGGATATTTTAAATGACAGTCTTCTCTTGTGATTTCTGCATTGTATTTGTATCTGTTTACAAACAGCCTTCAGAAACAGCAGCTACCACTTAAAACTGATGACTCAACCACTAATTATATGGCAAACATCAGCTCAGAGTGTGGCCAGCATTACACTTGATTCACTTTTATAAAACTACAGCTTCAACTGAGACCACACCAGCAGTTTACATTGTCACAGTATCCACTGGGATACAGAGAAAAAATGGGCTCATCCAAGCCATCAGTAAAGTTTACATTCCTTCCATTCTTCCTGTTGGACCGTCTTGCTGTCTCTTCCTGCTCCATGATCCAACAAAATAAAGTTTCCTGTACCACAAGCCTCACCTTTGAGACGCCCATAACAGTGTTCCCTCACACCAGTATTGCAGCATATCATCCTGGGGCACAGGAGTATTTAAATGTTTGAGCGGCTGGCTGGGAAGCACAGAGTTCTTCATCTCTAGTAGGAACAATTGTTCTATGTTTTTTTAGTTTGTTTTATTTTTATTTTAACCATGCCACTCTCTATAAAGAAAAAAACAAAGCTGTGTGACAGATGTTTTGAACTGAGTTATGATATTAATGGACAGATTGCAACATGGCAAATCAACATCTAGGAGCTGTGTTACTAGTGTGGTGGTGGTCTGGCAGGGATGAGACATCCATGACTTCTCTGGGCAGTAAAGAATTTCCTCCTTATACCTAATGTAAATCCACTCTCAGTTCAAAGCCACCCACCTTGTCCTATCACTATAAGGTCTTGTAAAAAGTTTCTTTTTATATGAGGAAAGATAAACCTAAATAAAAAACAGTAAATGCAAATAGAAGAGCAATATACTTGGTATATTATCTAATAAAGAACTTCTGTTTTGTAGGTATAAATGCATCAGCATAATTCCATGTAACACTGTATTAAAAATACCACCAAGTATTCAAAATATATAAAATAAACACTAAACAAAACCAGTTGGGACAGTGAAATTTTGGCATACGCCAGCTGTGATCCCCAAAGCCTAAAATTTCTAACCTGTGCATCTTGCTAGGTAATGTCATGAAATGCACTTGCCCTATGTGGGTAACTGTTTTTCATTACATAATCCAGCTGGGCAGGATATTAAAGACTACTATAAAATAAAGACAGTGGAAACAAGTACGTGGTATTGCAATTAACCAGTCAATTTATTATGAAATAGTCTGCAACACAGCAAGTAAAGAACATCCTTTGAAACAACCCACTGAAACATGATAGTAGAAAATTTTGTACCGAACATAGTTTAATGATTCCTTCATCAAGTAGACGGGAATCATTGAATGAAACCAAGTAAAGTACTTCAAATAGTCTGCGAATGTACGAAAAGACCATCACCACCACCAAAAAACAAAACAAGAAGGTATTAACAAAATTGTCTGTTCTTTTTATGTCTTCAGATGGTATCTGAGCAAATACAGAAAACTTCTGAGTGAATTAGTTTTGGTCCACTCTACCAAAACAAATTATGCTAAAGGCACAGCATTTATTTTAAAGCCTGAAAAATTATGAAATAAACATCAATCAGTTAGTCCAGGATAGCTTTGAAATCTTGACAAAGAGATGGTTCTGTCACTGTCTTCAGTAGCGCCATAGTATCCTTTGAGATCTTCCTGAACAGCTGCATCTTACCTACGAAAATATAAGAAACAATTCATTATAACTGCAAGGAACTATCAGTTCTGCTTAAGGGAAAACTCTAATGAAGTAATGAAATCAATACTAGCTAAATCCAATTAAAACCCTGAAACACCTGGAATATGAGGATAAGAGTAAAATATGCTACTATTCTTCTACCCTTAAATGAGGCTAATAAACAAAAAGGTTTAAAATTGTACATGAAAATTTTAACAAAGAAAACCACGGAGCAAATTCATCCTACTTTCAGTTCTTGTAACACTTCCTTACATGGGTTTGAGAAGTTTATTAAATATTTGTGAAAAGTACAAGAACAATTATTCAATAACTTCATCCACCAAAAAAAGGCCCTCTATCAAACCACAGTTACTTTGAAAGACCCCTTTGAAAAAAGGGTCTTAAAACTTCAAAAGTTTTTAAAGCTTTGAAAGTTTTAAACAATGCAAAGGACACGGGACAGGTCCTTATCTGTTGTAGGAAGGTGTTCCCAAACTGTTTCTTTTTCCCTCTACTTTCAGATATGACACCTAAGTAGCCTATGCTTGAAACTGACACATGCAAAAAAGATTTTAAAAAAATAAAAACCATGTGGAAAATGCACCTTTTGCTACAGGACTGGCAAAAGCAAATCTCTCCACTGTACTCCCTTGTAAGAGAATAGAGTAACTGAAAAGCCACCCTTATGCTGGAAAATACTGGAGACTAAATGAGATTCTCAGGAATTAAAGTTTTATAGGAGAACATAACAGTTTTGAAACACAGAAAGTCACTGAATGTGCCATCAACAAAATTCGAGACAGTAAAAAGTTTTTAAAGATTAGGAAGAACATGCAAAATCCTAGCAACAGTTTAAGCCCATCACCTAAACAGAGTCAGCAAAATTGTCAATGGTGCAGAAAGTCAGAAGTGCTCAGTAAACATTTGTCCTGTGCTTGGAAAGGAGACAGATGATGTATTTATATCTTACCATGATAAGGAAAGACTCTTGCTCTTTTCACTGCTGATAATAGTAGGAGGGATGTTAAACAGTAACTATGTTTTAAATACCTAACTCTGAAGAATGATGACAACTTGTACTGACAAGCCCCTTGATGTTGATATTTAACAGGTTTGGGAATTGGGGGAAGAATGTCCTCCCCAAAACCTATGAGCTTGGTATTGATTCCCATGAAGAATAATGGAAAGGCACGTGCAGGGACACAAGAAAAAAACACATTTATATCAATTTCTGTCAACAACATGATTTTACAGGGGTAATAGGTTTTATAGGTTTTATATAGCCAATACAAGCTCCAAAATGACAACAAAAAAATGTAGTTGTTAAGTCAACACCAGGGCCATTACCAGCCTTAGTTATCTCTGTGCTACAGATTATTCCACCATACAGAGATACTGAGCTAACTTTACAGGATCACACCTGAGTCAGTGCTACCTGATTTCCAAACTTCTTGTCTTACTTTCACAGTAAAAATGAGTCACAGCCTGCTAATTGCTTAGGCAGCTGCTATGCAAAGATCTTTGAACCCTTGACCTTTCAGCAGTGTACTTGAAGTGTCAAGTATTTCCAAAAGAAACTGGGCCTTGAAGATAAAGAGTGCATTGTCTTGACACTATGGATATGAAGAACAGATTCTACCTCAGAGAAGGTAAGATGTATGAAAGAATATCTGGAAATTACTCTTCAAGAAAACATCACCACTAACTTTCTACTGACCTTTGTACTTTTCCTGCTCCATGTCAACAATACTCAGCAAGTACAGGGTTAACTGGTTTTCCCAGGAATTCAGGAAGAAAAGAGTATTCCATTTCACAAGAGAGATTCCCACTGCCAGAGAAGCCAACTGATAGATGGTCACCTTTCCCTTCCTGGGTTAGAAACTATGCACAGTTAGGCTTGGACCACCTGCAAGTTTCATGTCAGTATTGCAGTTAGGCAGCAGCTGTATGGGTCCCCAGAAGAAACCTAGTGACAATCACTATTCAAACTAGGGAAACTCCACCTCCACTTCCCAGCCCATTTTCCTGCCATTTGTGGTAGTATGATTTTGTGGAGAGCAGAGACCACATTTATGGCAGATGCACACAACCATGGAAGATAAGATTCTGCTGAGCAATAAAGCTGCCTGGGGCTGTGCCTCCATCCTGAAGGTACAGAATAAACAGCAAAGCATTCACAGAGAAGGATGGGGGAGCTTTGGCTTGGATTGTGGTCCACTGGTCAAAGATCCCAGGAACAAAACATTCAGCATTAGAGATGAAAACTCAAATGTGCCCTATATGGATCTTAGTGAGGCAGATCCCAGAGAAGCCATTATCCTACAGGGTGTGAGTACTGCATTCTCAGCTCAGATCTTCAATCCCTGACCCCTCCAAGTGAAGTACGCAGCCAACCTCTGACACTTCTCAGCAGCGGTGAGCAGCCATGGGGCGTCTGGTTTTGGTGCCACTGAGAAACAGAAAAGGAGCTTCTCTGGGAGAGGCTGCTGGGGTTCTGCTCCATACAGAAAGAACACAGGTGTCAACAACGTGGCTGGCATAATCCCAGCCACCACACTCTGTCTAAGTGTCATCTTGATACATTCACACTGCACCGCCAAAAAATCAGACTCTGCACTCAGGCATTGTTGAAAGCTTTTCGTCTGGGAAAGAAATACTAACTTTCAAAAGGAGAACTGCTCTCTTTCTGGGGCACTGGGCCTCAGTGCAGGTATCAAAGTAAGCTTATGATACATTTCAAATCAAATAGGTCCTATTCTGGAATGAGACCGAAGAATTTCTCGTTATTGTATCATAAAATTGACCGAGCAATTACTCGTTCAGAGTGTAAATTGCAGAGTCAGCATTGAGAGTCTGGCCTTCACTGCAGCTAAATTCATGAGGAGTACTGACTGCTTCAGGAAAATCCCCTGCTGTACACCTTTAGCACCTTAGAACTGAAAATTCTATTATTTCTGTGGACAGAACGCACAACTGGTTAAAGAAAGAGCTCCCCAGAGGCCAGGGACACAGACAGCTTTTTTCACAGAGTAGAGGTGTCAGAGGTATGCCAACACCACGCCTCTGTAAGAATCCCGCACATGCAGTGCCACCAGTGCCTCTGTTTCAAACTGACCACGATGACACCCTTTTTAGTAAGAGCTTAAATCATGGGAGAAGCTTGTTTAATTGCCAGTTAATTGACATTCTTAAAAACAGAAGCCTGAGCATTTACATTTCATTTAGTTAAACCTGCTGAAAATGTTTATATGATTACCCCAATCTTATTAAACCTTCTGAACTGTACAAATACATTAAGTGTCAAGCATCAAGACCTGTCCCATAAGAGCAAGACTCTAGAACATGCAGTGCTGAAAAACATACCATTTTAATTTGCATACTTATACTTCATAAATTTGATTAAAACAGAAAGTTCTTCAATGTACATTTTAGAAAAACATTCTATGCTGAGAAAACTTTAAAAATCCACTAGTTTCCAATATTTTTTACAATCAACCATAGATAAAACTGTAAAAATAGTTGAATACTTACAGATTTTTAAGGGCTTCAGCAGGCATTTGTAAACAACTTTGTGATTTGACAGTTTGACAGTGAATGCATGGTAGCAGAGCCATTCTGCTGCCTCAGAAGGGAACATGCCAGATGCACCTTTGTTACCTAAGGCAATCCCTAGTGACAGAACAGAAAAATAATGTCACTGAAAATGCTGAGCATTAAGAGGTATGTCTGGTCTGTCTTCTCTTTCTATAAAGCCACTCCAAGACTTTTTACTAAAAAACTGTTTAGCCAATGAAGTCTCTGATGCCAGAAGAAAACTAAAAACTAAAGCCAGAAACTCAATCGTCAGAAAATTGAGGTTAAGAAGAAAAATGTGCTGTGATTCTTATTGTGCACTCCTTAATTTTCATTCCCGATCCTTATATCAAAATTACATTTTCTGACTGCACATTCAAGATGTTTTATTTGTCTAAACCCCCCCCCTAAACCAACTACTTCATTGCCATTAACATCCTATACCTGCATTTTTTGCTTTCAGGATAGCATAGCAGCATGACGCAGTCTCAGAGATGATCCTTAGGAAGAAATAAGGATTTTTTCTAACTTGCTGGTTGAATGGAAGTTGGAGAACACAGGCATGGAACCTGTTCACAAAAAACGCCTATTTAATCAAAAGTCATTTGCAATTTTAAGTGAAACTATGATTAGGTAGCTTAGACACTGTACAACATTTAAAAGCACCCAACAGTTTTTAGCTATATCAACACTGTTACCGTATGACACCTCTCTTGTATATACACATTCCTGGAGAGTCAGACACACAGAAAAACATTTTTTTTTTCTAAATGTTATGCTGAAAGACCTTGAAGCCATCAGCCTTGGCAATAGAATTCTCTTCTGAGGACAACCTCTTGCACAGGGAAAATAAAACTACACTTCATCACCAATTCCGTATCACAGATCATGCTGCCTGAGAATTCACATGAGAGTGTGAGAAGAAGAAAAAACAAAGCAAAATCCCGCAACAAATTCTGTTCAGATGTGCAGGAAAACAGACTTGCAAATTACGTGGTGTTCCAGAGACCAGGATACTCCCTCCTTGGTGTATCTGGAAGCCAATTCTATAGAAATTATTAGTATCGTATGCTCCTTCACACCTGTTTGGAAATACCATAAAACTGATGACTTTTCCCTCCCTTTTTTTTTCCTTCAGACTTTGTTATTATAATCCTGCTTATGCTGAATATAACCAATTACAGTGTTGATTTTTAATTATTCAACAATGTATATAACTTGCTTATTAAATTAGTGTATTGCATCACTTAAAAAAAACTCTGCAATTTTCAAATATTTAAAGCTGCACTGCAGGTCTCTGACTGAACTAACCTGACATGCGGGTTGTCATGGTGCACAGTTTTTTAAAAAACAGACAAAGACCATTGTTAGAATGTCAACATAAAAGCAAACAGAAGTAGCTATGTAATCATATCCAACATCAGAGAAAAGCTGTAAGCCACCCAACACAACAGTTTGTTTGACACATTGGTGCTGTATAAGACAAACCCAACTACATCTGGATGGAGAATACAACTTGGAAAGAATACAGCTTGAGTATAAACCAAGCTGAATTTAAGAATATAACTAAAACGTCAATTCCTAACAAGCATGCGCCTAGCAAAAGATCAATATCTGATTTCTGGAACCTCATATATTTTCTGTGTTAAAACTATAGAAAAACAATTACTTTCTGCTGCCAATCATTCAAAGTTTTTGATCCACAGAGTTTAGTATTTTGCCTTAACTTATCAGTTTTGATCTCTTTCCTTCATCTTTGCTTAAAACATTCACTTTCTCTGCTGATCAAGACCAGCTCACAGACACCAAGATACTACCAGTTAAGGAGCAATTAAGACATTACCAGCAGGTAAGAAACTGCAATTAACTTGGTAAAATGAAACCTCACTTTACCTAAAGTTATACTGGTCAAAGTTGCCTATGAATTTAATAGATACAAAGTTCTAAATGTAAACTGGTTAGTATTAAACTGGTCTAAATATAAAATGGTTTTAATAAGGCTTCCTGTCATATTTCTGAAGCAAATCAAACTTGTTTTCTTCAAGTCAGTTATCAATACCAAGTGACACTGAAAACCCACTTAGTGAAATATCACTTCAAAACACACATCAATATAATACTGTATCCTAAATCTAAAACTGTTACTTTGAAACAGTGTTGAAACAAGAATAACTTGACTTGCTACTGAGATTTACTACTACACACACTACACATGCATATACACTGCACATTTATACGGCACACTTTTTTCTAATCCATAGCTCCTCCTTGTGTCAAAAAAGAGTAATGAAATACAGTTACTGCAGAAGACAGTGACCTACCTGTAAGCCTGGAGTAAAAATATCTTGTAGATGTTAATAAGAACTGTTCTAAGGCTGTTGATCTAGAATGGAACAGAAACAAAGCCTTAGGAATACTTTAGTGTCATAACAGGATTTCTTGAAGACCTAGAGAAAATATATTTTATGCTAAACTTTAAGGCTTTCTTTTATACAACTAAATTAACAATGTTTGGAAGGCTCTGTTCTGAAAGACGCCACAATTTAGTTCATGTCAACAGTCCCAAATTATGTGGATTACCTCTCAAAATAAACTACCTTATAATTCAAAGTAGTTTTAATGCTCTTCACCACTTATCACAATATTTTCAAACATCCATTTTAATATTCCCACCTGTAAGTCAAGAAATAAACAATGACATTTCAGTTTGAGGACTGCAATCAGTTTGTGTTTCATGTTTTTCCCAGCTGTTCTACTTGAATTGAAGGAAAGACTTGATCTGATAGAAGTACAGGTATAACTAGGAAAAAAACCAAAACAACAAGTAGTTAAACAAACTCCATGGACTAATAAATAAAATTCAGTTTTGTAAAGTAAACTTGTAAAGTAAACCTCATTTGATTTCCTATGTCACATAGATTGCATGCTAATCATAGAGCCAGTAGCTAAAAGATGCCATAACCAAATTCAACATCAAAGGAGATCAGACACTGCGGCATTAAGGGTATTAGGTAAGGAACAACTTCAGTACCTCAGGGATGAATAATTCACCCTGCTAAAAAATGCCAAATCAGTAATACAAACTACATGCATTTCTAAAACACGTGGTCTATCACGAGCATTATTAATTACTCCAGTGACAATCAGGTTATAATCTATGATCCATGCAATGCAGGACCTTAGGTTTGAAACCATCTTAGTTACTGGAACAACCCTGGCATTCCAGTTTCTTAAGCCAAACTTATCAAAAGCAAGGGAGTACTTGCAACAGCTACAGTGGAGGACTTGGAAGTCCTGAGTTTATGGTTGGACTCAATCATCTTAAAGGTCTTTTCCAACATAAACAATTCTGTGATTTTATGATTCTCATTAGTGTCTCCCAGACCAGTAGCACCAATGCCAGTTATCAATGTAAGCCATTTCTTTCAGAAACATAGCTAGTGAAAAAGTCTCTTTGGCTGTTGATTTTAGTTCTTTGCAAGGCAAAGTCATGTCATATAAATTTCTTTCCTAAACAGACCAAGCTTTTCTGTTTAGGAAGACTACTGATGAACTCTACCACGCTATTGGTGGAAAACATCCTCCTAATTTCCCACTTAAATGCATGAACAGCTATTTATACTAAAAATGGTCAATAACGTAGCAGTATTATGCTTGAGTTTAAACAGTTTTCAATCTTTAACAACTGTCTAATGCCATCTCTAGTAGTTCATGTACAGAGTCTACACAGCCTTTTAGGAGGATACCTTGCCCTGTCCTGAGTTCTACGCCATTTCAGACTGTTTTGTGTAGACAGTCAAGGCTACTAGTTTAAAGAGAAGTTACCCCTCCCCTACACTACAACTTGAAGTGTACCAGAGGGAACAACTCTGATGGTGAAAGGATTACTAGTTTTCCTAGTCTACACTAAATTATTCCCATCTGTAGTTCACTTAATACTTCCTGCTTCTTTTAGGATGGTACAAAGAATAGCAATTTCAAAGCAATAAATGTAATTATATGACAGCAGGGGAAATACAGTGCATAGTGGTGACAGAAGCTGAACTGAGGTGACTGAATAAACTTTTTCAGAACCATGCAGCCATCATGTGGTATATGACTTCTGGTCACTAGATCTATGCCACATTTGACGGTGTTAATGGTATGCACATTCCACCAGGGTGGAATGAAGAAAATAGCAAGGGGCACAACCGAATAAAGTGTTTAGATTACTGTGCAAGAATTAGAATTGTAAAATCTATTTTGCAGCTAGTTCAATTACACCATTCACAAGACACCCTTGTGCTTCTCATCCTATGTACAATACACTGCAAAGCTGACACTGGAGTTTCCAACTCTATTTACCTGGAGTAATCGCAGTAAACCTCAAGTGTCTGTATATCTAATAATAAACCACACCACGGGATCAAACGACAATCTGGAAGCTGTTTGAATTTGGAACATCCTGGGATATCATCAACAGGAAAATTCACGACTGTCTTATTTGGGTTTATTAAAAAGCCATACTCGGGAATACCTGTTGCTAGAGTCCTAAAACAGACACAAACAGTTAGTCTAACTCCACCCACAAAGGCAAGCAAAAACCGGTACCATGCTGCAGGACACATGATCTGCCATAAAATGTCAGAAATCAAAGAATAAAGGGAACCAAAGCCAACTCTAGGTTAAGGAACACAGAAATAAACAAAATTGAAGATATCAGAGGTAAACACATACATCAAATAAATAAACTGGAGGATAACAGAGAAGAAATTCTACAGATTAATGCAAGTTAAGCACTTCAGCCACAAAACATTTGAGACAAGCTGCATAAACGACACTCACAGAAACCACTGAGATCAAAATCATTGGCAAAAGACAGAGGAATAGTTATTGATTTTGAAAGTTAACAAAACCAAGGAGAATCCATGTAACAGGAACCTCATTTAGCTGCTGAAAAGTTTTGAACTTTGTGGAATTTTCCCATAAGGATGTTTTTATTGGCAGAATGCCTGATGACTACCTACTGCCACTGGATTAGCGTTGTCATGAACAAGCATGATACACTTGGTAGTGTATTTAGGTGCAGGCTTCAGCAAAAGAGAGGAAGAGGTAGGCTCTTCTTGAGGTGTCATAGTCGTAATGCTGTCTCCTCAAAATTAATTTACTGGGTCCCCATATTGTACTACTACATTAGAAAAAACTGTTACTACTCCATTTGAGGCAGAGAGCTCATAGGATCAGGAAAACTCTTACAGAAGAGGCCGTTTCTCTACAGAAAATCAATGCAGCTAGTGCAGAAGTTAATATAGAACAAAGATGTAGATAATTTCAAAGGGCAAGTAGGACAGTATCTGCAATGCTACTGCAAATGACATTGTGCTGAACACATGTTATAAAGATTAATAGCTTGAAGCACCCCCATCCTCTTAGTTCGGTTTATCACTTCCAGAACTGCAAACCCACAGGCCTCTGGAAATTTATTTCTGATCTGATAAGGAAATGAGGACAAATGAAGTTTTAAAAGTATATTATCCACTATTTCAAACAATTTATACTTCAAATTGTACTTAATTGATTCCTCCATCACCTTCCAGGTTCACAAGAGAGCTGCATCTTTCTGTTTACTGAAAAGCATGATACAACTTACTGCACTGCAGATCCTAAGCTCCAAGATCTGTCCTCTGGATCCATTAAATTGGCTTTGGCATCAGCAGAACTCACCTTGGACTGACTGTACACTCCTATCCATGGTAAACTAGGAACCTTTTTTGGGGTTCAGTTTGAAAAGGCAGTCTGAAGCACAAAAGAATTACTGGTTTAAAGATTCTGTGCGAACTGCATGCTGCCATGCTATTGGTATCTTCAGATACTCATCATGTAATGTTAATAATCAGAAAATTCTCAGCAATATTGAATCAGACAAAAGTTGGGTTCTGCCCCAGGGAACAGAAAGTAGCAGCATAACTGCTGGATAAAAATATTTTAAGAATATAAATAAGACATCTTCAAAATTTGAGGGAGACTGTTAGTCTACACTCCTAATTTTTGTGGTAAGCTCCATCAAGGTCAGTAGGAAGGTCCCTAATTTAAACTTCAGCAGGAATCCCTACCATCTGAGTTGCACCAGATTGACAGTCGGCTATCAAGAATGTAGCTATCAGGGTTCTTCCGAAGCAAAGGCTACCAAGTAAGGACTCCAAAACAGCCCTTGATGGTTAACTCATAAAACAAATATACCGATATGAACAGCAGGTATAAGGATGAAAAAGAACTATGTAAAAGGTATTAATGCTTATTACTTTGGAGACTGTCTTTAAAAGCGTACCTTAGAAAAGTTCTTGCCTGCAATAAATGTGGTGTAACCAGCAAAAAGTCATCAATGAGACGTATTAGGACTCTGTAATCAAGAGGAAACCAATGTTAGATTTTTTAATATGTAATCCTTTCAATTGTTTGTTGCACTCTTCAGAGCAACAATGTGTCCATTTCAATTCACAGGATGGCAGAGGCCAATACGATCTCCAAACCAAGAGTCATGAAGAAATTCTCGGTTCTGTTTCTTTCCTAAATATAAATGAAAAGAAAAAAAAGAAAGTAAAGAGACTGGCTACATGAAACATGAAGCAATTTACAGCATACAAGATATTCCACAGCAGCTCTCTGGATGCAAGGTTGTATACTTTTCCAAG
Organism: Formicarius rufipectus; assembly: GCA_013399695.1. NCBI lineage: Eukaryota > Metazoa > Chordata > Aves > Passeriformes > Formicariidae > Formicarius > Formicarius rufipectus. Next base: position 76,696 of record VXAU01001188.1, read on the forward strand.
GCAGAATTTGAAGTATCTTAATCTACAAGGCAAGGAAAAGAGGTGCATGACCTATGCAAGCAGATACCAGACTGCTGAGGGGCTCTAACTTTTTATGTTCATTTACCATGTAATAATTTGTTTATGAAGCTATATCTTGAATGTAAAACAGACTACCATCTACCATTGTAAAGGCTGCCTGATCCAGGATTCAGTTTTACCTCTAGTTCGTGTGGAGGTAAAAGGGACCCCAAATTTTTTAGATAATAAAGAGGCAAAACTCTAATCAGGTTAGCTGTCAAGCTCATAAGAACAATCCACATGCAGGGCACAAAGACTGCCAAAATTTACCAAGAGTCACATGGGGTTTCAAACAAGAACAAGCATCCGTCACAAAAAATCTGCAGTAAAGTTTCGTCCTTGAAGGAATGTTAAGATTTACAGATGGAACATTGGAAAGCCTGCAGGCAGAAGCCTGGAGTATCAGAAAGCAGGTAACAAACATCCCATCTTGTCTGAGGTCAAAATACCACAGATGACACGGGAATGGGTGTGGCAGAACCATAAACTTCTTAGATGTACAAAAGCAGCTTGTCAAACTCTTTACAGCATCCCTAAACATTGTTCTCTTTGTAAGAATAACTTTCCTACCAAAGATAGAGGAAAGATTCTTTTCAGCACTTTTCTTCCCAATCTTATGACAAACAGGGAAATTCCCCCACAAAATAACCACAGTTACACTGAAGCTGCAGAGATGTTTGTATGCACCACACTCCTAATGAAGAGTTGGAAACCCTTGACATTCAAAATAAAACTTCGGCAAAAATTACTAATGCATATACTATATATTATGCATTCCTATAACAGAGCATGGAACAAAGCATCCCTTACCCATCCTTTTGCACTCCACAGAGCAATTTGTTTTCCATGTCTCCATAACATAAGCTGCAAAGTAAGGTAGACAAAATGGAGCCCTGTGGAATTCCACAGCACTGTAAGTAGTACCTAGTAAAGAATAAAAGAAAACAAAAAAATTAAAACATGCAACAAGATCACAATAGTCCTTAAATATTTATTTCAAGTATAACATATGTTTCAACAAGAAATACACTGCATGTCTGCCAGTTAGCCTTGCTTATACTTGTTTGTTCTTTCATCTAGGAATCTACACATGGATCAAGACGTTTTAAGTTAAACAGTGAAAAAAATCCATTAATACACATACTCCTTTTCCTATTAACAAACTCCAGGAAACAACTGTCATTAAACAAAGAAATTCGATAACTGATCTCAAACCACAATGCCTCCTTCAACTGCAGAGACCTCCTTCATTTAAGGTTTTTTCATTCTTTATGTTTCATTTCACAGAGCTTCAAAAGAAGTGTTCTTGTACAAGAAATACACAGTGCACCAGGCAGACCTTTCAAACTATAATTTATTTAATTATTGCTGAGGTGTTTATCCTTTGTTTATACTTGCACAGCATGACTTGGCCAAGGAAAATATTTTCATGGGGTTTTGGTTTCTTTCTTTTGTTTTGGTTTTGTTTGTTTCCCACAAATAAACATTAATTTTAGAGACATTTCTGATGGCTTACCCAATAGAGGACATGATCTGTTTTTTTACATCCCAGTTACACTGTAAATCACATTTATTTCCTCATTTAATTCCTCAGGATGAAGCTGTATTACTTCTAGTTAGGAATAATCACTACATCCTGTGAAATGCTAATGTTTATTATCTGTAATCAACCTCCCCTCTGCCCCACTTGAAAAGTTCACTAAACTTGTCAGTTGCCATTTTGCAAAAAAAGTAAATCTTGATTTGTTTCTCATGGCTTCAAGGATTTCATACAGACATAGTTGAGGGAGGTTCATTAATATTCTTTGTTCCTTGTGTAAAGCCTGTGAGCACACACAAATACTAAATGTATCAAATCTAGATGCACTACTGAAGACAAAGTTCTCTAAGAACTTGTGGGTTTTTCCACACTGGCAGCACCAGAATGTGTATGCCTTACAAAACCCCGGGAAATTATTTTCACAACAGTTTTTTGAAGTAGCGAGATATTACATTGTCCATATCAACATTATTACATGAATGGCTTGGTGAAGCTGAACAGAATGAAATTATGCAACTGGACACCAGAGCCATGTACTGTGTTTGAGCACTGATCTTACCTATGCTGCGAGTCATCTGCACATTTGCCTAGCAGTAATTTTGCGTTTTTACAGACTTTTGATAAATGAGTCAAATGGTATTCAAAGATACCTTCTAGGTCCCCAGTTCAACAATCAGCATTTTTTCTCAAACTATCAAGTGAATGTTGATTGTGATGGCTTCATTCACTAAACTTTTTTGTAGTTTTGAGGTTTTTTTTGAACAAATAAAAATAATCTACTCAAAAGGTGTAAATTCATTCCTGGACAAACAGTGTTTCTTCAGTCACAGATTGACTGAATTCAATTAAGTGTGAAGCATTTTGTCAGGGTGTTCCTTCTTTAAAACCATTCAAATTCCATGAAACATACTAATGTTGGCTAGTCATTATTAAAGCCATGCCACATCAGCATTCTCACGATCCTGCCAAAGGGCGTGTAAGCATCACTGCCAGAAAAACCTACAAATACTTCTCTGTTTGCCTCCTTGGAAGCCTTTCTCCCCCCTCTTCAATCCTGTGAGATGAAGTATTCTAAAATAAAGGTATTTTTTCAACAGTAACCAGCGGTCCATGCTAACACACCTCACTCTGAATTTACAAATAAAGATCATGTAACTACTTGCTTTCTAGACATGGCACATATTTGCCACCTACAGGTCAAAAGTAAATACCACATCAATATCACTACCAACACAAGAAATCTGTGTTACTACCCTCTTTAACATCAGATTCTTAATTCTGGAGTTGCCAATAACTTTAATTCCTATTGCTATTGCCTTTTATTTTTATTGTAACTTGGCAAATAGCAAAACTGTGCAGGAAAGGTTTCCTTTTGCACTACAGGGAAACAACTAACAAGGCTTTTGCACTAATGCTTGGGTGCCACCTTTCTTTTTTTCACCACTATGGATCCCACCATTTTAATGTCGGAAAGAGATTTTATTCAGTATAAATCTGATTCCAAACTCTTCATGCTTTTTCAGAGCTTAATTTCAAACATGAAATAAAAATCTTTAGAAGATAGCTACCAAAAGTCCCGAGTCAATTAGAAGTATCCTTAACAGAAATCAAACAAACCAACCAAGCACGCCATACAAAGAAAAACTAACTTCGTTTTTACCTGTTCCCAATCTCCAATATGTTGTTATGTATCATTTGAAGAAAAAAATTAAACAGGCTGGAACTTGTCTCATTAAAAGTTAAGCTCTAGAAATGGGACGAAATAAAATGTGTGAAACTAAAAATACAGTATAAACTTTGAAGATACACAGAAATCTCAAAAAACCCTGAACGCAACATCTCAATATGCACACTAAAAAGCTGCTCACATCCTACAAGTTAAGTTTTTGTTGGGCCTTCTTTATTTTGCATTAGGAGAAATCAAATATAACATGTAAATCCACTTTTTAAAGTTCTGGCATACTATATTGGATTATTACAATCTGTGAGATCTCGTTCTTATGGTCAGTTTCTGTCCTCCAGGACAATTTCTGTATCTGTTTTGGTCTTTAAGATTCCCCAAGTCTAGATACACTCACTTGCCTGTTCTGCTACAGAACACATGCTTTGCCAGATATTACCAATGATTCCATGCATGACTATGCATTTTATTTATGAAGTATTTATGAAGCTTTGTGTTAAAAACTGTAATTAAAAAGTCCACTTAGAACAGTTTAAGTACCTTTAACAATGACTTCATGCAAACTAAAGCAAAATTATTTCCTACTTGCACCGATTAGACAGCAGACAAATGCAGCCAGTTTTTGACAGAGCCATGCAAGATCATGATTATATGCATCAATAAAATAATGTGATGTACCTGTGGTGCAGGCACCTGGCCTGACATGATACTTTTCTCAAAATATTTTGTTCTTTTAAAATGATACACAAATTGTTCTCAAATGCAAAATACTTTTAAATAGAATGCTGCTGTTCATGCAATATCTAGTACAGTTATCTAAAGCAGATGTACACTGGAAAAAAAGAACAAAACAAAATATACATCATCAGGGATCCAGCTAGTTTTCATTTTCATCCATGTACTCATTAGGTTTTCTGCTTTTCTGTAGCATCCTGGAACTGTACAGCAATCACATTATATATTCTACTCCTGTGTCCACAGACAGACAAAAGCATTTTACTTGTATGTTAGAAATTACCTCATGTCAACCTTGTCATTTTCCACAGGCTGGTTTAGAAAAGAAAAATTTAAAGGGGAATTATTAGCCTGTGAGAAAATACCTGTCTGGTCATGTGATGCTCAGGTGATCTTGTAGGTTGTTATTATGGAACACCATGACTCCAAGCAATAAAATGCATAAAAAAACTGACTGAGCATGTAATCTATTTCTATGCCTTTCTCTGTAGTGCTCCTTGCACAGAAGGAAGTCTTAGGAACAAACATTTGCTCCACAAGAATTAAAACAGAAGGATGCTTCCTTCTTGCAACAAAGCATCAGTTGGAGTAAATCTAAAATACATGTAATTTTTAACCATACTTTAATTCACTGAAAATGGGAAATTTCTTTAAACAAAAACTGTAACAGTTGATCTTATTTTGCGTCGCATTTAACTGCTCTAATGAAGAGTTCATTCTTATCAACCTTGACAGGGAATCCTTAAAATAAGCTTTTTTGATAAAGCATAAACTCAACTCTCAAAAAAATAGTCATCTTTCTATTCTGTGCAGTTCGCTATTCAAGATGCCCCATCCTTAGCCTCGTAGCTTGTAATACATTTTGCTCATTCTCACTTCTCTATGTTTTGAAGACAGCAGGTGTTGAAGGCCTTCTTTATTAGATAGTTAACTTCTCACTTGAAAACTATTTGAAGAAATAATGAAGTTAGGAAAAAGAAAAGACTGTTAAAATGACAGTTTGAGACAACAATGAGAAAATCTGGGAAAAGTCTAAAAGGATATTTTGTCAAATTTCTTTCCTGGTGCACTCCTCCCACTGAACACTGAGAGCCTGTTATAAATATCAAGGAAGGGACAAGAAGTCTTTCTCCAGAAGGTGACGGGTAACTAGAAGAGAAGTGGTGTCCCCACATAATATGTGCATTCAAATAAAAATCCCAATCTTCCTCTAATTCTCCTGTAGTTTTCTTTTTCAGTTGAAAAGAAGCCTTATAATACTTACCTGCTCAACTACTATTGCATTTTGCAATGAGGCACTCTCCTGAAGCTGGGACACAAACTGCTTCATGTCTGGCGTAAAATCTTTGAAAGTAGAAACCTGTATATTTGTGTAAAGTGTAAAGAAATAAACAACAAAAGCAGTAGAAAATTCAGTAACAGACTTTTTTATTCAGTGAAGGTCAAAGGGTCAGCCTTTTTGCGTTATTTTAAACCAACAAATCTGTTATTGTTAAAATGAAATGTTTCCCTCATGAATCTCTATTTCCAAAACACATTTATGTTTATTCTTACTAAGAATTAGTAAAAATTTTAAAACGTACAGAGTAAAAACAAGCTTTTCTACTTTCTGGAAAATAACAAACACTATTAAAAAAAGGGTTGATGAAATAATTAAATTTGTGACTAAAAAGAACCTATAAAAAGCTATAAATAAAAACTTCCCTTGGGCCAAAATGTATTTACAACAAACAGAAGAAATCGGCAAATCATACATGTCTCCTATAGAACCTCCTGGCTTTTCCACTTGTGGTGATCAGAATCACAGCATAGCGCCGTATGCAGTAGACAGTTCTTTTTTCAGGTTTTAAGATCCGTGAAATCACTTCCACAAGTTTATTGTGAGGGATGGTATCATAAGCCCTGGACACATCAGCCTGAAATAGAAGAAATATGTTCCATTATGTATTCATCAGTATCACTGTAAATATTGTGGTAGTATGTAAGCAAGGCTGAAGGACAAATCACATAGCAGTGAAACTATCACATCATTTTGTCCAAACTTGTGACAGAACAAAAACTCACTGCTTATCTGAAAAACCCTTCCCCACTCATCAATAAGCATTCCCCTATAAAGGATATCCATACCATCAGTTTTAGCTCAATTCTTGTTATTAATAGAAGATGATAACATATTTAACAAATCTAACCCTCAACCCCAAATCAATTAAATTAATTGCTGACATTTTTTAAGTATTTTAAGAAACTTTCCTTGCCATATGATCATGGAGGTGCCACCTTAGGCTTTTGGAAAGCTGCAAACCTATATATTTTACCTTTCCTCAACCTCACATTGCAATCCTACCTCTGCTTGCATTTGTCATAGTCAGAATTGAAACCCTTCTGAAGAGAAACAATCTTAGTATAATTATGTCAATACATGATTCTTTGGCTTGAAATATAATGAGACAATCACTGAAAGGACAGGATGACAGTGAACATATGAGAGACAACGGAGTCATCCCACTGTAATACATATAAATTGTATAATTCACATATATATGTGTACACTGCCCCAATTTAAAGCTATGAATTGATCTCAAACACGAAATGTTGCCTGCCAGACATAACCAAAAAATAAAAGTGAGAAGAAGAAACTCCTTCAACGAGTGGGGTACAAAAAACATTCATTTTTTTGAAGTGGAAGAAGAAACTTACTGGAAAAAACACTGGAAGTCAAGTGCTCATTTTCAAGATAACTTAATGATACTGAGATAGAAGAGACCGATTTTTTAAAAGATGCTGAATTTATATAAAAGCACAGAGCAAGTTTTTTCTGAGTTTCATTTGGGAACATAGCTCAAAAAGCCCATCTAAGCTTCTATCTTTGTCCTATTTTTATACCCAAGTAAATGTAACCGCAAAAATCCAGTGCATGTACAGAAGCAAGAGTTTCTACATGACAGAAAGAATGGATGGAAAAGAGCTACTGTGGGGACACCCATCCTCAAAAAAACAATTACCCACACCAAAAACCCAACCATGATCTGCATTAGGTATGCACAAAAGTTTATTTTGAAGAAATAATTATGCAGTCAGATCACAACTATTACAGCTATAAAAGTATCTGCACAAGCTGGTTTTGAAAAGCTAGTTTGAATATGTAATTAAAAATACATACCTTTACACAGTAGAAATGAGGAATTTTATCACCAGACTCAAGAACCTTCATAACAAACTGCTTCCACATCTTGTAGATATCATCTTTCCCAAACACTGAAGAGCCTATAAAACTGGTGTTTATAGTCCGTTCATAATTTAACACACTAAATAGATTTTTCAGTTGAGTGTTGTAATGATGCATCTAAAGAAACCAAAGAGAGTCACCTTAAATGATGTTGAAACGTACTGACTTCTGTGAAATACAAAGATTTCATATTTAGGTGATGTTTGAGATTACATTAATGTATCTCTTTTATTATTGTGCTCAACAGAAGCTTACAGAAAGTCTGAACATTGCTGCAGTAACTACATGGAATTGACAAAAAAGCCTTAGAGATTTTAATTTTTTTAAATAGTTAAATCCTAGGGAAAATGTTCTTGTTTCTGTATTTGACTCTTGGAAATCAAGGTGTAACAATTACAGAGATAAATAGATGAATGCCAGCAAATAAAACTGCCTCCAATTTGAAGGTACCTTATTAAAATCATTCATTCTCTCTGCTGGAGATAATGACTGCAACAAGAATAGTAAAAAGAACACGCGCTCTGAGACTTTATGCCAACAATCTGCACCATCACCTGAGTCTCTGGAGGTACTTTATACAGGTACATTAGCAAAGATTTAACTCTCAGCTATGGGGAGAGTGAAGTCATGCAGATCGATTAGCTCTGTAAACGCCATAGTATGCAATATTATGTGCAATAATACTGCAGAAGAGCTTTTAGCTGATGCTCTATTCATCTGGTCTGGGATCATATGCTGAACAGTAAGTGCTAAGAAGCTGTTCACCTCTCACCCGTTTGGGAAACACTCACCCTTGTGCAGTAAATGGCACTCAACCTTTAGGAAAAACAATTAATGCAGTCATGAAAGACAATGCCCTGAGTTCCCCTTGTGTCTTGTGGTTAACTGCTCTGTTAAATAGATTATTCTGTGCACAGCATGCTCTGTCTCTGTTCCCAGATGGAGTTATTCTCAGCTTCCTTCCTGCCTCCCTACTGTGCTTGATCCAGGTTCCTTGCCCTTCTTAGACCTTCTTCTGTAACACACTCAGTTCACACCACTGTTTCGTTCCCTGGGTTGATCAGGTTCCAGACAACTAGCCAATCAACATGTACAATCAGGATTGAGGTAAATCCTAACAGGCCAGACTCATCCATCCCAAACAAAATGGGATTACTTAACAAGCCATGCCATTGTGTTAGGCTCATTTCCTTAAGACAGGTTGGAAAACAGAACTATGTGATTCTGCAACTGAAGGGTAATGGTAATTAACCATTGGGAAGGGAGAAGTTCAGTTGTAACAGAACCATTCCATCATTCTGATTCCAGTTCACCACGTCAAACCCAGTTTTAAGTAACAACAATTCTTACTCAGTTTATTAGCTGCCTGCATCAAATGCACATAAAACAATAAAGAAAATAAAAACCTTCTTTTCTCTGCTTTCCCTGCTGAATGCTTGTGCTTCAACAACACCGCTCACTTTTACTATGGGTCTTAGCCCATTTGCTTTGGGAATAAACCGGAGCTTTGAGGCCATAGGAACACATTTTTTTTGACGGACAGCTTCAATCTCCTCTGAAGACAAAGCCCGTAGATGTACTTTAGCAAAATGGTTTCTGAAATACAAATATACACTTAGCGTAAACAGTAGGAAAGGCGGCAAGTTAAAACATATAATGTCTTTGTGATAACTGTAATCAAATATTTTTTCAAGATAATACAAATATTAATCTCTGCAGAAAGTGACATGGAAATCCGAGTTTCAGAATAATTTTACAGTGTCTTAATGACAATGTAATACAATAAGAGAATATACATTTCTGCCCGATCCAAACAAAATCCTCTCGTCATTAACACAAAAGCTAAGCACAAATTCATAATGTTCATACATCTGAACATTATGAAGTATGTTTTCTGTGAGAAACAGGATGCTACATATTTCTCATGGTTTCAGAAGTTTGAAAGACATCATTAACAAAACTGAACAGAACCTTCTGAAAATTATGTTAAGAAAGCACTGGGTAAGGACTTACACACTGTAATGGGTTGTTCTGCTCCCAACATATAGGAGACATGCTACTTATTAGAAGTTGTAGTTAACTGAGATGCTAGGATACCTATACAACACAAGGGTGTTTAGGCATCCAGGAGTGATCTGATGAGCTGCTGTCAGCTGAAGTGAACAACAGAAAATAATGAAAAACCAAAGGCTCCCAAGTCAGAGGTTCTGCACTTTTTTAAGTTCATCTTACCAGGAAATGTGATTCCCCCTCAGGATTTACAGTTCAGTGTAGTTTAGCCCAAATCCATATCTATCTATCATACCTATCCCATACAATGACTTAGGAAAAGAACATTGAGAAAAAGGTCTTGCTTTTACTTAAGATGCAGTGTTAAAGTACCCTACCTGCAACATAAAAGACCTGAATTAACCTCCTGCACTGCTTGTATTGCTCAGAAGAGCAAAACATGTCATTCCAAAAAGGCCTACAGTCCAGTGGCTTTGATATCCCCCTGGAAAGTGAAGTCAGGCAATTTAGGTCCCTGCAAAAGAAGGGATATGAATCTAAACTTGCATGAAGACTTTTCGTATCCCACACTGGGATGGTTAGTAAAAGGAGGCCACACTACCACAAAAGGCAGCCAGTAGATGGTGAAAACCTGGCAAACACGCACTGGGAGACATCCAAGAAGGCAAGGATGCAGGTAAGACAGGCGCACAAATACTTTGCATATGTCTGTATATCTCTGGATACACAACTCACATACAAGATAATGATCCAGCTGCTTGGGAATGTTGTGAGCTGAGGGATACAGCCTGACACTTGGGAGATATAGCAGCATCCAGGGCTAGCAAGATGAACTATTACTGAGAAAGAGTTTTGTGGATTTATATTCCAACTTTGGAATTAAATTCCTGGTACAGATTCTCCCCCCCAAGTAAAGCAGAAAGGACTGGGAGATTGCTCTTCCACAGATAAAGATCACTACTACAGAATTACACTATTTCCTGAACACATAAAACTTCATCATCTACCATAGTAACCAAGTAACTCCAGTTCAAGAGAAAAAAACCTCACTTATCAAATCTCCATCTCTTTACAGCTCACATTCAAGACTGGAAGGGAAAAAAAATCCCACAACCAACCTCAATCACTATACAAAAAAAATAAAGACTTCCTTTGAAACTGAAGACAAAGGCCAGTTATCGGCAGATCTTCACTATTACCTCTGGCCAGCTGTAGAACCAGATGTCATTTTGCCTGCAGCAACACTCATTGCTTATTTCATGGCATCTATAGCAGTGCTAATGATTTTGAATGTGTGCTAATCTAGCAGCCACTGAACCATGCTGCTTTCACTGGCATGCTCACAATGCTGTTAAGCACTGGAATTTGGAGGAAGCTGAGTAGATGGTCCTGCTGTCTTTTGACTTCTCACTGCAATCTGATGGGGGAGATTCAGAATTTCTGCAGCGTTTTTAATTCCCGGCAGCCACTGTGTATGGCAAAGGCAGGGAGGGCATGAGCCTCAAAACAAGTGCTGTCACTACAGCACTGGATTCATTATTTTTAAAACGTAACTTTACATTCTGCAGGCCAGGTAACTTGAAGCAACCGTATCACGAAATACTGACTTTTTCTTAGTAGATACTGTTCTTAATTTGGGGTATGAAACTTGGTATGGATTCAGAAATCAACATAAAGTGGCCTGTATGCAAGGACCAGCACACTCACATCCCCATTAATGCAGCAAGGCAAATACGGAGATCCAGATCCCCTCTCAGAACCGTGGTCTGTATCCTTGAGAGGGATTCTGTACAGGTTGATCTACTCATATGGACAGTCCTTCAGAAAGAAGATTTACTTCCCAATGACAACACAGTGCAAGGGTAAGCTCACAGTAAGGTCCAGGTCCACTCAATCCATGCATGTTCCATCCATTCTCTTCTTCCATAGGAGGATGCAGAAGAAAATCAATCAGTAGCTACAAATTACTTCCTGCAAACCAGCTCAGGGCAACTGCCTTGAGTAGCTCCAGCTGATGAGAACCAGAATAATCACACAACAGCCATTAGTGAACAAGTGAGGCCACCAGGTACTCTTTTGCCAGGGAAGATGGAAGCAGCTTAACAGCTTTGGCACGGAGCCACCAACAGTGCCCTGAAAATACTGGCTGGTTAACAGAGGACAGAGCTTGGACAGTCTCAAAATGGCCAAGGCAGCACCAAACACCTGCTTATCAATATCTGGAAACTCCAATTTGTCTCCTTCCACGTGAAGTAGGCAGCTGGCCACTTGTATAAATGCAGTAAGCTGGATCACTGGCAGACCTCACCTTACATGACACACTTGAAAACGCAGTGCTGAAAGCCCTACCCCTGTCAGTGAAGCTTAAGTGCAGCTGTTGGGATCAAAGTAAAAGTCCTCATAAACTATGTATCCTGTAGCCAAGAGCAAACATCCTGCTCTTAGAACATGCCTTTGGCAAGCATGCAATACTACTTCCTTAGGATGTTTCTCCACCTTCCAAGAATCTGCAGTTTAGGGACTTCCCAAGCTAAAGATGAGAAGGGGCTTCTAGCATAGTAGGGAATACGTGGGGACTAAATCAGAAAAAACAAGATGAGCCTAGATTAGGGTCTTCTGAGTTCAAAGCCCCTTGTCCTAACACATTGGGTTTTCCTGGGAAACAGGGAAATGGGACAAAGAGCTAAACTCCAACTTATTATTTTTCTTTTAATCACATACCCCACTAAAACCAGCAGCTTACCTACTACGTGAAAGTTAGTACTTGAACATATTCATGCCAAAAAGTAGTCTTTAAGTACGTTAAAACTGCAAAAAACACTACTTGCAACACTAAAGCTGTTAGTTTGAAGACAACACAAACAGAAAGTGTGGGACTGAAAATTACATTCTACTACTACTATTTAAAGTGCATACTCTGTGTTAGAACTGCAAACGAGATGAAGACCCCATTACATGCTAACACATGTGCAAGGAGCTGCACTGGAGATACCACTGTTGAAACTGGGGAGAGGTGGGGCAGGAAGGGGAAAAAAATCACACATGTAAAATTGTAGACCAACAGACCACTGCAAAAGCAAAACATTCACCAGATAAAATAGCCAGTAAAACACAGGACATCAAGTATGCTCAGTTTTCAGTCCCAAAGCTCTCTCAGACACCAACGTTTTCTAACAAAAACCTGAAATAAGTGAACTATGAAGAGAGATGCACAATTCAGTTTATTAAAACTGCCTTCAGGTACTTCGTATTTTCTCACTTAATTGCTTAAAACTTTACCTTAAACAATGCCCTAATTTAAATACATGCGTGCATTTTTAAGACCAAAAAATCAGCATGTAATTCCACAGCGGCACTAAAACAGAAGTTGCAGCTTCAAAATCCCTTCAAAAAAACCATATCCTAACCCAAAAGGCTACTGTCTGAATTTAATGAACAGAGTATTACACGATTTCAGCAGAGGTTTGGTTTTGTTGTTTTTAAAATAAAGCAGCTGAAGCATATTTAGTATTTTTAAAATTAACATTCACAAGGTTACCTTGGGATTCTATTACTATACTTTACTCATTGATAAAAGGTGTAAAAGAAATGACTTATTAAACCAAAATCCTCTCCATAATGGATTTTATTATTGCGTATGTTTCTCCTACTTAAGAATTCGAAATTTGCATCAGTTTTTCCCACACAAAATATTTCTGAAATTACAGACTGTGAATGCTACAATCACAGGTTGAAGTTTCTTTGGGGAAATTAAGCAAATAAAAGGAGGATAGATGGGCAATAAATTAAAGCAGAAATGTAACTTTACACCACAAAACACAGTATTTCCACATATTCCAAATAATGTTACATTTGTTTTCTCATGTTACCTAATTCCAATGTTCTGTAACTTGCCCCAAATAAACTTTCGGTAGTAGAAGAGCATGTTTTTCTGGAACATGGTCTCGGTGATATAGAAAAATGATCTGAGCAACTCAACAACATAGGTATCCATCAGCCAGTACAGGAATTTGGCCAAAAGTTCTTCACGGAAACAATGTTCAGCGGCAGGAACAAAGTGATCACCTTCAACGAACAATTCAAAGGTAGTTATAGTAACTATCAACTATTTGTATGAGCAAAGAAACAGAATATACAAGCAAAAATCCCACACACAGCATTCTTTCCTTAGCTTGAGGTCAGTCGAAAGAAAAGCGGCAAGTACAATGACAGAGATGGCACTCCAAATTTGCACTGGCATTAAATAACGTGACTGACCCAAGCTTACAGTGCAAACACAGAAACTAATGTGCAGTGACAAACTTACACAGAGGATACAAACATGCCATTAGTAGTCCAAAGACTGACTTACTTCCCCCAACATTGATAATGCAAGACCTTTAATGCACAATGGCAAGATAATAGTGAAAGGAAACATAAAATAAACAAATCTACTAAAATATAAAATTAAAGAGAAAAAGAAAGCAAAAGACTGAAAATACTTAGGTACACTGTAAAAAAAAAGAACAAAATAAAACTGAGATGACTTGGGGATGAGAAAGATATTCAGCTTTCCCAGTTTCCTGAAAATTAATTTCAGGGTTAGGCTTTGTTTCAGACATCCTATATAAAATGTATTGCTGTAGTCAAAGAAAAAAAAAATCACATTATCCTAAATCTATCAGCACTTCTGATATTTAGATGGGAGAATACTTATGAACATAGAACATTCCTAACTCCTGCTGAGACCACACAGATCTGTAATAATGTCTAAATATGGATGAGCAGGGAATAAAACCCCAAGTTATAATAAAAATTTTTTGCCAACTCCCAATCGCAATTTTTCTAATTAAATTTAGTGAGTAGAATTCAGCAGAAGACAACAGGCTATTTAAAGAAACTGCACAGAAATATCAGCTTAGCTGCATAGCACAAATCATTATTATGGCACAAATGTGTTAAAAACAGCTTAATTTTCACATAGCAAAGATGAAGCTTAACAGTGAAACTTATAAAATGGAAATAAATTTCCAGTTCTCTACCTTGTTTAGTTTTTGTGTGCTTCAGGGCAGAGATTTTCATGTGTTACAGCACCTAAGAAACAACTATCATAAAAAGTGTTCACTTCAACAGAAGCTAAGTAACACCAATAAAAAAATCCAATGACTGGTATTAAACTGTCTAACTGAAGAGCTGCAAAGTGCAGTTGTAATATGCAAATCAGGATGCTGACAGGTAGCTGTTCTGAAACCACAATATTTGTTTTCTAAGTTGTTGGCACTAGATGTAAACGAGGACTACAATTCAGGGAACTGATAAGAAACCACTACTATTACCTCTGGAGGAAAAAAAGCCTCACCTACAGTGCAGCAAAGCAATTAAATCCATGTTTAAACTTTAAGCACAAGGGAGTACTTTCATGAAAATTAAAATCAAGCCTATGTGTTGCTTTACCTGTGCTACAGGTAAAAGTGCTACATTTTCTAAAGATAAGGTGTTCCAAATTACTATGAACCACATGTATATTTTAGCATAAAACCTTTTAAAATATTTAACTCCTCAGCATTTTGAAAAGCATGGTTTTGAGCCACAGTTTCCAAATCAAGAAATAGTATATTTCCAAGAATTAACAGTTTCTCAAGTAAGTGTAACCTCACCTATTTTTGACACCAGTTCTCAAATAGTAGACTTTTAAATTTGCCTCTGACACTACAAAGAACCTGAGGTAATTTCAGAACTTAATGCATTTTTTAACAAAGGAATACCATTTTCAGCTCACATTACTGTAGGATCCAAGTACAATATTAGCTAAGAACACTGCAAACATACCAGTTAAGAAGTGCAATCTGCATTGTATAGATAGAGAACAGAAGCACAGGAAAATGAAAATATGCATTAGGTCCTAAAGCAATCAACCACAGAACCACGGCTTCAGCCTAGCTTTAAATCCCAGAATAATGTCTGAAGAACAAACTTCAGAGAAGCAAGATTTACTTGTCATCTGAAAAGACTAAACAGAAACGAATTTGTATAGAATTTGGAGCACTCAGCTGATGCCCTCACAAAAGCTTTTGGCCAGGGACCAGTCAGCCTGGTGACTTCCACACCACTAAGTACCCAGCCTGAAGGAGGGCTCTGTAAAGGTCTCTTGATACTAGAGAGCTCTAGAATGATGACAGCCCTTTTTATAAGGGCATGTAGTGATAGGACAACGGGCAATGGTTTTAAACTGAAAGAGAGAAAGTTTCAGCTAGAAGTTAAGGAGACATTCTTCACAGTGAGGGCGCTGAAGAACCAGAAGAGGTTGTTCAGAGAAGTTGTAGATGTCCCAGGCATTCAAGGCTGAGCCCCAGGCTGGATGGGGTTCTAAGCAACCCCATCTAGTGAAAGGTGTTCCTGCCCATGGCAGGGAGTTGGAACTACATGATCTTTAAAGTCCCTGCCAACCCAAACCATTCTACGATTCTGTGGTGGGTAACCCCTCTATTGAATGGGTCCCATACTCACATCATTCTCATAGGGTTGCTGTGAGGGGTTAAAAAAAACCCTGTATTTTTCCCCTCCCATAGCAAAGGAACACATGCCATTATGTCCTGATTTGCTCTTAGTTCTTTCAGAAGGCTTACGCTGACAAACAGGCAGACTGCATTCATTCCGTATGTGTTTAGGTCATACTTCAATTGATTTTCAGTTATTGCACTTTGGACAATAGGAGTGGATGGGAAGGAGTTTTGGTTTGTTTTTTGTTTGGCCCAGGTTCTGAATTCATGTTTATGAAAACATCATTCTATTAAACACAAAGAGTAAGAATGGAAACAAGTTTTGGAATGAAGACAGGCTTAAGTGTTCTTCTACCATCAGTCACAAACATTACTAGGTTTGCTCTCAGCCATGGTTATCACCAGTGAACTCAGCAATTCTGACTCCAGAGTCACTACCCTTCCCTTCCCACTTCAAATATGGAACACCAGTCACCTGACAACCCCACCACTCGGTTCTTTACTATAAGAAGTACCTTTGCCTAGACGAAGCCACATGCAGTCATTCACTCTCATCTTCCACATCAACTCCTGCAACGAAAGCTTAGCAAACTTCCCCCTGGAAATGAACACTTTCACGTTTTTTAGGAAACGGCACTTGTTATGGTTTGAACCCCAGAGCTCAGCGGGGATAACCTGCTCCAGGCACTCCCTCACAAAGATGTACACCTGCCAGTGGCTGCTGTGCTGCTTGAGGAGCTCCCTGAGGGCTGAGTCACACACCTCTCCCGGGTTTTGCTCCTCACTCCGCAACTCTCCACACATGGATTTCGCAAGAGGAGCACATAAGTTGTCTGACACAACAGCATGACCAGATTCACATCTGTTGCTTGTCACACACTTAGTAGGCTCTTTCCCAAACTGTTCTGCTGGGTCATGAATCTCTGTCTGACAGGGCAGATTGTTTTTTCCGACACTGACTTCAGATATCCAAACAGGGCAATTTTTTTTCAAGAGAGCTAAGTAAGGACATTTTCCATGGTTCTTTAACAGTTTCTGAAATGTATGTCTCATTTGCCAGTAGCGTTTGGGCAACCTCTTCTTTCTCCAGTTGAGATGTGGCAGACTTTGGTTATGCCTTTGCTCCAAAAGATTCTGGCTTAAGAATACAGTTTCTATAAGCCTTCTTCCACCTGCCTGACAGCCTTGCAAGCGATTCAGTAAAAAGGATTTAGGAAAACATTCTCGGAAACTCCTGCGAGAATACAGCAGAGACTTCCTGTCAATGTACACTGCAGAACGTAGGAGTGTATTTGGTAACTTCTTTGCCAAATGAGGGAGTGTACTTTCCTGCTTTCTGCATTTTGAAGAATTACCCTCCACAGGCTTGATCTGCACAGAATTCAACTGAGATTCATGCATCTCTACTCCTCTCCTATGGGATTCTGTTTGCATTTCAATGCTGGACTTCGAAGGCCTGTTACTCTGAACTCCTTGCAGAAGAGAGCTTTCACCTGTCACAAACTTCCTCCTGTCACAAGACGGGTGAACTAAAGAAGGACCAGACATAGCACTACTTCTTTGAGAAATGTGGAGGCGTTTAACATTTTCGGGATGCAATGCTACACACCCAGTTTCATACCTCTTGGAACTACTTTGGTTTACATGAGGAGTAAGACTACAAACCTTCTTCTCTCTCACTTTTACCTCTACTTTTGCTCTCTTAGCTGGAACTTCAAGCTCTTCCCTATGAAGCTTCCTTTTTAGACAGAGCACTGTAGATGACAAACATAAACTGGAGCTACTCTGTTTTTCCAGATGTTCACTAATCACTCTGATATGTTTGCTTGCTTTAGAAACAGCTTTGGCAGAGTACTGATAACTGCGAACTGAGCTTCGTATCTTGTTATTTTTTTTATTTCCCATACTGGAGACGTTCTCTTCAAGTCTTTGCCTGCATTTCCACCTATGTGAAAGATACGCTCTGTGAAACACAAGCCTTTTTTGCACATAGTCAAGCAAGCTACTACGTTTATGCTTTGAGAACCTTTGTTTAACAAATACTGGGGACGAGTCTGCATTTTGTGAGATAAATTCATAAACTGGTTGCCCACAAACTTGGTAACAGTTACTAGGGGGAACCAGCATAAAGATTGCACAGTGTTCTAATAAATACATCATCACATCATCCCCTATCCTGCTCAGCAGTGTTTCCCAGAGGCCGCTGATACGAAGAGTTTCTGTGGCAGTATTGGGGAGGTAGCTGTATATATTTGAAAATGGCATGATTTGAAAATTAGAACTGTTTTCATCCAGTAAGGAGTATCCATAAGCGAGGACATTCTTCTTTCCTTTTTCACACAGTCTCTGAACAACTCTCGTGATGACTTCACTCTGACTAGATAACTGAAGAAACAAAGAAAAAAGGCAAATTAGCTTTTTTTCACCGACTCTTCCATAAACCACAACATGACCTTTAAATCAAAAGACATGCAAGACGCACAGCCCTAAATATCAGCTTTCAAAGACGTATTAATGATTCGCACGCACTGTACCCAGAAAGATTGATTCTTCAAGTGTACCACACGATGTACACGTGTAGTAACTTAAGTCTACGACTTTAAGGAAGTCTTTTTAACATCCGCCCTTTTGATCCTGGTTTTCATGCCCACTAAACACCCTATGCTATCCCCTTGGTTCCCTCAGCAGCCAGACTCCAAGGCCTTCCTTCAGGTCCGTGTGTCCATAACTCGGTGTCCGCAGTCCCCGTTTGCAGACGGGTGTTCGTAGATGCGTGCTGGCGCAGGCTCTGCCCTCCAGGGAACGAACGCTCATTTTCTTGAGGCCTCCATTTCCTTTTATGTAAAGAAAAGTTCCACTGAACGACTCGGTGCGCAGTTCTAAAACCCACTCAACAAGCTCGCAAAGGCCGCTTCCTACCACCGCACAGCAGCCCTCAGAGGAAAGCAGCCCTTCCTCTCCGGAAAGCTTCTTCTGTTCAGACGCAGCCCCGCGGCCCGTTCTACCCCGCTCTCCTCCAGCCTCTCAGGGGCAGGGAAAGTGGCACTTTCCCTTTCCAGCTGCGCCCCGGCCGCGCTCGCCCTGCTCAGACCCAGCGCGCAGCGGAAGCGGAGAGGCCGGGGAGCCCCGCACAGCCTCCCCCACCCCGCCACCTGCACTGTGCTCACCCACCGCCACGGGCGGACGGCGGCGATCCCCCACAGGAGGAAAGGGGTGGTCCCACACAAGAGGGCGGTGGCGATCCTCCACAGGAGGAAAGGGGAGATCCCCCACAAGAGGACGGCGGCGATCCCCCACAGAAGGAAAGGGGCGATCCCCCACGCTCCCCGCTGCCCGGGCCGGCAGCGCGGCGGGGAGCGGGCGAGGCCCGGCGGCCGCAGCCACGAGGGACCGGGGGCCGCCCCCAGGCCCACGCGGAGGGCGAGAAGCGACCGGAAAAACCCCCTGGAAAGCGCCCGGGAAAGCGCCGGGGAAAGCCGCCCGCCGCCGCCCGGACCCCCGGCAGGGCTCTCGGTGCCGCGGCCGCCCCCCAGGCCCCTTCCTACCTGCTGGAAGGTGAAGGGCCGGGGGATGGCGCGGGCGCCGCGGGGGACGCAGACCAGGCACTGCCCCACGAAGGCGCGGTAGCGGGGCCCGTCGTCGGGCCGCAGCACGGCCGCGTCCCCCGCGCCGCCGTGCCCCAGCCGNGCGGGGCAGGCCGCTGTCCAGCTCCGCCGATCGGGAGGGAAACGGGAGCGGGCGCTTCTAAGAAAACCTCCTTCCTCAGCATCAGTGCTCCACTGCGGGGGTCTGTCTGGAACGGGAGCATCTCCATGGTGGAGATGAACAGAGTGAACCCTGAAACCACCCCCAAGTGGCCGGTCGTGGGTTTCTCATCAAGCTCATGAGTTAAGAAGCCAAATCTTGGATTGTGGTACCTTGTCACTTGTGGTATCTTTTGCTACTCAAAATTCTTCTCAGAAGGCGTCGTGGTAGAAAACTTGATGCCAGACTGTGAGAGGCTTTGCAGTGGAGTTCTGGGGAACTGCAAGTCTCTAAGCCTGATGTTCATTCCGGCTGAATTAGTAGCAATCATAGAATGGTTTTGGGGTGGAAGGGACCTTAAAAATCACCTAGTTTCAACTCCTCAGCCATGGACAGGGAAAATATCTGTGAAATATCTCTGAAATAATAGAATATAGGATTAGTAGATGTCGGGAGAAATATGAGTTGCTTAGTCAACGTTGCTGCTGTAAAAGGGAGTCCTGCCTTTGGGTTCTCTCAAGTGCTGGAAAGACATGAAAATTACAGTCATCTGGTTGATACATGCTACTTCAATTTCCACAAACCTCTGCAAGGACATTTTATCAATAATAATAAAAACTAAAATAGAAGATGCTGGTACAGATATATTATTGTTAAAGCATAAAAGATAGATGTAGGGATAAATCATAGAATGGTGTGGGTTGAAAGAGCACTTAAAGATCACCTAGCAGCCACCCCATTGCCATGGGCATGGATGCCACCCTCTGGATCAGGTTGCACAAGGTCCTACACAACCTGACCTTTATGGTCAATTCTTTCAACTACAGAAGACCTGCACTAGGGTTCCACTCTAGTCTGCACTGTGTAACTTTCATAAATGACCCAGAAGTGCCACAAATAAGCAGTAAGTGTCAAGATTTGCTGATGGGATGAAGTTATTCAAAGCAGCAAGGACACAAACAGAGTAGAAAATTGCAGAAGAACTTTACAAGACTGCGTGATTGAGCAATTCCGTGGCAGATGGGATTTAATGCTGATAAATCAAGTATGGCACAGAGGTGACACACATTCCTAAGTCCATGCATAACGTGACAAGTTTTGAGCTGATTAGTACCACTCGGAAGTGAGATCCCAAGCTTACATGACCCAAATAGGCATTGTGCTCAGCAGCAGTCAAAAAACAAAATTGCATGTTAGGAATGACTAGGGTAGGGCTAAAGAGGGCGCCATTATGCCATTGCGTAAATTCATGGTTTGCCTACACCTTGAGTGCAGTCCTGGTCTCTGTGCCTCAAAAAGGATGTACTAGAATTAGAGAAGTTCAGAGTGGGATGGCCAAATGTGTGAACAGTCCTATATGAGCCACGACATGGTAGTGTGGGACTGGAAAAGCGATAACTTGGAGGGGAAGGGTGAATGCTACATGCTGTGATCCATCTCCTGATGCAGCTTGGTATGTGCCCTGGAGCCTGGAAGTCTTACAGATTGCTTAGAACTTGTTGCAGAGGCACAAATCACCAAGTTCCTCTCCAAATCCAACTCTCTTCTATCTGCTCTGCCCTGCTGATCTCTCACATGCAGTCACAACAAAAGAGTGGATCTCTGGTTCCCAAGACAGGTCTCCTGGTAAGGATGCACTCCTGGCCCAGAGCGCTGAGAAGGGCATAAATTGTCACATTTAAAAAATGCAGGACCTTTAAGTAAATATTTGGGAAAGATGGAATTAGCACTCTGCCATGGATGGTGGAGTGACTGTCTTCTAGCAAGGCTTCATAGTTGGGTTCCAGTGAGTATCCTGCAGGAATATAAGAGAGTTCTCCTTCCCAAAATTGGAGAGTACCTAATCTTTGAGAGGAATCAACCAATAGCTCTCATGGAGAAGAGTTCTTTTAAGGTGTGTCACTAGGCAAAGGGAGACATTAGTGGCCCTGTGGCCAGGGACAATCTTGTCTCTGGTAGTGGTGGTGCCAGGGACAGAAGTGTAGAAGATGCATGTCTGCAGAGACAGAGCAATGTATACCTTCCTTTCATCATGTGACACCTTTACAGACTAAGGAGTGAGATCAGCATCCCACTGCTCATAGAGGACTGGCCTATGTTTCTACTAAAAGAATTAATCTCTTCATGGGAGAAAAGCAGCTCATGTCCTGATATCAGCATTGCTGAGGAGTCAGTTCCTTGGCTTATTATGACCTCCTAGTTGAGGAATCCCTCCAAAAATTCCAGTTCAGCATTGCCTACTTGCTGGACTCTTTTAGGCCAGGAGCCATCTGGAAATCCCAAGGGATGGAGAGCAATAACATCAGGTTTCATGGGACCTCAGCAATGCTGAAAGTGAATTATTGCACTGCCATTGCATGCAGAATGGCAGGGTATTTGGAAGCAGGTCTGGATCCATCAGCATCTTCCCCTAGGGTAAAGTTGATGACCTTGGTCTCACCTCTGGAGGTTCTGTTTTGCATGTATTTCTCCCCTCTCACCATTGCTCCAATGATGACAGCACCCTCAAGGTAGAATCAACAGATGATGTCTGACATGGCTACGCCTGTGGCACAGACAAGGTTCACCAGTTCCTGTGAGGAACATGTTCAGGAAGAAAGAAAGAGGAAGACATAGGGAAAGGGATTAATTAATCTTCAGAATGGCAACCTGACCCCTGAACTCCACAACAGAGTAGTCCTCAGCCATCAGTGTGTTGATACGGAAGAAAACGAGTGTGAGGGTGAAGAGGGCCATCTGTGAGATCCTGACATTTAGAATTTCCTTGAAGAGGTGGACATTGGTCTATGCCTTTCTTTCAACGGGTCTTACTTAGGAGGTGCAGCCCCATGGCCCATATACAAGGAAACAATTGGATTCACAGAATCAACTAGGTTGGAAAAGACCTCTGAGATCAGTGAGTCCAACCTTTGACCTAATACCACCTAGTCTTCTAGACCATGGCACTGAGTGCCACATCCAGTGTCTTCTTAAGTATCTCCAGGGATGGTGACTCCACCAGCTCCCTGGGCAGCCCATTCCAATGCCCAATCACTGTCTGTGTAAGAAACTTTTTCCTAAAGTCTAGCCTAAATCTCCCCTCGTGCAGTTGAAGACTGTGCCCTCTTGTCCTGTTGCTGGTTGCCTGGAGAAGAGACTCACCTGACTAAAACCTCCTTTCAGGGAGTTGTAGAGAGTGATAAGGTCTCCCATGAGCCTCCTCTTCTCCAGGCCAAACAAACCCAGCTCCCTCCTCATAGGACTTGCGCTCCAGTCCCTTCATCAGCCTCGTTGCCCTTTGCTGGTGGTACAATTTGTTGGAATAAGACCCCTTAATGACCCATCACATCCATCAGTCTGAGGCATCACTGATCAGGGAATCTTCAGCCAATGTGGCTGATCTTGGTCCCAGTCTCATGCTGAGGCTACTGCTTGAGTAAGATCATATAATAATTATGTGTGGTTAATCAAGGACATTCTTTCAGTTTAACCAGCTGCTCATTATAATCCCTTTTTCGAGTATTCATCACATGTCATGGCTCTTACCTGCTGTGGAATGAAGCTTGCTGTGACAGTGACTTGTTCTATCCTTTGCTGGATTGCATCTGCGCCCTTGGTTTCCTTTCAGTGGTCTTGGTAAATGGAAGTGCCATTTGTTTCTCTGGCTGGCCCTATGCATCAGGGCATGTGGTGTGAGGGAAACAAGACCTTTCTAGAACTATTATTGTGGTTACCAGACTTACATGTTCTGGCTCTTCTCACGTGTCTCCGCCAATATCCTCCAGATCAGTACTCTCCCTTAGAGTCACAGTGGTCCCTTCACATTTAAATGCTTTCTTTCCAGGCCTCTGTTTGTCTCTCACACTGTGTGATGGTTCCTGAATGGTGTATCTGTCTTCTCACACCTGACCCAGACTTACTGTTTGATTCAGCTTCTTCCTACTTGCCTGTTGCTCCTTAAAATAGTTATTTAACCCTTCCTTCTCCTCCCACATTTGCCTTCTCAAAATGAAATGTTAATTGCATGAGACACTCTCTCTGCCAAACTAACACTGAACTTTTCAGTTCTGTTTAAAAAAATGTTTGGTGCTGCTTTTCACACATCAGTGTGCAGAGATCCTTTTCTCAGCCTCTTGCCTGGCAGTCAGCTGTGCTGAAGCATGTCATACTTTGCTTTTCCTCAGGCACACTCTTCACTCTTCCCCTGCCTTTCCATATTAGTGAGTTTGAGCAGAAATTTCCCATGTGCTGGTTCTGGCTGTAGTTATTACAGGGCTATGTTTTGTATTTGTGCTGGAAACAGTCCTGATAACACAGGGACGTTTTTGTTACTGCTGAGCAGCGTTTACACAGTGTCGAAGCCTCTTCTGCTCCTTACTCCGCGTCTCTAGTGAGGACTCTGAGAGTGCACAAGAAGCTGGGAGGGGACACAGCTTGGACAGCTGACCCCGTCTGACCCAAGGCATATCCTATACCATATGGTGTCATGCTCAGCATACAAAGCTGGTGGGAGGTAAGTGGGGAGGAATGCTGCTCAGAGGCAGACTGAGCATCAGTCTTAATTATTTTAATTTGCATCACTTGTCTTTCTTGGGCTTTATTTTCCTCTGCCTTTGTTCTCAGTTTTATTATTTTATTTTAATAATTAAACTGCTTTTGTCTCAACTGAACATTCTTCATTTTTACCCTTCCAATTTTCCATCCCACAGAGGATGGGCAATGAGTGTGTGGTGCTTAGATACCACCAGTGTTAAACCATGACTCTGTGGTTTTGGTGTCTAGTGAATTAGTAGTAACTTTTTGCAAGTTCAACACTTGTTGCCGTGCCAATGAGACTCACAAGTTTTGAGATCTCCACAGAAACTCATTCCTTCTGGTGCAGATCTCTGTGTCCCAGGTGTGATCTGTTCGAATGCTCTCAGACTTTGCTACTTTACTGCTGAAAATGCCTGCATCATCCACCAGTTTGCACTGAAATTCACTCTGAGAAAGTGCAGTATCCACCTTCTTACATAGGAAAAGTAGAGCAAATGTATGCACTATTGGCTCCTTAAAATTTTTATTCATGTGGTACTTTACACCTCACGAGGTTATTTTTACTATGTCATTGCAGAGTCTGCAGTAGTAAAAGGTTAGTCATGAAGCAGCACTTTCTTTACTGAAGTTGGGAACCTGCTGGCAGTGAAAGAGATGATGTTGATCGGACATAGTGTCCTTACCAGGGGCTAATGCTGGAGCATTCTCTCCCATTGTAACTCTCTGTCTTAATTTAGAGTAAATTAAGATGTCTGTTTGGACTAGAAACCGAAAGAAGGAAGTGACCTACTTTAAATTTAGAATAAACTTTAATTTAAAAAAATTACAGAAAGGATAATAGTTCTTAACTAATATATTCTCTTCTTCTTCTTCGTTGGTCTTTGCGAACGAAGATCTTGGGATAAGCCTGCGCAATGGATTTTTTAGGTGAGGCACAGTGTGCGCGGAACTGGCCCCACTCCCTTTACTCCTGAGGTTCATCTTGCCACGGCCGAGCAGCTCGGATCATGACAGCGAGTTCCTCCAGGATTTGAACCAGTGTCCTCAGAGGAGGAGCCGGTTCCACAGGCGGGGGNAAAGCAGAACTTGAACCAAACAGTTTGTCATCACCCCGTCTGAACACTCTGCAGTCTCTGCTCCCGTTGGGCGCAGTGATATTTACAGACAGCAGGTGGGATGTTGCTCCTCGGCCGGTGCGGGGCTGCTCCTGGCACAGACTGGTCCGGTGGGTCCCTCTGGGATGGGTGGTGTGGGATCGATGGGGCGCTGCTGCAGAGAGGGATGGGCTGGAACCCTTTCCGTGGGCAGTGCAGACTCGCTCCTCGTCCTTGGCTGGAGGGCAGAAGCGCAGGGGTGAGGAGCGGTGGGGCAGCACCTCCCCTGTCGGTGACAGTCGGTCCTGTCAGGAGATCTGCCCCAAATCCAAGACAGCCATGGCTCTCCCTCCTATCTCTGAAGCATGGGGTACTCAGAGCCCAGGAGTTGGATCAGGGGTGAAAGAAGGAGCTGAGCAGCAAGAGAAGGGCTCTCCGGAGATGCCACCACTCTCTGCAGACATCAGAAAGCGAAGTGCTACCCTGCGCCGGAGGGGAAAAAACCAAAGCCCCCTCTCCCCCTCACCATCCCAGCCATCAAGCTAGCCAAGTACCCATCTCAATCACCCTCTGCCTCCTCTGTTAGCTAGCAGTGGGGGCAGGCTAGGCGTTTAGCTCCCAATCTCTCTGTTGGTAGGGGAGAGAAAAAATTCCACGCAATTTCTAAAATTATAACAGGCATCTATCCTAATTTGGGACATAGATCATTTGGGGATCTATTGTAATTTGGGCTGTAGATTGTTTGGGGATCTATCCCAGTTTCAGGCATAGATTGTTTGGGGATCTGTTGCAATTTGAGGGAGACAGGGTGTTTACATAGTGAAGATGTAGGTGTAGTTGGAATGAAGATGTGGGTGTAGATGTAGGTGTCGTTGGAGTGAAGATGTAGGTGCAGATATTGTTCCCCTCTTTTTTTCTGCTTCTCAAATAAAGATTTGATTCCATAAGCTCTGTGTGTCTGCATGGAATGGGGAGGGAGTGCAGGGTGGCACCAGGAAATAGTGGACCCACCAAAGCCCAAAGGGCACTAAGGGCCACCAAAGGGCACCCCAGGTGAGAGTCACTGCCACAGGATGACTTTCCTGTCCCTTCCCCAGGGGAGGCAGCCCTTTGGCAAGGCAGCCAGGATAGAGTCCATGTGGGACTCACACACATGGCCCCAGCACCAGAAGCAACCCTGAGCACACCCTGGGCACCATCCTCCCACCCTGCTGCTTCACAAGCCTGCTCTGGGTGCTCCCAGTGAGTCCACCTGTTTCCAGTCCTCCCATGGCAGCCCCACACACAGCTCCTCCAGCCTGCCCTGGGCCCCCACTGCACAGGGGCAAAAAGGGACAGGGAATAACAATGTGCTGGGAACCGCACACGGGGCCTCACACGAGTGCAGGGAAACCACAGCCCTACATCTCTGAGAAGGAACACTCACAGTGTCTCCAGCTCTGCAAATGTATTGACCTCTGGCTCAGAGTGGATGGCGAGCCAGTCTGACTCGGGAACTGATGGGTCAGCATCGAAGGGCAGACTTGGAATACAATTTGGGACATAGAATTACATTTACATTTTACAGTTACTATTTGAAAGATGTTTTGCAGCACAATCTTTCACTGGGATACTTCTACTCAGCTTACATTTGTTTGTCTCACAGGGCTATTTGTCATTGGTAACCCCTGTATTGAAGGGGTCCCATACTCGCATCTTTCTCATAGGGTTGATGTGAGGGGTTAAAAACCTTGTGTTTTTCCCCTTCCACAGCAAAGGAACACATGCCACTGCATCCTGATTTGCTTTTAGTTCTTTCTGAAGGCTTACAGTGAGAAACAGGCAGACTGAATTTATTCCTTATGTGCTTAGGTCATACTTCAATTAATTTTCAGAGTTACTGCAATTTGGACAGTAGGAGTGGATGGGAAGGAGTTTTGGTGGTTTTTTTTTTGTTTGGCTGCAGCTGATTAGCAAGAGAAGATCCCAACCTTTCTGAGCTCCTGAGACAGAGTATCAGAAAGTTGAAGGAACTTGTTTGGTACTCCACCTACAGGTATTTATAACTAATCATTTAAACACACAGCATAACCAAAGAACACTGTCATCTTTTCCTCTCTCTCCTCGGAGCTGAATGCATTTCAAGTTTGAAGTGACAGGTTGGAGAAAGCAGTAGTGAAGGACATGAATGCTCTCAGAGCTTTGTCTCCAATTCTGATTCTTGAACTTTTGTTCAGTGGAGGTTTTTGATAGTAAGGAAACATCCAGAATGTACTGTTGATCCTTGCATATTTGGCATAACTAAAGTGGATCAGAGTAGCACATATGAGGCTGCAGAGAATACTTAAGTGTGTTCCAAGGATAACAGACTCAAGGTCTGTGATTGGGATTTTTTCAGATTGCATGGTCCTCTTTTTTTTTTTTTTTTTTTTTTTTTTTTTTTTTTTTTTTTTTTTTTTTTTTTTTTTGTTTGGGTTTTTTTTTTTTGTTTGTTTGGTTTGGTTTTGGTTTGGTTTTGGTCTTTTTTTCTTTTTTTCCTTTTTTCTCCTATGTACTTGTAACAACTGCTGGGATGACAGAGCGGGTGAGCCAGCTCTTTCTCATGCAAGTTGATGAATAGTTTGTTGGTCTTACCAAATAAAACACTGCTTATTCCTTTCCATTCTCATGATCGGTACTAAGCAAATGAAACACCTGCTTATGATGGAGACTAAAGAGCAGATGTAGCAAGAGCCGAGAATTTCAGCATAGGAAATGTAAATTGCAAAATCCAGTTGAAAAAGCAGAGACTGTGCTTAAGTAGATCCTGTCAGTCCAAACTAGGTATCTGTGACAATCTCTGAGCTGAAGCTTGACGTGCAGGTGGGAGGTTGCAGGCAGCAAGGAGGCAAAGAGTACTGGACAGCCACTGCTTCCTGGCCACAAGCCAGGCGCTGAGCATTACATGGCACTAAGCTGGAGGTCTGCCAGGTCTGCTGTTCTGAGTGAAGAGTGTAGCTGTGATTCCCAGGCATGTGCTAAAAGAAGCATCTTGCTTCAGTGGCCAAGTGATTAGCTGGACCAAAGCATGCACATGAGCCAGATCAATGAAACATTTACCTGGCTTTAGGCTGCTTGATACACACTAACCTGTGGCTAGAGACTGCTAGAGGCAAATAATTCCTCTATTATGTTCAGAGTCAGCTCTTCAAAGTCCAAAATAAGTCGAGAAGTCCATGAGTCTTTGCAGGTGTGCAAGAATAGAAAGAGGGAAAATCATCATAAAGGCAACTATCAGAGCTCAGTCTTAATAAGGATTGTAGAGCTGTAGAAGACTAAGGAGAAAATTAGGAGACAGAACCTGAGAGGCAACTATACCCAAGTACACACAATACTCAAAACAGATTGAAGGGGTATTTGGGTAACATATGACAAGGACTAAAGTGACTGAGTACTGCTAAACAGATAGCAGAGGGCAGCAGGGGAGAACCTACCCTACTCTTAACCAAACACAGGCAGGCATAAGACACAATATGACACTGTTAAAGTGTCTCTTTTGAATCTGTTTTGTTCCCTTTGATGAAGGGGAGGTTTAAAAAAAATTACAAAAACAGCAAAAAAAATCAGGAGTTTTGGGGACCTGCTATTAAAAGGAGCAGTAAGAAACAGAACAGCATAAAGAAAGCTCTGGAGCAAACTGATTAGCTCTAGACATTAAAAAAAGGAGACATCACAGTCCTTCCTCCCTTTGTACTAGGAGGAAAGTCTTAAATGGAAGCACAGAACCACCGAATATGCTGAGTTGGAAGGGACCCATCAAGATCATTGAGCCCAACTCCTGGCCTTGCATGACACTCCAAGAGACACACCATGTGCCTGAGAGCATTGTCTAAACTTTCCTTTGAACTCTGTCAGGCTTGGTGCTGTGACTTCTCTGGGGAGCCTGTTCTATTGTCCAACCACCCTCTAGGTGAAAAACCTTCCCTGACTCAGCTTCACACAGTTTCCTCAAGTCCTGTCACTGGTCACCACAGAAATCAGTGCCTGCCCCTCTTCTTCTCTCATGAGGACTATGAGATCTCCCCATCTCCTCTTCTCCAGGCTGAAAAGACCAAGTGACCTCAGCCGCTCCTCAAGGTTTCCCCTCCAGACCTTTGACCATCCTTGTGGCCCTCTCTAACAGCTTAATGTCTTTTTATACGTGCCTGTAAGCACTAAAAGAGTGCATTGATCCTCACAGATACAGGACGAAACTCCTCCTAGCATGAGAGGGGAAGCAGTCAGAGAGTGTCATTGGGCTTCTGGAGAAGTTGGACTCTTTCTAGCTCTATTTCTCAGTACCTGTTCCCTCAAAGGTTTTACACAGGCCTATTAGGAAACCCCAGTTAGTCTTGTAAGAGGGGGAAGATGCTGTGCTGGTACTGGGCACCTGTTTTAGATCTTAATATGGAAAAGCTGTAAGCTGTAACGTAAAAGGGACTAGCTCTACTAATAAACTGCCATGTTTCACTTCAAGACGAGATTTATCTTCTGAAGGAAAAACTGGGAAGTGTGGTGTTTGCAGACAAACTATAGGATTGTCTGTCTCAGTGGTTCTGTCAGCAGCTGCAGATGCTGTAGCTGACAGCTACTGGAGTGCTGTACTAAAAGGGAACATGTACTGATGCAGAGACTACATTTTACCAGCAAAACACAGCTCCTGCTCCAGCAGGGACTGCAGCGGAGCAGAGAAGACTTCTTGAGCTCTGCTGGCAAGACAAAAACAGTCTGTGCTGCTGCCCATGTTGTAAATCAGCTCCTCCTGTGGCTCCAGAGAAAGAAGTTGTAAGGGCAGAAGGTCAGCTCCTGGAGAATAGGGTCAGCAGCAGCAAATGGTGCGCAGGAAGTAGCAGAGCTGTGGAAGAACACAGTATGGCCTGTCACAGCCAAGGGCGACAGTGCCATGGGCCATGCACACCCTCACAAAGAGTCATGCTGGCTGGCTTTTGTCACTTATGTCCTTACAGAATCACGACTGCTGCATTATTATGAACTAAGTCCTGTGCAGGAGCAGCTTCCAGGAGCGTATGATGATTTTCTCAATTAATTCTAAAACAGCCCCAACCACAAATCACAGTAATCTTTAAACCTCCAAAGCCATTATAAGCCTAATGGAGATGAGAAGGTGGGGTGGTCACCTAGTTGCTTATCACAGTAAATCCTATTAGAAGTGAGGAAGTTTTTAAGTTATTTTCCAGTACTTAAGTAGGTCCTAGATACTGATAATCCAGTATGAGCTGCAATACTTTCAATGACATTTTATGTAAGTTTTTCTTCCATATTAATCAAATACTGACCACATTTCTGTTTTAAACTGATGTCATTTCCACAAAAAGAAAGTTAAAACACTTAATTTAATATCTTCGAAGTTATACTACTTATGTACTTTTCCCACCACCTTTCCTTCCAGTAACAAGAGGTAACTCTTTATCTCATATGACAAGTCTTTTATTTGGAAATGGAATGCATAAAACAATGACTTGAACAGGAAAGTCTTGCTCATTTAAAGACTTAAAATGTTCTAATTTTATATGCTTTATGACTATTGTATAGGATATTATGAGGTCATCATCGTCAGAAATGCAAGACAGAAGACCAATAAACTCACAGTATGTAAAGGTGCAAGAGTGATTTTTCAAGAGCTACGTATAAAAATGAGTGATGAAACACTAGCAATACCCAAATAAGGTATTCTGGACTTTCAGAAGCTACTCTATAAGAATCAGTGAGTTGGCTGCTTTGAAATGGCACAAAAAGGGAATGTGCTATATGCATTCTTTGTATCAAGAAAAATTTTGACACACATTTAACTTATTATGAAATAGGAGCCACAGATTAGTTTGCTTAACAGCTCATCACAAATTCAAAACAGGTACAGGCTATAGCAAAGGTAACCCCAGTTTTGCATAGACTTACTTATGTGTGTTTGATGCTAAAATCAACAGTCCTCCTTTGTTATAATTAACAGCATAAAGAGATTTTAATACGAACAAAAGTTAAATATTCACTTCCAGACTTCTTTGTATTGCCAGTAGCATGTAAGGAGGACTTCAGTACAGGAAAGACTATAGCCTGTGACAAAAGAAGTTAGGCACACTTCTTAATATTTTTAGGACTCAAATATTTGTATGTTCAGACTTTTACAGTATTGGAACTGGACAAAATCCACTTCATGAAGCAGTTACAGATCATAAGAGTTGACCTGTGTTCAAGGTTATTCGATGATTATTTTCGGTCAATGACAAATTGAGGTTTAATAGCCTTGCACAAACAGCATGCAATTTAAGAAATCATTATGGTTACTTTGTAAACATACTGACTAAAGTAAAACTAGAATAGGAAACTAGAATTATGCCTTTTGGATTTTTTTTAATTGCATTTTATTTGCTGCTGAAAGGAATGCATTCTGTATCTAAGAATCTTGCTTTTTCAAATCTAGAACCATGGTTTCTAGATAAGAGTTGTGAAGTTTCAGTTTTGGTATAGTAATTCAACCTGATTATTTTTACTAATTTGAAATCCCAGAACAAAATTCCTTTCTTATCGAATTCCATTCCCATGAACTATGGATTTTAAATTGCATGAAAGCATACCTGTTCCTTACCAGGCTGGTTGTTTTTCTTTATATCTGGGTAGTTTGTTGAACCTGTATTATATTTAAGCAAAATTATTCCACTTGAATGATGCATGTTGCATCTTATAAATAGGATGGGGCAGGGAGGGAGAGGAGAAAAGACCAAGGCATTATTCCCTTTGAAACATGACAGAATTGACTTAGTACACCACTGTGGTACCAAATGATGAAGAATTTAAGATGTGTTGAGACTTTCCTAGCATGTAACAATGATTTGCATTATGTGAATACCACCTATGCCAAGAAATCAGGTTTATCAACAATGCAGAAGGACTTATGTAAACTTGGATACATACTGACAGAAATCACGTTGCAGTTTTTTCACACTTTCATTCAGTTTAAGACAACTGAAATGCCCTACTGTGTTGTGGGCCAAGAATGTGGCAAATTTGAAGTTTAACTCCATCTGTCTCATTGTGTATCTCCAACAATGTATTTTTTAAGTTATGAAGTCACAATTTCTAGAATTTTCATTATCTCCATTATCAGATGAGAATGATTTGTAATTAGCATATAATCCAATATTATACCTTTTATTTTTGACAGCCTCCAATTTGACAATAATTCTTGATTCTGCTGTAATGCACTGTCTCGTTTTCTCACTTCTCACAGCCCACTGGTGTGGGAACCACACTTCCAGTTAGTGAGTTGTCTTAATAACATAGATTTGGATCTTAATTACAATGGTCAGGACACTTGGGCTTTCACTGAAGAGAAGCTGAAATGCAGGAAGTTATATAGTGACATCTGGCAGACTCTGGACCTTGTGAGGACAAAAGAGGGTCTCGAAACAGGAGGATATCAAAACTAGATTTTGGCAATATAGAAGATGTATTGTCCTTGTAGTTCTGTCATAAGCTTTAAAAATACTCTTATTAAATAAGTTTTTCCTTCCTTAAGACGAGATAATACACAAAGCAAGTAAGAGTCCAGGGGTCAAAATCTTCTTCAATTCTTAGTTATTCTCTATGAGCTTTTTTTTTTGACTTTTCTTCATAAGATTCTCCATACTCATTTACTCTGCTCTTATCCACAGGATAAAGCCTGGCAGAAAAAAACACAAATTATTAGTTATAGTCTGCTATCTGAAGGAATTAAGTATTTCTGTGATAGTTAATTTTAAATGTGAATTTGTCATCATATTCTCTGTTTCATATTCTTTGCCAATTTGTGGCAAATCCCAAAAGTTTTAAAGATTAGCTACAGACATATCAGCTTCTTCACAACGTGACTTAACCGGTTGTCTCATAACAGTACCTCTTAAGAGATGTATTAGCTTCCCTAAAGTTTGGCTGGAGTATTTCTCAAGCAACCCAGGATACCTCTCAAACTTGAAACCAGCATCCAACTCCTACCTGAGCTCTTCTAGAAAAATACCCCAGGAGACCTA
Organism: Formicarius rufipectus; assembly: GCA_013399695.1. Lineage (NCBI taxonomy): Eukaryota > Metazoa > Chordata > Aves > Passeriformes > Formicariidae > Formicarius > Formicarius rufipectus. The sequence goes on from VXAU01001188.1 coordinate 109,801, forward strand.
TTTTACTACACTTAGGTATGACTATATAAACCCCAACCTGCATATAGTATTAATGATTAGTTAGATGTACACATCCATGTATTCTGGTATAGTGTGAACTTGTCTTAAAATTCTTGTTTGCTCCACATGTGAAGTATTTATTCTTGACAAGAATACTCTTTCCTTAGCTTCACTATGAACAATATTTCAGGAGTACTGCATATAACCTTCTTCCCCATCTGGTTTCAGTTACTTGAAGAATCTGAAACTTGTCAGATACTCAGCTTACAAGAGAACCTGGTAACTTGTGTTTGCAAACTAGATAAAGAGAAAAGCAGAGCAGGGCAGTCTCTCATCATAAGACACTTCTTGCTACTGTCTTGCAGAGCAACTTGGAAAGCACGTCTCGGGTACTAAGCATATGCAGATGTGTGGCCCCCTGAGAAGCCCAGAACTCCTAAGTGGGTTTGTAAAGACAAGCTTAAGAATTTCTCTCCTTCCCCTTACTTCAGGTATCATGTCTCAGGGTTTGTTTGGGGTTTTTTTTTGTAACTTGCAGATGTGAAACTATCTGGTGAAAACAAGGACTGTCGTCTTGGGGAGGGAAAAGGGATAACTGACAAAAACTGAGTCCTGTGAGAAGAGGAACTTTTTCACTACTCCTCAGAATGTTCAGGATTACTGTAATTTATAGGAAAATGCTTTTGTTTCTCTTATTTGTACAGAGATCTCCTTTACAGGATCCTCTACTTATCATTCCATTCACTAGGCATATACACAACTACCATTACCATACTATACTAAATATTACTATAGTATAAAAATTCTGCTTGAAGTCTATCCCAAACCGTAGTTCTTTATAACAATAAGACTGCAACCATCTACAGCACTGTAAAAACTGCAGTGAATATTAAAGAAAGTCATACCATCTTTGGTAAAGATAGACCAGGAACACAACATCATCTCTAAAGCATGCCAGCCTATGAGATGTCGGCATAGTGATGATAAAAGCAAATATATCATCAATAAAGGTGTTGAATGCCTACAAATAAAAACAAAGCATATTTCAGTTGGCTGTGAAGAAAGGAAGTCATCAGTCATACAAAGTTTCAGGCTTCCTATGTTTTTTAGTAGGAACACAGACTACTTTCTTATTTACAGCAATACTTACAGTTATGCTGAAAAATTAATTAATGCAAACTTTAAAGAGCTTTCTTTGAATGAAGATCATACTGTCTACTACAGACCACACAGTCATAGTTACAAGGAAAAAAGAAGTAGCACTGTTTCAGGTAAATGAGAGTATTGTCATGGAAGAAGAGAAAAACGTGGTCAATTTCAGTGAAATCTTGACAAGAAACTGGAAAACCCCACACTTTTATTCATTTATTACTCAAATAGCTTAAGATTTACAAAATGGCACTTCACTTTCATTTTCTGTAGACATTTGAAATCTGTGTAAAAACTTGCTAAGTTACTGCTCTTAAGAAGGTTAACTTGATAGCCTTGGACAGATTTTAAAATATTTTCAGTGCTCTCCTGGAGGTTATCATGCACTTTCAAGATGGCACTTCTCCAATCTGTGTAGAGGTTTGTCAAAAAAACCCCAAACCTTTCCAAGTCAACACCTAAGTGAGTGATCCTACAATGATAAAAGGAGGAAAAAGCTAAATGCTCTATCCTTCAGACACACAGGTAGTCCTCATAAGCTACTGTAAGTGAAAGCATCAAGGCAGCCCCTCTAATAGTGTTTAGACTAGATAATTTTCTTTTGAGATTGTATCACTTGAAAGTACTCCTCATAAATACATAAAGGGCATAAACATAAAACCTACAGAAACTGGAAAGTCAGAGTCCAAATTAAGGAAAAAAACCCAACAAAGCTCTCTAAAACAATGTTCACAGATGAGCCCTCAGACTCTTCTTTCCACTTGAAGTGCAGAAAAGAGCAGGCAATTTTAAATATCCATTAAGAAAAAGTAAATTACCCTCTCCAAAGCCCAAAAAGTTAAACACAATTGAAAACCTCATATACTTCCTTTTCCATATACACAAGCCTTTGCTGTGGGTAGCTTATGGCATCTAAACAAGCATAAATGCTCTGCAGGAAAAGGCTATTCAGCAAGGCTGTACTGCTTCCAAGACTACTTGCTTGAACAACCTCCCTTCACTGTTTAACTGCTGATGTCTCAGCTCAGTCACTATCTTTTGATGGTGGAGTAAAATTGCAAAATTACTTGACTAATATACCTTTTAGACCCCTCTGTTAAGAAACATGCTGATTTGCCTAGTATATGCCTGAAACACTACATTTATTGTTATTTTTGACTCTGTTTCCACATCACTGTTTAGCTGCTATTCTGCTATCAGCTATGCACCCTATTTTCTCAAAAAGGCAGCAGAAGGTCAAGCTGTTGCTGTAGGCTCACAGAAATGGAAAAGCCTTGAAAAGTTTCTAAAATTTTTAGATTTTAGTTCTTTTGTCCCAAATCATCCATTTAGAATTGGACACCATTTCTTGAGTGTTTTTTAACACTGCTTCTTTTGAAGTACTGATGACCTGGAGAGAACTGTAGGACATCAGCACAAACGAAGAACGGAAGCATTTATGAGTGGAAGCAGAAGTAAAAAGCGCACACGTTGGTGGCACTGAGGTCTTGATGACCCCAGCACATCCAGCCAGGGTTTCTCAGGACACAGTTATCAGGAAAACAATGGACAGTACAAAAATTCTAATGTCTGAGACTGGTGGGAAATGACGGAGTCCAAACACTATCAGCTCTTTAGGGGTACAAGAACAAAATTAGCATAGAGTTGCCAACTGACGAAGAATATGGGACACACAGGAACTCAACAGTGGCTGTCCCTTGTTACCCATATCAGCACACAGAATTCTGACCAGTATACTTGGATATATCCATCCTGGTGTCAGAATACTATACAAACCACTTGGACCCAAATGTGTGCCTGTGGGTATACAGGTATCAAAGGGTTAGTAAGTTGATTTTGTTTTGAAGTAAACTCACCTTCTCCTAGGTCTTCTATTAAGCTTTGTTGCAGCATTGCATTATTTCACACCAGAGCAGTCTGGGCAGTGGGGACACCACAGTGCAGCCCCTCTTTCCCCATGGACCAACCCACCAATCACTTGCCACTACACCATTGCCCAGAAGCTCAGAATTACCACCCCAGCACAGTGTGTATGTTATTTCAGTCTCTGGTAGCTCCTGGAACCTGCCAAAATAAGGTTTCTCAGCAGTCCTATCTGTTTCTTGAGAACTATCCCTTGTCAATATAATCTCTCTCTTCTGAAAATGATGCATTAAATTGAGGCTGATTAATTTATCTGTGTGACCAACATCTGCACCCACACAAGACAGCTGACAGTACAAAAAGCAGTATTACAATAAAAACTAGGATGCAAGTATTCTCATTATATGGAAGTCATACGGAGAGTTGCAAACAAGTTTAGTTCTTAAACAAAAAAAAGTACTGTCAAGCTACATATTACTAAGCTATTTCTTACAGAAAAAAAATTTTCAAAATGACTGTACCACACTTTAAATTAGAGCTTTACTTACTTTGTATGTGAAAGCCTTCCATGGTAAGTGTGCAACAGATTTCATCTAGAAATAAAAATATCAATTTGTAATAAAGTCTGGAAGAAGAGACTAGAAAAGCAGACTTTCATCACTTTTCAATCTTACCTTGTAGTTTACAAACAGTTGGGGCAGCATAAACAGGAATCCAAAAGCATACACTCCTGAAGATAAAATACGGAAAACAAAGAAATGCAGAGATGTACATCACACAACTACAGTTTCATAATTAGTGATTTACACTCATTTTTTTCTAAAGGGAGAAGATGCACCTAATTCTTTTGTTCACGTGAATTGATTCTTCTCCCTTTTTCAATCACTGCAATAATTTTGGAACCTACAGTCAAGTTATTGCTCTATATTACAGTGATCCAACTGACAGCAGTTAATTTTCTACTTTTGAGTCTTGCCTTCCATTTGAAGAAATATGAATAGAAAAAAGAACAGAAGAAGAGACTCACCATTGACAAAACTGTTAATCAACCAGGAGTACCAGCTACAAACAAAGAAGACAGTCCAGTTATTTTTTCACTCCAGACAAAATTATAATAATGTATGCTGATGACACCAAAAAATGGTTAAGTTGCAAATACTTTATGCAGGAACTAAACACCTCACATCTTCCTTTGATTAGGAGGGGCTCCAGAGAAGGTAGTTTAACCAAAAGTAGCTTATCAGTCCACAGATGTCTGGAGAGCTTTTATCAACTGCTTTTGAAATTTTTGAGACCATTCTAAGACTTTTGCATCCAAACTGACATCAGATAATACTGTGCACTGAACCCTGACTATATTAAGCTTGTAAATGTAACACTATATTCTAAATACCGAAGAGACACTTAATACGGCACTGTAAGGACTTACCAAGTTTCAAACAACAAATACCATTCAGTGCAAACCATGATAATATGTACTTCAGAAAAAATATTAAATACAAGGAATCTGTTTTCCCCTCCTTATATCTAATAACCCTACCAGATGATCAATACGGCACAATCTTAGCAAAATAACAGTAGTGCTACACACAGTGATTGAATTTCATACTTCTGCTAGTGATCATAGGAAAAACTAATAACTGTGATGCTCAAGTTACAAAATGTAAAATTAAACTTGTACTGCTGTGTTAGTGATATGTTAATAGCAACACTGTTGTGGCAGCACTTCAACAATGCAGAAGCATTTAAAAAATGCATCAGAAAATGCCTCCAAAATTAAAGGAAAATCCACTGTTAAGATTACTTGTTCTGTCACAGTTCCTTACAGATTTAACAATGATAAGAATTCTATGATATGACTTGTTTTCAATTCCTTAAGTTGAAGCTCATAAAACACCTGGCATACAGTATTTTGCACCACTGAATGAATTCAAGAACTTTGCAAGAAGAGCAGAATTTTTAAATGCTACACATTTGTTAGTTCCTTACTAAGACAAGAGTCTTTTGAAAAAATTGCTTTTCCAATAGCCCAGAAATCGCCCCAGTTTCAAGTACAAGTGCTACAGCTCATGTATGTGGCAACAATAATTCTTCCTGATGTTATTTTAGCTACTGCTTGCTCCCTTCCATCTGTTCTGTGCCTAAAGACTATAAAAAAATATGTGTACAGGGCTGCCACAATGCTTGTATTTGCAGATTTTTTCTACAACAAAGTCTCATGGCTGCACACTTGCTTGTGTCTCTCCAAAGAAAATGAACCAGCTATTTTCACAGAATCACAGAATGTGCTGAGTTGGAAGGGACCCACAAGGATCAGAGTCCAACTCCTGGCCCTGCAGAAGACCATCCCCGAGAGTCACACCATGCGCCTGAGAGTATCAGCCAAATGCCTCTTGAACTCTATGTCAGGCTTGATGCTCTGATCACTTCCCTGGGGAGCCTGTTCCAGTGCCCAACCACCCTCTGGTGGAAGAATCTCTTTTTAATATCCAACCTAAACTTCCCCTGACACAACTTCAAGGTATTCCCTTGGGTCCTGTCACTGGTCACCACAGAGAAGAGATCAGTGCCTGCCCTTCCTCTTCCCCTCACGGGAGGACAATGAGGGCTCCCCTCAGTCTCCTCCAGGCTGAACAGACCAAGTGCCCTCAGCTGTTCGTCACATGGCATCCCCTCAAAGTTCTTCACCATCTTTATTGCCCTCCTTTGGACACTCTCTATTGTGAGTAAAAGAGGACAAGGACTTACCTATTCATGAAGTATTTAGTCTCCAGTTCTTGCTGAAGCATTAGTACAATGCAGTAAGTCTGTGACTAAAGGAATAGAGCCCTTTCTCAAAAATGCTTTACCTTGCTTGCCATCCTATATTTAGGAACAGAGGAGCCTCTTGGTCACAACAAATAATTCTGGGACAGTTTTTGCTTCTCTCTGTTACTGGACAGGTTCAAACACTGAATTCATCTCGTCTCTCCTGTCACCATATTGATCCTCTGAACATCACTGTTCATCTTCCTCCTCCTCCTATTGGCAGCTTACTCATGTATGCACGCTATTGAATTCCATGCTACAGTTATGTCGGGTTACTCATGAAATACAACAGTCAGTAGCCTTACTGAGTGTCAAAAAACCAGCTAGATACTTCAGCTTCTTCAGATTCTACAGAACAAACAAGATTTCAGTTCCTGACTAATGAATCAAATACACGGATTTCCATAACTCACTGTCTCCAATTAATTAATATAGAAAAAATGGGGAATGTTTCAATTCCATGTAAGATAATTTTTAGGGTTACAGTACCTTTTGTATTTGACATTCAGCAAGGAATAACCTGCACCTCCAATACACAGTGGATAAAGCAAATATGACAGGTATCTCATAGCCTAATAGACAAGGAAAATAGTTTGTTAGTTCACTTTTTATATACAGATTTTTCATGGCAATGACTAGAAAACAGCAATATAATTTTTTCCTGCAAAATTTTTCCCTTTCCCAAAAGTCTGCTATTATTTCCACTATGCTTCCAGTTCTAGTGGTGGTAGTGAAAATTCCAGTGCCCAATTCAGAAAAACAATCCTCTTAGAGCATAGGCATCAAGAGGCAGCATGACAATCAGAGTCCAAGAGTAGATCCCTACTTAACACCAATGTTGCCATGTATGCTCAACTCCTTTCAGAAATCAGGAGGTACATAAACTTTCCTTCAATATAAATAAATACAAGTATCAACTTTCATATTTGTGAATGGTAAGCCTTTCAGATCCCTCTTCAGGTAAGTCAATTGCAATCGTGCTTCTTGAAGCAAAGTTTCAACCAGATTCAGCTAACAAAAGAATTAGCTGATGATCCACATAACAATGACCCACTTGAAAACTATAAGAACATGAAAAATGCACTTATAGCAAAAAAAGGGGAAACATGTCAATTGACAGGTCACATACAGACTTTATAGATCAGAAGTCACATGACTCCCTCTTACCTGGGCATCATACTCCTCTGTTTTCTTTTCGGAGTCATTGTATGTACCAAACTGCAAAACATACAAAAAGCATAACAAAGTCAGAACATGGGAGAAAAGCACTTGCTGTCCAACTCCCTAAACTCAAGATTTAAACTGCAAACTAATATGGTTAGACATTAAGCAGGTTCAAAGTTTTTATAAGCTTCAATGCAAGAGATTTATAGATCTGTCCTGTGCAGCCTGCTAAATACAGGGTAAGCATTTTTCCCTTCATCAAACTTCAGGAGTTCTTTGCTTAAAAAAATGCTGTTGAGACAGCAAAGTTCACAAGGCAAAACAAAGTCAAGTAGCTAAGATTCTGTCAGACACAGGAAGCCTTTATTAAAAACCATCACCATGAAGAGATCAGTTATGAATTATCTCAACATGTCCAGAAATTGTGACAGCCTAAACACAGTTTCTTGAATACTGACAAAGGAACAACCAGAGCTATCAATTTTTCAAGACACAGACTTGAAGCAGCAGAAAACCCCAGTACTTTTTGTGACATAAACACTGAAGATGAGACAACTGTTTCTCCTATCAACCAGAGAAACTTGCAATGTAGACTGCACTTTAAAAAGCTTACAGTCACATAAAAAAAGTTAATTTGAATCTCTGCTGCAACTGTATGTTCTGCAGTCTCGTGACTTCATTTTCACCCAAAAGAATCAACAGAGTGTGCTGTCTCCAGAAAACATGTCACATCTTCTATTAGGTCCATAATAGAGAAGTGACACGTACAACTTCATGGAAAAGTCAGTTTCTTATTTGAAATCACAATGTCAGGTAAGAGTGCCCTTCCAACGCAGTGGTAGGAGCACAGTTTCACCCATTTAGAATTAGCAGGACTGACAGTGAAGTTCTGAAGGTTCTCACACCATTAGTACAAATACTTGCTTCTTCTACAGAGCTCAAAGAAAGTTTGAAAATGCTCACCTTAATCCTATTTTTGGATTAAGCCATTCATAAGAAGATGTATACAGGAAGCTTTTATGGATTTTAAAAAATTTTTCATTTCACTAAAATGAAACGCACAATAACCTGAAAACAGATGGATGACTCAAGAGTGTAATCATTAACAAGGCAATGTCTACTATACCTGAATTTTGGGTCTCAAGCCTTGCCACTTCATTGTCATTTTCAAGGCTTTCTTCACTTTCCAGAGCTGTGATTATCCAGAACAAAACATGCACATAAAAGATTATCCAAAGGAATGTCTTATGCAGGGCCCAAATAATCAGAATCAAGATTCCAGAATGCCTATTTCAAACACTCATTGCATAAAGTAGCAGCAGTCTGACTACAGTCCTCTGTCTGTGTCTATACAAACCAAAAGCCATGTCATTAGACAAGAACAATGTTGTGAGCCTGCACTATTAAGTCTCTGTATCAGATGATGTACATTAAATAATGTAGTCCTTTCAGTATATCTGGATTGCAGTGCTTAGGTGGGGGTTAGATGTTCTCGGTACCAACGTGCACCTGAGGCATTTAGAGAATTCACCAGCAGGCACCTGCCAAGCAGGTTTTTACCTGCCTTCGAGGTCAGCTGGAATTTGCAAGATGTAGATGCCTCAGAACTCCTAACAGCTATTAAGCTGGCACTTACATGGTCATTACATTTCAGTAGTGGACTACAAGCTAAGCCAGTGAATCCACTGAATTGTTTGGCTACTTACTGTACATGTTGCAAAAATTTAACCCTAATGCAACCAAAGATTTAGTTCACCTGAAAATTTAGTAATGTACTCAGGAATTTCAGAAGTATTCAGATTTTAAAAAAAAATTATTCAGATTTCATGGATCAAAACACAAGATATTCTGTGAAAGAAGTAGTATATTTATAGGGATATATATATATTTATCCCTGAAATGTAGCTAAAATTTCAGACAAGTAAAGAACATTTGAAATGTAAGACTAAATTGCCATATATAGGAACAAAACCCCCAGAAAATACGATGAAGAAAACTTAACACACAAAAATATATCACAGGTTGAAGTCCCAACTTACAGGAAAAAAGAGTTACAGCCAATGAAATGGTACTATTTAGGACACCACTGATCATTACACAACAATCTGAAATCTAAGAATCACTTTGTAACCTTGAATTCAACAATTTTATCACTAAAAATTCTAAACTGTTTTGTTTCCACAATGATTACCTTCAACTATAATAGGTGTGTAGTCAGAAATTCCATGAGAGTCCTGAACTTATTTTTAACTGCTGAGAAGTAAATAGACCTGCAAGCAATGCTAGGTAAAGAGATCTCACCCTCCCATTACTGCTGCCTTTGTGCTTTACTACACATAAACTAGGCCTCTAAACTCTCCCTCTGTTCTTCCTACCTCACGCACCTCAGTCCCAGCACTGTCTGACAGCACACAGCCTGCTCTTTGACAATGGTTCCGTGAAGGCTCGTTGACATGGTTATATTTGCCTGGTCAGGAGTGATGCCTATCAGATGATGTGACAGGAGAAACCTCAGCATTGCTCTGTGTTTGCTTCCTACAATATCAGCTTGATCACCTCAGAAAAAAATGATACTTCCAATTTATATATTTGATCAAGGGACATAATCTCCTCTGTCACTGAAAGCCAGTTAAACAGTGCTGAAAGGACAGCATACTACCGCAGAATTTTCCAGTAACTAGTTTAGCATTCTTTTTCTACAATAAACTGTGGATGTTGCTGCAAACACTGGTATTCAGTTTTAAAGCTTTAAGAACTCACCTCAATCACTGCACCAATGCCTGCTGGGATCAGTACCAATAAACTTGTTTGTTCATCCAAAAGGAAAAGAAATATTACCACAGTACTAAAACACCGCCAAAGCACTAGACAGAAAAAAAATAAAATAAATTAAAGGCTTATTAATATTTAAATGAACAGCTGAGATGACAGAAGACTGCTCGCCTATTAATGAAATAATGTCTTACACAGTGTAAGTATGGACTCCTTCTGTATACAACTTGATGTATCTAGTAGTTCTAGAAACAGCCAGTGAGCTCCAGGCAAATAGGGAACAAATATATTTTATGCAATCCTTATCACAAAAGATGAAAGAAAATTGGAACATTTAAGGAAGACTTCAGTACTACAGCAATTCAGCAATGTATTACTATAAACTACATTCATGATTCTCGTTTCCAGGAAGCCGCAAGGCTGTGAGGTAATGTAATGTCAGTCTCTGAAACTCATGCAACTAAATTAATGTTTGCAAATCTTATGTAGTATATTTTATATAGTCAAATAGATATATTTTATATGTTTGGTTTATTTATTTCTAGTTAGGTACATTTTTCAGGTTTTGCAAACCCTTGGATACTTTTAAGTGCCTCCCAACTAAATCTTAGATCGAATATCCAACTCTCTAAGTAGGGACAGAAGAAGAAAACAGCTGCAACACACTCAGACATCAACAATTACACTGTACCACTCCACACCAATTGCCTGCCAAACTTCTCCCTCAGAGCAAGGAGACACAGGCAGAAAGGACTAAGGCTTGCTAAGGAGGGGTGGAACTATCAATAGTTGGAGACTGAAGATTGATACTCGAACAGTAGAGTTAACCCCCCTTTGTTATTGAGTCTTTTCTATTTGACTTTACTGACTTCTGAAACTGGCAATTGACACTTAATTTTGAGATTCCACAGACCACTTTGAATTTTCACTAATCTTTTGTGTGCACATGACAACAGCAGTGTAACTGCTTTAAAAGAACCCCAAGGCACTCTCAAAAAAATGACAGATTCTCCACATGAGAAAAACATGGTGTTGTTCATTGTAATTTAGAATGTTTTTTTCCTCCCCGATACCAATCCTCCTCACATGTTTGAATCCATTTGTAAATATGCTAGAAGTATGGATAGTCTCAGAGGTCAAGTGACTACAGGTTTATCATTTTGGTTTCTAATAAAAAATGGAAAAAATCTATTAGAAAAACCTTCATCTATTTTTAGGAAGGTTTGGCAGGATGTCAGGTCACTGTTTTCTCAAATTTTCTATACAAAAGAAAAATCAACCTTCCCATGCTCTCCCATTCCACATGTCCCAGGAGCCTCTACTGCTCCTGTTTACATCAAAGCCCAAATTAAACAAGAGCATTACACTACAGCACTTTCCACCCCCAAGTATTTTGGAAGCTGGGACTTGCTCAACAGCATTAACCATGATAGCACACTCTCGCCATCCACAGAACTTTTTCTGGTCCTCAGTCTTCTTTCAAAGGGAAAGGAACTTTTCTGTTCCTTCAGCAAGGGAAATACAGTGACTGACAATATTAAATTCTCAGTAGCAAGACAGTCAAACCTCAGAAGTGACAGGAGCACTTAAGAGCAAGTGATACTGGAGCACAATGATAACAAAGTTAGAACCATCTAACTGTGCAGGCTGTCAGCCATCCTTTTTTCATACACAAAACCATCTCATTTTGCTATCTTGGTGAATCCACAAAGTGTCAACTTAGGCTAAGACTGAAAACACACAGCATACATTACACAGCACATGCACATCACTCTGCATTCTGGTCCATACCTGCTTTTGTCGACATCCCAATCATGCTCCTCTTTTTCTTCCAAAAACTTATGTCATTTTTGAATGCAAGGAAATCAAAGAGAAGCTGCAAATAGCAAGAAACATACTCATTTGCTTGAAACATGCACTAATTAGAGACTGTCAGCTGAACTGTTAGAAATGCATTTAAGATAGAGTTGAAGAAAAACATGTTTTAGAAGCTTCAGAAATGAAAATGAAGTATCACAAACAAAAGCTAAAAAGAGAAGCTGTTTTAGAAGCCCAGGCTCTAAAAGCAGTGCAAAATGACAGGATGAATTTCAAATCCTGCTACTACTGCAGTGCTGCACAAATCAGTGTTGTGTAAAGAAAGTCAGTGACATAACACAGGGTAGCACATCATAGAGGGTGAAGAAGCAGGACCCTGATGAGCTGTGCACCTTGAGAAACCAGGGCAAGGCACACTAAATTTGGCTCAAAGTGCTCTATATTGGATTGATAGTCAACTTAGGTTTGGGTAACACCAAAGCCTTTTTAAAAAAAATCCTACAATACAGTAAGTCAAGTTTCCTCTCTATTATCTCTCATATATCTATGACCCCTCTATCAGGTCACTAAGTTGACCTAAACTTCCATGACATTTTAGAATTCATAGCAAGTTGCCTTTTTTTTTTTTTTCTTCAGTATATTTTTCAGTATTTCCTTTAAGCATTCAGTGTCTTAAAAAAACTAGAACAGATTCAAACAATTCTTAGGTCAGAGAACTTTAATGAGAAAGTTTTGGGGATTTTCTGTTTTGTTTGTTTGTTTTTTGTTGTGTTTTGTTTTAAGGCATTAGGCAAATGATGCACAAAAGTAAAAAGTATCAGAAAAGCTTGTCTACAGACAGTCTACAGATACCTTACAATCTGACAAACAGAATGGAAAAATTAAATTAATATGTCTGGAAAGTCTAAGGCTTTCCAATCAAATCAACTGTATATAATGTAAGTATAAAGAAACATTCCCAGCAAGTTCTTATCTTTCCCAAAATATGGAAATTGTGTTAAGTGTAATTGTAGATTACAAAAACGTTCACAGCAGAATAACAAAGTCTAAAAAAATTGTTCATTAAAACCAAGATTCAGATGTAAACCAAGACATACACAATGTATACACTGGAACTCTGTGCTTTGCCCTTTACAGTAACACTTTCTGGAGCAATTTATATCAGCTGATCCACATTTCTCCAGGGATTAGAAGTCAGAGACCGAAACCCTACTATCAATACTGCAGCTATGCCACTGAAGCAGTAAACCTTGTGACAAACCAACACAATATAAACCATTGTTGACAGGCATATTAATTCTAGGGACTTCGGTTCAACTGCAACTTAAAAAAGAAAAATTACAATGAAGTTAACGTCTTATATTTCAGTAAAGACTGTTACTTTCTATGTAATTATCTCAAATTTCTATCTTAAGATTTTTAGATTAGCTCTGTATTATATAGCTGACTTGTGCCAGAAAATGCTTTCATTGCTCTACTGAAGGTTCTGTTTCCAAGACCAATTCTTAATGAATAAAACAACCAAAATTCAGACACCTGCCCTTTTTTTTTTTTTTGTAATATGTAGTTCCTAAAAATTAAAATCACTTACATGGAATGCTGCTACGAAGAACGTCAAAGCCAGAAAGTACAGGTTAGTATCAACAAAAATTCCTTTTACTTCATCTGCATCCTTCTCTGAAAACCCTAAGAAAAAGAACAAGTAATTACACAAGAAGTATCAGGCAATTCATTGTTCTTATGCTTGAGTATGAAAGGAATCTTATGTCACCTGCACAAGTTTTGCTAAGGAATCATGAATCCAAAACATGAAGGAAGCTTTATTGGTAAACCCCAAGTCTACCTATATTTTGGCAAGTTTTTTGTCTTGCCTTAAACAAACGCCATCGTGCTTTAAGTGTTAAGTTGTCCATTAGAAAATACTAGCTCAGAGATGACAGCAAATAACCAACTCTTGTGCTCTGTCTAAATTTTGGTGAACAAATAGCAATACTGAACAGTCTGTAAGCAGCTTTATGCCTGTCTGGAAACTAGCTGAATACTGCATTCAAAAACAAAACAAAACAAAAAAGATAAACTGGGAAGAATAGAAAAAACATTACAATAATACAGCACAGAAGCTTCAAAGTTCAATTTGCTGTCTGAAGAGCTTAAAAAAAGGGGATCAGAAAGAATCCTACATTCACAAATCAACACCACTTCAGTTACAATGTAGTTCCTTCCATGAGCATGAAGTCAACTACTGTCTTATGAGAGAAAACTAAGCCAAAACAATGAAAATAAGATGTGGATTTTTTAGAGATGATTAGACTCACAAAGGTGTGCATCAGTGGAACAGACAAAGGCAGCAAATGTATAGCTTGGCTATACAATCACCAGCACAGAGCATGCGCTCTGCAGAATGAAAGTGTACCCCTTCCCAGTACATTTAAGTGAACACGAATTACAGTTCATGCATGTAAAGCCTATAGTTTATCTGAATTAGACTCTGCTGTGCCTGCCTGTATTTCCCTGTAGGTACATGGCTAGAGAGACCACCTGTATGATACTTGCATCAAAGCTCATGTACCACTGAGCCAGCTTTTCTGTTCCACAGATGATAGGGGAAAATTCTCCCCTTGATTATGTCCTCTTATGCTTTTACAGAGTACTAGCCATATAAAATTCCTTTTTTAAATGGTTAATTCACCTCTGTATTCTCGTTTCCTATCACATGTCAACATATATATTCACCTCTAACAGTGAAATAACACAAGATTTGTAGCATGAGAAAAAAAAAGTGTCATCCATATACCTAAGAAAAACGAATTGAGGGGTTAGTTGCAGTTTTTTGACGTAAAGACAATAAAAATAAACATACCAAATTGCTGGAGGGAGTACACAGCATCCTGCATGTGGATCCAAAATCGGAGTTTTCCAAGAGATATTTTGTCATATGACACTGTAAGAGGTAGCTCTGTTGTTGAACGATTTATAACCTGTATTTCAAAAAGATAGTTTTATTTTTAATAGCAGAAAAATGGCTAAAATTACTTCATTTTTTTAAAAATAAAGAAAGTGACCATGTCATGCTGTAATTTAATTACACAAGAAGGAACTTTATTAAACTGAGTCTGGTTTTGAGAGAAATTGAAAAGGTGGGGAAGTAAGATGATGCCACTAGCTCAGACTAGTGAAAACACAGCTAAGGCTAAACAAGATACTTTGGGATCTTGGATGTTACAGAAACCTTTTTCCTCCCTCAAATCAAATAAATTTCAGCTAATCCTACAGTACCATTCACACTTTAGTTATGGGACAGCTACTTGTGGTCCTGTTAAGATGGGTAAAAAAAGGTGTTAAACTGCCTCAGCTATTCCTGCTTGATAGCTGTCAGTCTCTCAACTAATCTGAAAAACAAAACAAACAACAAACAAGCCACAAAAAACAAACTAACAAAAACCCCAAAACAAAACAAAGAACCAAACCCCAAACCACAAAAAAATCCCTTGTTCTCTCAGATGCTAGAAATTTCTGCATCTACCCGAGTACAAGTTCAGGCACTATGTTTTACATTTCCAAGGATAGCTCAGGATTACAGATTGGCAGGTACTCTTCGCAACAGTTCAAGATCTCTTACCCCAGGCCCCTAATTACTCCCAATCATAATTTCCTATCTCAGTCCTGCTACTCTACACTGTATCTGTTTCTACAGTAATTAGCTAGCAGACACTCAGCCAAGATGAATGGACTTTTTCGGCTTCTCCTCACACAGACCACGGGTTTTAGCCTCCCCACATATCAGTCAGGTGTGAACTGGGGTTACTTTCACTCTCCCATTTACTCTTTCCTCCAGTGTATACAAACAAATCTCAATTCCACGACCGTCCCAAGATCCTGGAAGCTTTTCAGACCATGACAGAATATGCAAGCACACTAGGGACAGAAAGGGAAGCTGAGAAAGTTTTATGAATACAGCAGGGAGAAAAGCTTGAGAAACAAGAACAATGGCAGGGTTCTCTGAACTGAATGAACAAAGAGAAAACAAACAACAGGGTGAAACCAATACGGATAGAGCTGACGTTAGGGAATGCTGCCAAGATTCTACAACTGTTTACCAGAAACTATATAAACATCTGCCAGGCTGCTTTTCCTTTTTAAAGGATTCCTGTATCCATCAACTCTCATTCGAGTTTCTCAGTCTATCAATGATAGCATTAACATTTCTGGGAGAAGAGGAAAAGAAATTTTATCTGTGAAGGAAGGACAGGAAACAAAAATTTTGCAAGTGCCTGGGTAAGCAGCAAGCGTACTCTAAACAGAGAAAAAATATTAAGGAGTTAGGGGTAGCATAGGGAGAAAATTGGATTGCAGTACAAGACAGATAGGAATTCTCCAAAATCAAAATCAAATTAAATGAAGATAAAAGGATTAGAAGAATGAACTGTTTCTCAACAAACAATTAGAAGTCCACAAGTGCTGCCTTACAACCTCGATGTGTGGTTTGCTAAGCCTTTGAAAGCTTGAAGTTACCAAACCTCTGCAATACAATCTACTCTTGTAGTACAGCTTCAGTGCACCACACATTACTTCTAGGACTCCACTTAATCAATACTACAGAACAGTCTGTAAGCATTGCAAGTAAGTTCAGTGGTATTAATTTTAAAGGTTTCTCTTCACTGAATTTCTTGCGATCCCCAAAATCCCACACTGGCAAGCACATTTAAGAACATAAGGAACACACAACCTCTAGACTGCAGTACTTACCATAGAAGACCCACATCTTGATCAAACTAATAGTTCACAATATACACAACCCAGCGCAAGCAGAGAAAATGCATCTTCAGCTCCATGACTTTAGGTCTGGCACAGCAAACAGACCATATCTGTTCTCCTATTTACAGCCAAATGTTAACCTGGCTCCACAAAAGCTATACCACCTTTTTCTCTTATTCTTTCCTGCTCTTCACTTAGCCCTCATTATCTCGCAGTATCTTTACTACAAGACCACTCTTTCTGTGGTGTTTGTGAGCAGTTTGGCCAGTCCCTACTGAGGTGTCACACGAGTCAGTGCTGAAGGGGAAGCTTGCTAGTTTTAATGGAGCAGT
Source organism: Formicarius rufipectus (assembly GCA_013399695.1). NCBI lineage: Eukaryota > Metazoa > Chordata > Aves > Passeriformes > Formicariidae > Formicarius > Formicarius rufipectus. The sequence continues at coordinate 126,462 of VXAU01001188.1, forward strand.
CTTTGGGCACTCCTCAAGACCTTTTACGACTTTAAGGCAGTGAGTTACAATAGCATTAAGCATGACTTGCATGACAACTGCAGGAAGTCATTAGTAACATGAGACTGCTGAATTTATTTGTAAACAGGGTACATGACCAGTTAGAAGTTCGTATGAATGTACTGAATTGAATGAGCTGTGATTAAAAAAACTTAAAGGATAATGACCACTCATAAAGACATTGCAAAAGTATATCTAAAGAAGTATTGGACAAAACTGTCTGCTATCAAGACTTGTAACAAATGCTCAGGAGCTTATTTTGCTGAACAACCTTGGGGTGAAAGGGATACAAGTTCTTAAATATTCTCCCCAACACTAAGTAGCAAAATTCTTTGAGCTAAAGTTAATGAACTGAGAGACAATTTAGGACATCTATGGAAAGTTTACATCTACCAAGGCTTCTGTCTAGAAGATGAAGAATCCAGACATAATCATTTAACAGTTTTGCGACATTTCCCAAGACTGTTGGTCTCAGTAACTCCTAATTATCAAATTCCAATCATTAAAACTGAAAAGAACAGCAAGGTTAATTAAGAGCTGCTAAGATAAATGTGCTTTAGATACAGGGGCTATGTGTAACTTGTAGCAAAGGACCTGCATAATTTGCTACAAGAGAAGACTTGAGCAAAACCTGATGCAGAAAATTCTCTTCTTGTTGTTGTTGTTGTTACTGCAGGAGTGACTGAACACTAAAACAAGTTGCCCAGCGAGGCTATGGCATCTGCAATTCCACTGTTTTAGTTTCAAAGTCCTGATTCATTTGAGCGCACAAATCATTGGACCAGGCTTTCAGGTGCTCAAGTTACTCTAATGTGATAGAGAGCACTACCAGGAATTTAACCACAAGTGAATTTTGTGCAGATAAGAGAAAATCCACTGACTTATCTCCTTGTAACTCCACTATCACCTGTGGATATGAGAATACAGTTATCACCCTGGAATATATCAGAAGCCACTCTGGGATACTAACACAACTTCTTCAGTTTAGGAAGTCAAACTAGTCATAAGACTTCTCCCACCATTGCTGGTGGGTGCTACAGTGATGTCCTCCATATCCACCCAAAAGGCAGAAGCAGTGGAATCCAACTATCTTTTGGTGGAATAGAAGACAGTGCTTGGCAGATACCTCTGCCAGAGGAGAGTCTCAAAACCCAGATCCAGCTTCTGCAGTACCAGTTGATCGTATTAAATTAAACAGTCATTGAGCCCTTTTGTGCATTTGTACTTTTTCATTACAGCAAACAACCTATGAGAAAACCTTAATTAAAACAACATTGAAGATTACAGTTAAAACTGTTAAATGTAATTAAAGGTATTCTATTACTCACCATCAAATCTTTCACTCTGTTGCTTAGCTGATCAATAAATAATATTGGAAGGTAATGCACTGTCTTCCCCAACTGAACCCTAGGATGTTTAAACATGGATTTTATGACTGTAGTGATCGAGAGACAAAACAACTTTTATTCAAATTAGCACTCATTCATCACTTTCAGATCTACCCATGCAGGTATTTCCCACCATCTTTTCAGGCACATTTCGTTTTAACACACAGCAAGAAATTAGCCACTAGCCTTTCACTGAAAGATATCTGTATTAAAATGTTTGTTCACTTTTGCTCTCCTGCAGAAAGACAAAATAAGCAAATAAAAAGACAAATGAAATTGGTTGTGATGATGTTGAAGCTTTTGCATGACCAAGGGTAGAGGAAATTTAAAAGTCTGTTGAAGTGAAACATCTTTGGTCTCAAGTATCCCACTCTAGCGCAACAATAAAAACACTCCACCATCTCCCCCACTCTGCACCCAGCAGGTCAGCTATCAGGCCAGCAATCATACATGCTCTAGCTCACATGGGACTATGGACATGAGGGCTGGTGTGCAAATGGAAAGGCCAGATACTACTGCAGAGTGAAAAAGGAGCAGAAATCTTCTCTGCCATCTCCTCCACAGAAGCTCTCATCTGGATTGCTCTACCACCTCATCAACCTGCATGAATCCAATAGAAACCACCCAGCCTTCATGCCCTCTACCAAGTTGATTAAAGTTATTTAGCAAATTATAATCTATATGCAATTGCTTCGTCAGTGTCTTAGAAAAAAGTACTTAGCCCAGTGCTCTGAGACAAATTCTTAAAGTCTTCACTAGAAAGGAAGTTATCTACATTGTGATGTTCTCAGTAAAAGTCTACAGAATTAGCCTAAAAGAGCTTTTTAAAGCCTGAAAGCTGAATTTCAGTTGTTGATGAAAGATGTCTCTATGCGTGCTAAGAAAGACTGCATATTAAATATACACAGTGAAACAGTAACACAGAAAAATACTAAACTGAGGGTCAGAAATACTGCTTGGTTACTTAACTGAAGTGCTTTACATTTCTATGTAGTAACTTCAACTAAAGTTATTGTTAGTGGAATTGCAGGAGGTTATTTCATATCCAAACTATTTTCTGCATGATATAATGACACAACAGAAGTGATGCAAATCTAAACATGACTAGAAGAAAACATCCTCATTCATCAACCCCAGTCCAACAATTCCTTCTTGTTCTGTGCCTATCTTATGAGTTACTAAGTTTATCTCTTGGCTGGGAAGCTATGCCAGAACCACAGTTACTTAATCGGTCTGCTGTTTAAGCAACTACTTCTAGATTTAACAGGATACTTACAGTGAAAGGCATCAACATACAACAGCACAAGTCAATACAGCACTACTTACATGGTTGACACTGGAAGTGATTTAAGCAAGCTGTGAACACAAGCTACTGCCTGCATCTGGTGACCTAAAAACCTATGCCTGCTTTTTAGTACTTTCTTGAGAAAAATGACATAATGCAGGAATACATGCTGTCAAAGTAAAATAAAGCCAATCATAAAGGGAGAAAAAAAGCAATCACAGGAGATCACCCGTGCCCGTTCAGTATTTGTGGTTTGGACAGATAACTTGCAGATGAAGGGTAACTTGAAAGGGTCAAGGGGCAGTAACTGCTTTAAAGGCTAGAAGGACAACTGGAGAACAAAGGGAGAAATTGGAGAAGTCTGCTGCAGCATTTTGTCTGCTTGTCTTACTATGATCACTCCTTACAAAAAAAGTATTCTAAACTCTGACCCGCCCAGGAGCAAGCTATCTTCAGTAAGGTTTTCCAGTACATAGTAACTTAGTAATTTGTCTCTAGAGAAATGAAAGTAGTCAGAGCTCTACCCCTGTCTCCCAGGTGCCCATTTAAACATAAAACACGAATGGTGGCCAGGGAGGATTTTTGAGGAAATGTACCGTAAGTTTATAATGATAAATCCATCAAAATTAAGTCATCAACCTACATTTTCATATAACGGTTAACATCAGCAGGAAGGGATGATCCGTCAAACACAAAATCTTCCACCATGACATTTAAGGTTAATCTTGACCTCCAGTGAGAGACAGGTTCATCCAGAGCACTGGTCTGTTTTTCTGCTTCAATTTGCTTTTAAAAAAGAATAAAAATACATGCTACTAAACAATAAAAAAAGTTTAAATAGGATAATGCTCTGACTCACTGAATCTATGGAGTCATTAACTGTATCAAGAAAAGAAGCCCACAGAGAAACAATTCACCTTAATTTTCACCGGATCAAGTATTTTGCTCAAATGTAAGAGCAGATTGTAAAGGCCCACCATAATCTGACACTGAAAAACTGCAGTGTCCAATCCCCGCCTTGTTCATTAAGAATGAATATTTACTTAATTAATCTTCATACCTTAGGAATGTATGTAATAGTAAGAAAAGCTCTCTCTGAAAACAAGACTGTAGAGTAATGAAATAATACTTCAAAACAGTCAGAAGGATGAGGATGATCAACCAAACAATTTATCTGTTTCTTTTCATAAGTTATTCTGCTATTTTACAACAGGAAAGTGTATTATTTCACATGAATTCAATTCACTATAGAAAGCAGCATCATGCTGTTACAGAGCAATACAATATTTCTACCACAAGCAATGAATTCTTTAACAAGTAAGTCATGTTAACTAGAGCAATGTTTTAGTAGCAGCCAGTGTTACAGAGAGAGAGCTCTGCCTCTGCTCTGCTGAGTGGTCTACTGTTAGGACTCAGGGTAATCAAGAAGAGTTTTGATTTTTTTTCCCTGTAATGTTATTAATTTAAAGATGCAAGCACATCAGACATTAACACTAGAAGTGTCTATAAAATAACGTACTTTTTTTGCAGTTGTTCTTCTATGGATTGAAAAACTACTTACCTGTGTGTCTGATTCTCCAGTGAGCAAATTAATCTCTTCTGGTTTGGGGACCATGTACGTGGTCAGAGGGCTTACTATATGCACCTGCTTGCCATCATGCCAAGGCAAAATGCCAGCATGATGAAGAAATATATACGCATATAATGTGCCATTATTTCGGGTTTTCTTTGGTACAGAGACATTCACTGTCCTAAAATACAATATAAATAAATTATGAGATGGACATGCCAAAATATTTATCTATTATTAAACATTTGGGTTGCCTGGAACACAACAATACTTCTGGCTAATATGTCAAGACCCATGGCTGGATGGGATAATTTTTTATACTCCATATCACAACAGATGCACTTCCAAAGTTTTACTATTATCTTAAGATAGTTTAATCTTTGCTCAGTTAATAATTTATTGCCCTAGATAATACAGGACTGCATCATCAATTCTTTTGTTGTTTTCCTCTACTGATAGGTCATAGGGCCAAAACTATGACAACACTTGCAAAAACCAGCCTTCCATATGCTGAATATGTATCACAGATTGTAGATATGATACAAAGTTTACAAACAGAATCACAAAGTTTTGCCATGCACTTTGTGTTAATATTTTCTCAGCTATGACATGCCAAGCACAGAACTCTAAACTGGAGTCCCAAACCATGAAGTCTCATCCTTAGTTAAAGCTGAAACCTCAAATGATTGCCAGGGTCAGGAAACCACTACTAAAATGGTGTCATGTACAGCTACTGAGATATCAAAGTCTGGCCATCAATCAGGCAAGATTGAAATCCAGTGAACATTAATGCAGTGGGATGCTGAGAAGCTGGATCCACTTCTCAGACAGCACCCAATCACTGGAGTAAGCGGAGCACGTGTCACCTGCCAAACTGATAGGGTTGATTCATGGCTCCACGGTGAGAAGCAGAGGCCTGTTAAAAACCCTAAAAAACCCCCAGCACAAGCAGCAGCGCTTGTCCAATTTTTGCAAGTAGACTCCCTCCCTCCAAACGTGAAAATAATCAGAGGAGACCCTCCCTGAAAAGATGGGGCAAGCAACAATAACAATGCAGCAAGCACTTCATGAAACAGAAGTTAAAGCTCCACCTGAGTGATACCAAATTCATGTAGTTAAACTTTATTTAAGTTAGGGGGTAACTTGGCAGGGAAATTTGTGTTGTTTTCTTATTCTAGGAATGCCAGCACTTCCTGTACTGAAGATCAAAGGAACCAGTTTGGACTGGGGGAACTCCAAGCATACTTACAGGCTGTGATGTGATAGCCCTTTTCCCCTTAGAATCAGTCACCTTTGTGAATGTCATAATTTCAAACTCAAGTTACTGCTTGAGTAGCATTATACCAGCCTTCCTTTTAATAATTGGTCTGTATTGTGTCAAATTTTCACTTAGTTTTTTACAGAACACTGCCAACAGATGAGAGGGAGCTGTGTGGAACCAATGAAACTTTTAATTGCCCCATAATTGCTTATATTACCAGTTTATTAATTCTTGTGATCTGTGTGTCTGTGAAGCCTACCTTGCTTCATGAATACTTCTGCCCATTTAACTACTAGTTAGGATACATGCTTCAGAATTAAACAAAGAACTCTGACACCTCGGATTCTACTAGTTCAGATACTTACTTTTCAAATTTGGACTCAATATCAAAATCCTCCACATTCAAGATGAGATCTATATTACTCTCAGCACCAAAGCTTGACCGTGTCGTAGTATACACACTTAACTGAAATCAAAACACAGCGTGGAGAAATTAGAGAAGGAAAACATTAAAGTCATGCATTCGTATGCCTGGGCACCACTGAAAAGAGCCTGGCACCATCCTCTTGGCACCCTTTGACATATCAATGAGCACAAATGAGATCCCCTCTCAGTTTTCTCTCCTCCAGACTAAACAGGCCCAGAATTTCTCCTGCAGGGCTGCCCTGTCCAGTGTGTGTGCCAACAGGCATAGGAAATCAATTAAAAGAAACCCAAACCCCCAACAAATTTCCATTCTACCTGTGCAGCAGCCATGAGTGCTCTGCACAGGGCAGGGGCCCAGCACTGAAAAGGGAGAATGTGGGTGCACAGACAGGGGGCACAGACAGGGCCTGAGGCAGGGTCAGGGATAGGGACATGGAGCATAGACAGAGCTTGGGGCAGGGGCAGGGACATGGACAAGGCCTGAGGCAGGGAGTACGGATAGGTAGCACAGACAGGGCCTGGAGCAGGGTCACAGAGCACGGACGGAGGGCACAGATACGGCCTGGGTCAGGGAACACGGACAGGGCCCGGGACAGGTTCAGGGATATGGACAGTAGGCATGAACAGGGTCTGGGGCAGGGTCAGGGATACGGACAGGGGGCATGGACAGAGTCTGGGAGCACGGACAGTGGGTATGGCCAGGGCGCGGGACAGGTTCAGGGATATGGACAGTGGGCATGCACAGGGTCTGGGGCAAGGTCAGGGAGCACAGACAGAGGGCATGGATACGGCCTGGGTCAGGGACTACGGACAGGGAGCACGGACAGGGTCAGGGGCATGGACAGAGAGCACGGACAGGGGCAGAGGCTTGGGCAGGGCCTGGGGGAAGGGGCGGTGCCGAGCAGCCCGAGAGGCGGGCGGTGCGCCGGGGCTCAGCCCCGTCCCGCTCACCTGCAGCTTGGGCCTCCGCGCCAGGTAGGGCCAGACGCATCCCCCGGTTGTGTCGCCCGCAGCCGCCAGGCAGGGCCGCGTGTAGACGATGCCGTACATGACCCAGCAGGTGTGCGCCACGTACACGGCGAACACCCCCACCACCAGGCTGGTGAAGGAGCTGCGGCTCAGCATGGCAGCGCTGGGGACGGCGCTGATGGCTGCGGCCGCCCCCGCCTCCCGCCGCAGCCTCGCTCGGGATCGGGATCGGGACCGGGATCGGGATCGGCTGCCGCTCGCGCATCCCCCACGCGCCGCCCGCCCCCCGGGCGCGCCGTCACTTCCGGCGCCGTCGGGGCGTGGAGCGGAGCGGCCGCCGGAGGGCGCTGCGGGCGCGGACCCGCCCTCACCCTGCTCCGGCTGAGCCGGAGGCGACGGGAACGGCGATAAAACACGGAGTCACGGGGTTAGCTGGGTTGGAAAACTACTCTGGGACCATCCAGTCCGACCTGTGGCACAACACCACCGAGTGCCACGGCCAGTCTAAACCTAAACACCTCCAGCGCCGGGCAGCACATTCCAATGTTCACTCACCCTTTCTGGAAGGAGTTCCACGTAATATCCAACCTAAACCTCCCCTTGTGCAGCTGGAGACTCTGTCCTGTAGTCCTGTCCAGACGAGACAACCTCCCCCCTGCCCCGCCGCCCCGTCAGGGAGGGAGAGCCCCCTGAGCCTCCCCCAGGCCGAGCACCCGCAGCTCCTCATAGCGCTTGTGCTCCACACCCATTCCCAGCGCCACTGCCCTTCTCCGGACCTGTCCAGCTCCTCCGTGTCCTCCCTGCGCTGAGGGCCCCGGGCTGGGCACAGCGCTGGCGCTGTGGCCTCACCGGAGCCACAGGACAGGGGGGCAGTCACTGCCCCGGCCCGGCTGGGCCGCTGTTCTGGCACGGGGCAGTGCAGTGCCATGGGAACACTGCGGGATCCTGTGGGAGGGGAAGGGGAAGGGGCAAGGCCAGGTTGGATGGGCCCTTGAGCAACCTGGTGTGGTGGAAAGTGTCTGCCCATGGCAGGGGGGTTAGAACTGGATGGTCTTTAATGGCCCTTCCAACCCAAACCATTCCTGTTCTGCTCTGCCCTGGTGCAGCCTCACCTTGAGTACTGTGTGCAGTTTGGACACAATTGAAGGCAGACACTAAGCCATTGGAGAGTGTCCAAAGGAGGGCAATGAAGATGGTGAAGAGCCTCGAGGGGATGCCATGTGAGGAGCAGCTGAGGGCACTTGGTCTGCTCAGCAGGAGGAGACTGAGGGGAGACCTCATTGCAGCTACAGCTTCCTTGTGAGGGGAAGAGGGGCAGGCACTGATCTCTTCTCTGTGATGACCAGGGAGAGGACCCGAGGGAATGGCCTGAAGTTGTGTTGGAGTGGTTTAGATTGGGTATTATAAAAGAGTTCTTCACTGGGAGGGTGGTTGGGCACTGAACAGGTTCCCCAGGGCAGTGGTCACAGCACCAACCCTGACAGAGCCCAAGAAGCATTTGGACAATGCTCTCAGGCGCATGGTGTGACTCTTGGGATGTCCTGTGCAGGGCCAGGAACTGGACTCAATGACCCTGGTGGGTCCCTTCCAACTTGGCATATTCTGTGATTCTGTGAACAGGAGCAAACAGCTAAGGGTGGTGGCAGAACCCAGAAGCAGGGAAGGGACTGGTGTCCGTCTGTCAGGGGCTGAAGAAGCAGCCTCTGGGCAGCACGCCTGCCAGATAGTCACACTCTGCTCTCACAGGCCTGAGCTATCACACATTGTCCCTCAGGGGAGCTGGGAAGACTCTTCCAGGCTGTGTGCTGGGAGAGAAGAAGGAGCATTTCTTGTGGTCTTTATGTGTGTGCTTGTGGGGGCAATCAGGAGAGGGTTGTGATGTGGGTTCGTACCCAAGTACACCTCAGCTGAGGGGCTCGGGTGGAAGGGATGGAGGGGCAGAAGTGGCATAAGCATGGGTTATAGATGACTGCTTAGTGAGGTGGCACAGCCTGGAGCTGCCCTGCAACACGTGAGAAAACAGGCTCTCAGTAGAGCCAGGGCAGAGCAAAGCCAGGACTATAGCCTGTCACCTCTGGCAGGCCTGCTATCCCAAGGCAAGCAGCAGGGAAAAACAGGGTTAAATCCAGATGATATCAGGTAGGGGAATCTTTACCCCTGGAAGAAAGAAATCTCAAAGGCATTTTGTGCGTTTACACATCTGTAATATTTAAATTATGTCAGTCACGTCCATTTTGTAATGAATAAGCATTTGTGAAAGTGTACCACTTTCTGATTGCATCCTCTGGCATTAGCTGAATAATTTTCTAATTTAATCTACTTTCATAAAACAGAATACATAAGTTATTTGCATTTTAGAGCAAAAGGCACAATATATTTAAGCAAAAGAAGTTGAGTTTTTAAAGCTTTTCTTCGTAAGAAAGCAAGCCACATCGCTGCATAACTGGTAGGACTTACTGAAAGAAGAAATAAGTTATTAAATTGTGGTTTAGACAAATACAATATTCAATCTTTTTTCTCACTTAGAATGAAATTACATGCATTTGCTATCATCTACAGATGTCTGTTCTGTCACAAAAGAGACTAAAAATACTCTTTCAGGGAAAATGCTCAAAATCCGCATCCATGCCTGTCCTGCTTTCAGCTGGGATGGAGTTAATTTTCTTCCCAGCAACTGATACAGCACTGTGTTTTAGGTTCAGTATGAGAAGAATGTTAATAACACACTGATGTTTTGGTTGTTAGTCAGCAGTGCTTGCCCCATGCAAAAGACTTTCAGGGTCCCATGCTCTGGCAGTGAGGAGGTGCACAAGAAGCCAGGAGGGAGCATAGCTGGGACAGCTGACCTGAACTGTCCCCAAAGGGATGTTCCATGCCACAGGATGTTACGCTTGGTTATAGAATGGGGGCAGTTGGCTGGGAGGGGCTGCTCACAGCTCAGTGAGAGGCTAAGCATCAGTCAGAGGGTGGTGAGCAGTTCTAATTTGCATCACTTGTTTCTCTTGGGTTTTATTTCTCTCTCCTTTTTGTTGTCATCCTTTTCATTACAATTATTATGATAATATTATTATATTTTATTTGAATTAAATTATGAAACTATTTTTATCCCAACCTTTTACCCAGGGTAAAAACCTGGCATTTACATTTTTCCCATTTCCTCCCCCATCTCACCAGGAAGGAGCAGGGGGTGGTGTCAGTGGCTGCATGGTACTTCATTGCTGGCTGGAGTTAAGCTACAACAATTCTTTTTGGCGTCTGATGTGGGGCCCAGTGGGTTGACTAACAGCCAATCCAACTAGGACACATTAGAACAAATATAAATATTAATGATTAGTTTAATAGTTGCTGATCACACTGTTGATATATTTGCTCTCAAAGCTGGTATGGTTGTTCTTGAAGTTGCATTATATGATAACTTCCAGTATGTGTTCCCTGTTGTGCCATTTATCACCCATAGGAACTGGGCCAAGGCTATAATTTTGTTGTACTTTATAACTTTGGTTTATGATATGATGGGATGGCTGGCCTTGAAACTAATCTGGTGTTTATACTCAGTATTGCTGTCAGCTCTGGACTTCGTCAGCCATCTGTCGGAAACTATTAATAATTATGCCTTTTATTGTTTCTCCTTGGACACCCAATCCATAGAGGAGACACCTCTTGAGAATTTTGAATATCCTTGAGCTGTTCAAACCAGCATGTTCCTATTGCTATGTCTTGTGCATGTGTTTCAGGTCTGGTCTTGGGTTAAACACCTATTTAAGAATCCTACCCAGACACTTGCCCCAGGGCTGGATAGTTCTGAGCATCAGAGTGTGTGGGACAGCATGGGCAAGTACCTTTGACAATGGGCACCCTCCAGCATATTAGAACTTCACCCTTGGAGAAGTGCAGAATCTGGAAAAGCTAGTAAAACACCTGGAAAAAGTATGCTGTCACCCTGGCTATGTCAGAGAGACAGAAATAATTGCAACGTGCTGGGGCCTGGCCTGGGCCTAGTGAGTTCTTTTTCACATTACTCATTACTCCCAAGGAGAATAGAAGGTTTCTGAATCTGATGAAAAGACAACAGGTGCTGCAGGTACTCTAACCTCAGCTATAGGCACTGAGACTGCTCCAATCCTGGTGACAGGCACAGCATCTGAACCAAGGAACTAACCTGTGCCAGTATTAGTTGCCCCTGTACACAAGAGGAAAGGGACAGCAGAGTCAGCTTGTTTAGTAAAGGAAAGCAAAGTGAGGCCGTCACAACAACAGGGGGAAGAGGCAGAACAAAGTTGGACCTTCCAACATGAGGGTACATGTTTAGTAAATGCCACCTGGTTAATCAACACCATGTGATCTGCCAGCTGGGATGGCCCTGCCCAGTCAAAACTTTTATGTACCATAGAAGGAGATAAAGTTCCTGTAGAGCATGTAAAAAATATGCTGGGGAAAACAAACTTGGTTACTCCTGCCTCAGGAAAAGGCAAACCCATCCAAGAGATTGCTTTTGCTCAAGGACCTGGGTGCACTTGGTCGGTAATGCAGAAGGATTGGGAAGTCCAGTGTGTACCTCAAGGGGATTTGATTTTGGATGAGAATAGCCAATCAATTAGATTCTATGTTTAGTGCTATATAACACTGTATTTCCACTTCTATGGTGACTATATGGTCATCAGTGCATTGCCTCTGCCACTTTGGTTTTGGGGATTGGCCCCTGGTTCCCATTGGATCGCTGTCAAGGACACTACAGTAAAAGTTACCCAGATTAATGAAGAATAACTGATGAAACTGGACAAATGCAGTAGTGAAGAAATCAGAACTGTCTTCAGCATGCAACAATCCAACACCACATACGATCTCTCTTGACCTGAAGGACTGTCATGACAAATGGAGCCCAAAAGTCATGGACTAAATGAACTCAACAGAGATTTTACAGGGATGACCCATAGTCTGAGGGAACGACATCTACGTGTTTATACCAAAAAACAGGAAAGGTAATGGTGTTTTAGAAAATGTGGGAACTGGGCATGACAAACGATACAGAGTAAGAGGTGGAAATTGTCCTGGTTTCAAGTGGGATGGAGTTAATTTTCTTCATAGCAGCTGGTACAGTGCTGTATTAATAACACAGTGATGTTTTGGTTGTTACTCAGCAGTGCTTGCCCCATGCAAAAGACTTTCAGGGTCCCATGCTCTGGCTGTGAGGAGGTGCACAAGAAGCCAGGAGAGAGCACAGCTGGGACAGCTGACCTGAACTGTCCCCAAAGGGATGTTCCATAGCACAGGATGTTATGCCCAGTGTATAAAGTGGGGGGGAGTTGGCTGGGAGGGGCTGCTCACAGCTCAGTGAGAGGCTAAGCATCAGTCAGAGGGTGGTGAGCAGTTTTATTTTCCATCACTTCTTTCTATTGGGTTTTATTTCTCTTTTTGTTGTTTCCCTTTTTATTACAAATATTTTGTGTATTTTATTTCAACTATTCAACTGTTCTTATCTCAACCCACAGTTTCTCCTTTCCCCGCCCCCTAGTTCTCCTCTTCCCACCTGGGGTGAGCAAGTGGCTGCATGGTACTTAGCAGCCAAATGAGCTTAAACCACAACAACTCCATCACTTGGAATTAGAGAACAACATTAAGAAAAACACTAACAAGTCTTCCCTTGAAATCTTCACATCATGATGAATGTATGAAATTCTCTGGTAAGCTTCCCTGGTGTTTCACTTGTATTCTTAATGGTTCAGCTTATATCCACTGGACCTGAGATTATGACTTTTTTCCACACTTTGTTATCAATTTCTCAGGTGTGTAGGTATCTGAAGTGTTGTATCCCGTCTTAGCTATTTCCTGGATAAATAAAAGTAGCCATAGCTACTTCAGTCTAATTTAGACAGACTTATTTCTCCAGACTTCTGGAACATCTTTTCTCAATATTTTTTCATCTTTCAGTATTCTTCTTTAAGTACACAAAACAGAACTGGAGTCAAGATTGCTGTCACAGAGGAATATTGTTTTTCCTTTTTTTTTTTTCTCCACACCAACCTCCCTCATAAACCCGTGTTTCATGCTCCCAGTTATCAGATAAAGAAACACTTTTCCTACACACACTGACAGAAAACATATCAACAAAGCAAACAAGCACATTCAGTCAGTCTTATTCACAATTATGGTTTATATCCTTTCACTTTTTGCAAACCTTGTTTAAAAAAAACCAAACAAACAAAATCCAGAGGAAACCAAACATTTTTTTGTTTCATTTTTAATTTGGCTTCACGCTGAAAATTCAATTTACAAGCCATTCATGAGGAAAATGTCCAGTTGGGAAGAATGAGCCATGATTGTGTAACTGCACATCAACACTTGTAGTGTATCATTTAGTTCCCTTTTAGTAAATCATCGTACGCCTTCTATAGCACAGTTTAAGCATCTACATCATATGGCTGACTTCATCACTGTAGCCCATTCCAACCTCTCAGACAACTAACATCAGAAGAATGCTCAAATTGAGGTATTTCCTTAAAAAATTTACTGGTCACTGGTATTCAGAGGTAATGTTAAATCAGTTTTAAACATTCAAAAATGTACAAAAAACAAGTTCATTTTTAAAAAATATTATCCTTAGTCTTCCATGCATGTTAATAAAAAATATAAAAATCAAATTTGTAGCACTGAAGCTATACTTTTTGTTCTGCAGAAGTATTTCCACAATTGGAACCATAAGGTATAGTCATCTTTAGTACACTATTCCTTTTTGCTCTTCAGTTGGGAAGTATAGTCAGTTCAGTGCAAAGGTAAGTCGTCTATGTACACATATCACAGGAGCCACATGAGGGAAATTTACAGCAGAAAATATGCATCCAGATCAATATTATCCAGTAGCACTATATATTGTTAACAGATTTACACTGCATATCCAAGGGTTCTTAGAAGAAAAAGCTTGCAGCCAATATGCATCTTTAAACACACCAGGTCTGCTTGAGCAGCCTTGAAGTCAACACCAGTTGTACCATGATGGAACAAAAACGTGGTACCTTGCAAGTGAGTGCCTACGAAACAGCTTCCTGCTTTGTCAGCACAGGTTTCCAACTAAAAGCATCCTCTTCATGGCAGTGCCTAACTTGGATTCAGTAGCAGTAAAGAAAATCCCAAAATTTGATCATGTAAAAGGTTAACTTTTTGCTTTTGCATTTAAAGTTTCAAGTGTATTCAAAAACATAGCAATTATTTTTTTTCACAAAATATAGAAATTATATCTTCAATGCATGTTCAACAATAATTCAAGAGATCAAAACCTTTTTTTTCTGAATTATTTCTCAGCTTATTGATTACTCAGTTTTATTCTTCAAAAAAGACAAACTAGTACCTGTGATCAAATTAGAAATATCTCACACACCTAGACAGATGCTGGGAATTACAAAAACGTTTAGAAAGTGATCCCATTGAACAGATGTCAAATGCTTTCAGCACGATGCTGCAACATTGAAGTTGTATAGTACATAATACAAGGTTAGCTGATGGTTAGTCTTGGTCCTCGCTCAGGAAACAAAAGTCTACTACTGCTAAAGAAATACACTTCTGACTTCTATCTCTAACACTGCTGATTTACATGGAGCTCGTAATACCCTTAGAGCAATTGAGAAAGCAATATGAACAAATCACCAAACACAAACAACTATAGAGACAAGCAGCTGCAACAGTTTCACTTTTTGTCTAAGTATATACAATTGCTAAGGAGACATGTTTAACTTAAAGGAATTCTAATTCACATACTTAAAAATACAATTTAATTTTTACATGTTTACTTCAAAACCGCTTCTGTAGTCTGGAAAGTACAGCACTGGCTAACCTAAGTGTCCATTCTGAAATATAAGAAATATTTTGCATGAACTTTGTTATAAAAGAAAACATAGGACAAAAAAATATATACTTAGGGCATAAAAGATCTTTAAAAGTTTATTTCTTTAGCATTTAAGATACAAAATTGTCTTCATGCTGGATAGAGAATAAAGGATATGTATTTGGGTTTCCCCCATATACATTCATAGACTTAGAAACAACTTATCATCAGATGAATCTCATTTGCAGTACCATGGTAGGATGAAAAGTGTCTGAGCATCAGCTTTCTTCAGTATCCACGAGGAGACTTTGTTTACAACCACATTTATAGATGCTGCATTCAGAACTTGGAATTAAACAGGCTCACGCAGAAAGTGATATAATGATTCAGAAGTCAGTACCATTTAAGGTTTCATTGTATCATATCTGTAAATTTAATTTCTTCTTGTTCACAGGAACAAGTTGAATGTCATAAGCTTTTTCAGACCTGCTGTCACCTGGACTCATTTGCAGTGGTTGAAGTGAAGGAAAAGAAAAAGCAATCCCTTACCTAACAGCAGGCATAAGCTAAACCAGTACATAGACCCTTAGTTTTGGGTGGCATTGGTAGACCAGGACTTAAATATTCACCTGCCGCTCAGGGACAAAAGTGTGTGAATGTCACTTAAGTTTAAGAAGCAGCAAGATCTTCCTCAGGCTGCAATATACATATTAAGAACAGACAACACAAGCAAGAACTAGGGGTTCACTGAACTGAATTCACCAGCCCAAGAGGCAGAAAAGATCCTTCTTTACTGTGGGAAAAGGTCAGCTGCAGAGTAAAAGCTTTGCTGCCATGCTAGCCTTGATGGGCTTTTCTGCTTGCTGGATTGGGATCAGAAGTTCAGCCTGATTTTTCTCCAGCTGACTTTGGCTCAGAACTGGCACTCTTAAATAACACCCCAGTGATAGTATAAAAATAGAGTATTACGAAAGTCATTATGACTTTTCTCTTGCTTCTAACATTTTTGGTCAAAGTAAAAAACCTAAAATTTAACATTATACTGACAGATTATCATACAGCACCTTTTTGGAGATCCCCAAGTTAACCTCAAATGAGCTCTAATGTTCAGATGTCTCTCTGCAATTTAGCTCAGAATCAAGTAGCATAACAGCTACGTTCATACAAAGAAATACCCCGAACAGATTAGTTAATTAACAGGAGTAACTTAATCTGGTGCAGTCTGTGCTAAGGTGATTCTACTGTTTCCATTCCAGAAACTGATCATTTGAAAACTGCAAATACATCTGTATCAATTATGGATCGTCTCCCAAAGTCAACCTGCACAGGAGCACTCAGCTCTGCCACTGTGGTGAGGAAAATGGAATAAGCAGCCACTGCCATCACACAACTAGCAAAATTATTTTGCATAACAAACTCGCAAGACAATCCAGGCGGTGCCAACTGCTGCAGAAATGTCTCAGCATATCTCACAGAAACATAAACCCGCTACTTTATAAGCCTCTTACAGCCTCTGTTCTCTTGGTATCACCACTTCAGTTTAATCGCATTACACATGATAAAACACATCATACCATCTGGGGAAAAAGAAGCTGCTTTCTACAAAACAAATCACTCCTACTCTTGTAGAAGTCAAAGTTATTATTATCTTGAAATAAACCTGAAATGTTTCCTGGAGAAGGAAACTGTTGTAACTTGAACACTGAGAGATGCAGGAAATACTCACAGATTCAAGTCCAAGCACATCTAATGGTTGACCCGTTTGATGCTGTGTTCTCTCAGTAGTTCTACGTCAGTATTATATAATTTATGCATGGTTTATTATATAATTTATGCATGGCTTGATCACAAGGTGTTGGTGACTAACATGTATACCCATTTCACTGCTGTAGCTATAGCACAGAATAATCATCTTTGTGCCTCTGAGATGGTGGTGGAGGATTTTACCTTTAAGGAGATCTTACCATGTTTTAATACTGTCATGGTTTGAATACTTTTCCAGAATTCAAAGGGAAAAGGCAGGATGAGCTTAAATCTCATTGGCTGCACTTCCTGGTGTCAGAGACATTACTCGGATACATGATGCTGCAGGATCTTCAATTTGTCTTTCAATCATCCTGACTGAAGACCACTGGGCTTAATGTCTACCTAGTCAGGATAGCAAAATTACTTAAGTGGCAATCTCAGCCCTCCTGCTCATATGTGAAACGGTTCTTGCAGTTCTGCTGGACTGATTAATAATTTAATTAATAACTAATTAATTATTAATTAATGCTGATGATTTCTTAATTTTTTTGGGGGGGTAATGATCTATTCAGAATAATTTGGTGATTAAGTTTTCTAAATTAGGTGAAGTTCAGATACTGAAAAAGTAGCAAAGTATGTGAAATGCTTTGTTCACAGGGAACATGTCTGTGCCACAATATAGCTTTAGGAGCTGAACTTTAGTTCTGCTGATGTAGAACTCTTGGCCAGCATGTTCATTTCTTATTTCTAGAGCACTCATGAAAGGGCTGCTAGGAAGAAACCCAGAGGCTTCACATTAAGCAAAATGCAACATTTTAGAAGGTCTTATGACCCGTATTCTGACCTGAAGAAGAATTGAAACTGACTCGGTCAGAGCTTTTAATCAGAATTTTGTTAATTCTCCAGTCTTGTTTAGTCCCATAACATATGCAAAGCTGTGCTTACAGTGTTTTGTTCTGGGACTTTTTTCTGAGATCATAGGATCTTCAGCCTGTGCTGCTAGTTTTGCAACTTGTACTTTTTAAGTCAGGCTATGTTGTTTTTTTTTTTGTTTCAAAAATTCCATTTTGAAGGAACAGGGAGCAGAAAGTGACTACAACAGCCAACATGAAAATGTGTACTTACCATACAGTAGGAAGAATAATTTAATGGCAATACCAAAAAGATGGCCTTATTAGGGCACTCATAAATTAATAAAACTGTATCCACTTCAGAAAATTTATTAATGTTGAAGTGCAACAATGACTTTTCTAGAAAAATGTTTACTACATTTTATGAACACAAAAGAATTCCAACCAGCCCAGTGCTTAAACTAGCTAACAAAGCTATTCAGTTTGCATGAAAATAGTAATAAACACCTCCGTGAGAAACTCAGCTATTTACTTCTGGCAAAGGCTTTGTAACTAAAGAGGTTGCAACACTTCCTTACTGTGCATGTGCCTCCTTTTCAACTTTTTGGGGCCTCAGGATTGCACCCTCAAAGTGGGATTAGCAAACAGACACCTCCTGTTGTTATTTATCATGCTAAGATTATTCTAGCAACAATAAATGCATTGAAAGATATAGTATAGCCAATTCTAAATCTACACTGTAGTTTCTCCATAAAGCTTACAAATTACCTATAAAGCCTTTGAAGTGCATCTGCTTAAAGCAGTGGACTCCTGAAAAATCTGTAATAACACTTGCTGTACTGTGGTAGAGACAGAGGTTTAAACATGCTTTGCAGCTCCTGAACATTTGTTAGAAGAAAGACAAATGAAGCAAAAAAACCATCCAAACGAAGCTCCAAAAACTTCAAATATCTTGGATTTCATGGTTTTCTGTGTAACTTAAAATACATTCAAAATGCAGAGTATACTTGTTGAGCCATACAAGAATAGCAAAGCTTTGGCTGTGTATCTCATACAATATGTAAAAATTCAGGCTGATGCAAGAGCTCTTCTGGCAAGGGATGGCAGTATTACGTAACAGAAAAACGCTCATCAGAAACATCAAAGGCCTTCACTCATCTGCATTTTCTCTGGAAGGATCATTTATTAAATAGCTGCAAAGGACTGAAGTAATTGCTTCATATCTCTCCCTCTAAATTTAGGGGCTGTTTGTACTACCAGGTAAAATACAATAATCTGTCTGTAAAATCTGTAATATTTTAATGGCAACCATTTATGTTTCAACGTGTGGTGAAGGGGAAAGGAAGTTTTCGATTCTATGCTGACTTTGCAGCAAGTCACTAAAACTTGACTGTCACAAACCCTCTGCTTCAAGTCAGGTGCCTTTTAAAAAGGCTTGTGTGGGGAACTACTAACACACTTTGGCAGTCAGAGTTTGATAGACGAGTTGTAAGGAATATTGCTGCAGTCATGCAGTGTGCTAGAGGTCTTAGCCCTCAAGAGCCTGAGTTCACCACCGTGTGGTAATGTTCCTTTTCTCCCACTACAAGGCAATCTAATATTATAGCTTTATAGTCTACAGATGCTAAAATCATCAGAATTTTATTAATTAATCTCAGCTTTTTGTGACATGATGTGTGATCTATTGATGTCTCCATGCAAGCTGACCCTTCACCCTAATTCATCCTATTTGTCTCTACCTCATTCAATAATTTCTCAAAAGAGGAAGAATCACAATTCATTTCACAGTCTAAGTGCTATTTTGCGTTATGTTTTATTATTTTTATTATTATTTTGAAATTATGGCATCCACCAAGAGTACTTGCTCACCAATCAAACAATGTGCAGGTCCCCAGCCTTCTTCAGCAGGCAGCTCTGGACTGAACTCACGGACACACAGGACTCAGTGCCTCTTCACCATGCAATGTGGCATCTGTTTACAGGCCCATCTACTATAGGCTGCAGTGCCCTTCAGGGCACTCTCTTACAGTTTAACTGCACACAAGTGCAGCTAAAAAACATCTCCCTCACCAAAAAAANAAAAAAAAAGCCAAATGAACCTATGGGCTTTCAGAAAACACAGAAAACAGACCCCCAAGATACACACTCCATATATGCAAATCAGACACACTCAATTCAGCCAACTTCAATTGTCTTTCTTTGCTCTTTCACAGACGTGGACAGAGCATCTCTTCCTCTGGAACTTCTCTCACCTCAAAACTATCCATGTGATACTAAGCTTACCTTTTTCTTCTTTTCAGACATGTGTCTCAGGGAACTCCATCTCATCTCCTGCACTCTGAAATTCTCAAATCCCAAGCTCACACACAAAGCAAAAGAACTATCTTAGCCAGCTTGAGCCAAATGCCTTATAAAGGAGATGGAACATGCCCAGACTGCATGTGCCTCCCCTTACATACTGACTTAAATATATACTGTATCATCATGAAAAATAGACCTGTGACCCCAGGGCACAATCAAAAAAATCAAGTGTCAGTATCTCAGCTGTCTGTCTTCTCCATTTTCAAAATACCCAGTGAAGGAAAGTAGGCTGCTCACCCCACCTGGACTAATCTTAGTTTAACCAGGTGTACTGTAAGAAAGTTTTCCTAATGCTTAACTTGCCTTCTAAATTAATAGCCCATATCTACCATTCATGTGGAGAAAAGAGCATTTCTGTCTTCTCTATAGCAACTTCTTCTGTATTGAAAGACTGTTCTCACATCTTCCTCCAGTCTCCTCTTCTTTGTATTAATGGATAATTTGATTTTTTGGATAATTGATTGATGGATAATTTTCATTACTTTCTGTCCTCCAGACTTTATCCAGCTACTTCCCACCTCTTCTCAGGTGCCCCAACATGGACAGGTACTTTGGGTAAGGCCTTAATACCAACTGCCATGTTTCTCACAGGCTGCACTACCGATGGCATCCCACTACCATAAGTATCTTTCCTGCAGCAACGAGTTAACAATGCTTACTTTGTCATACTCTGTGCAATCTCTGCCCCAAGATGTAACACAGTAATGCCCACTCCCTCCTCTGTGCAGCTGACTCTTCCTACTTAAGTGCAGTTTCTCACACGCCTTATTTTTCCAAACCATTTATCCTATTTTTCATGATCGGTTTTAATTCAAATCTTGTCTGCCAGTTTGCTGCAGCCCTGCCAGCTTGGCATGTGTTACCTAGATAAATCAAAAATTTAATAATTACCTCCACATATCCCACAGAAAGCGTATTTTCTTACATTTTTTACCTCCTACGCTTTTTATTAAAGCCAGTTCCAGTTTAGAGACTTGCTGCGTAGTTACGGATTTCTAAGGACACATTCCAGTACCCTAACACACTTTTAAAACATCTGCTATTTGAAAAATAGTTATAAAAGCATTTAGTAAAAACAGATACCCTCCTGCTAAAATTCCTCCCTTTCAAATCTTTTGAAGATTTGAAGTTTTAAATTACTGTAACATGTGGAAGATTCAAATCTCAGTTTTCCAATCACAAAACCATCATATTTTAGGACAGACCTACAAAATGAGTCATAAAAATGACCTGAAAGAGTTTTTTGCTTGTTTGGAAGCAGAATTGCCATCACAGTTATTTTGTGACAGTTCCCTTTCCTTACCCCTTGAGGCTTTTGTCACATTTACTAATCAGTGAAGCTCTGTGTTTTTATAACAATCTAGATTTTTCTCTGAGACCTGCAGTGGTAGTTAAGGCACCTGGCTTTACAAAAGGAAAGATAAGAAGTATTACTAATACAAGTGTGGTGGATTTTTTAACAGTTCTAAGCTTCATATTCATTATATGCAGTATATGTAATGTTGCTATAGAGATTTAACTAGCACTTCTTCAGGACGTTCTGCAAGTTGTTGCTGGCTTGACCTCTAAAGTAACTGCAACCTTTTCCAACTTGAGCTGAGAAAATGAAGTTTTCATATGTTCCATGCCATGTTATCTGTATAGGCTTGCTACAAAAGAAACCTGTGATTTGCAATAAATCTAAACCAAATACAATTGCATAAATATCTCTCATTAAAATGTATTTGCAAACAATTATGTGGTATGTCAGTTTGGAAAAAAATCATGTTTAATTGCATCTGGAAGATTACAGTAGAAAAGTGTTGGGGTGAGGGATAAGGAGCCTTTCCTTTTCATTCTACCATGGAAGAGACTGAAAGAGAAACAATTTTGTCATTCAACAATAAAATAGGAAGTAATCCTTAGCAAGTTTTTGTGTTTCCAAACTGTTCACTGAAACCAAAACAAAGAGCCAATTTATGCTTGCCCTGCTCATGAGAATTATCCCATTGAAATCAACAGGACAGACTATGCAAATACGGACAGCAAAGTTTGGCCCCAAATAAACATTCCCACAACTAGGGAAAACACTAATCACCAAAGTGCACTTAACACCATAGTAGCTACAGTTTCTTTACACATGCACAGTTTGTGCGACACTTTGTACATGAAAATAGCCAATGGAATATAAATAAGTGTGCCGCTTCTTTTTAAATATGAACATTAATAATGAAGCACATTCACATTTTTGCCTTTCAAAGACCTTTTTTAAAAAAAAACAAAAAACAAAAAAGAAAAAACAACAACAACCCCCCAACCTTTCCCAAAGTAACCTGGAACATGTTAAATATAGCACATATGAGTCAAAGAATGGTATTAAGGTAGAAGAACTTTCACACACAAAACTGGTATTTGCTGTATAATTGGAGTGACTTATGAAAATCCCAAGAAAAGACAACCCTCTCACCAGGAGAGGAAGGTAAGAGTTGCAGTGTTAATTCAGTTTCTTCTGCAGGGGCTTCTTTTTATCTTCAGTGCTGTCAGGGCTGAAGTCAGTACAGATACCATTAGGAGCAGAAAGAGATGAAGTCTCCAAGTTGCTCTCAGCTCCCATCTGATCAGCATAGAGATAGTCTTCTGCAAAGTGTGGGTGCAATTCAGCAAATGTGTAGAAGGCATCTAAAAAAAAAAAATTGTTGTTACACAGAATCAGCTCTTTGAAACAGAAGGATGCTAAATTTGAATACTTACACATATCTAATCACATTATCTCTTTGGAGAAAAATAGCAGCAGTTAACATAATGCTATCTCCACTGCTTTCGTTTCTCAGCATAAGTTTACCACATCCCCAGAGCTGAGAAGCTGCAAAGAGTTATCTAAGCCCTCTTAAAACACTTCAGGCCAGAGCTTAGCTTGTATGAAGGGGTAAACAGGCTCAGATTTGCATTAAAATGCATGATGAGCACCACATGCCCTGACATAGCATCTCACTACACACTGGGAGAAGGACAGAAGCCCTCCAGCTGAAGATGACTAACAGCAAGCATAGTCATTTCTTAAGTTCTTAAACTCTTTTGCAAACATGCCCTTTAAGGCTTTGCTTCAACCTAACAGCAGCTGTCATTGCTGCCTTCCACTTTCAAGATTTCTGCACTTCAATAGTCCTAATATTTTAGAGAATAATATTGTGAGAATATAACACATTATGAAAAAACCCTATTTTAATGTTGGATACTAATATGACAATAAAAAGAGCAAGATTAGTTCCTGAGGGAGTAGGGAATCTTTAACATAAAGAAATAACATTTTGTGTTAATAACCAGACATTGAAGCCTTGTCACAATTTGCCCATATGACTGTTTATTCAGACATGACTTGAACACAAACCACAGTACAGGACCTAAGTAATAAGCAGCTATTCTTATAATGTAAACTGACACTAGAAGAAACTGGATGTGAACATAAGCACTAATTCTGTCACCTACAGTGTATCACACACCGCCTACTCAAATTCACTGTGTTACCCCAGAAATGCTCATAATCAGACAATGCTGTGAATTCCACAGAGTGCAGGGCAGATAACAGCTGAAGAAGCCTTCCAAAGGAGTGAAGCCCAGTTCCTCCTAGGACAATTGAGCTACTATGGAAGAAGAGAACTACCACAGCTTCCTGTCTCTGTCATCCTTCTGTTTGAGATTACATGATTTTTCAATATTGCAAAAGGCATGGGAATGCCATTTGGCTCACAGGTCCACTGAAGTTGTAGGGCAATCCTGCGTCTGAACCACTGCAAAGGGATAGGTGGGCAGAAGGCAATAAACATAGCTTCACCCTCCCACAAACAAAAACGTGGCTATGCTTTATCCACAGTTTATATGGATCTAAAGTATTTTGAATCTTGGAACTTCACCAAAAGCTGATGATGTTCAGGTCATGAAAACCAACATTTCCATCTACGTTGAAAAACCTGTATACACAACAGGCTCACAGATCATGTAAATGACACTCTTCATGCGGAAGGAGGAATCCAAAATGTTTGAAAATGCGTAAAGCATCTAAAGTTTCTTTACACAGTATTTAATCCAAGTTCAACTTAAAAAAAATAATCTCATAGCAAAGAATGTGATGAATCTGGCCTTTCTAAAGAAGTAAATGTAGAATTTTATATTTAAAATATTTAACAGTAGTAGTAGTTGCAATAATATATTAGAAACACTTAAGTATGAACTGATCCATCAGAAGCAGAACAGTTAAGCACATTTAGTGTAACCAAACGGGGTCTCGCCTGCAGCTGGCACATTGAAAGCATTGCCTTCTTTTACATGCACACTAAGCCCATCACAAGGATGTACTACTTTTTCTAACAACACATACAATCTGTGCATCATAGTAATGACCATGAAAAGCAGCTTTTTTTTTTTTTTTTGAGAAAAGTCATTCTGATATTTAGCCCAACTAAGGTAAGTATACAAATTTCAACCAACAGTATTGAAGATGCTCTTACAGTCACATTAAGCATAGTCCTTTTTGCATGGGAAAGACTGGACTACTTACTGCTGATACCCATTCTAAGCAATTCCTCAAACGGCTACAGTGTCCTTTTGGAAAATAAATCCAGAAAATCCCTTAAAGCAGTTGTTCACACAGGTACAATAGTTTCTATCCAAATCATCACCCTGACAACTCTGAGCTTTGCAATCAAAGTGCATCTGAACAGTTAAGCCAACAGCACACTGCTTAAGAGAACAGATATACAAGTCCTTGGCCACTAGTGTGCTTTCAAATATGCAATGGGAATCTAGATTCCTAACAATTTAGAGTCATGATTACCAACCTAGTCATACAAATTTTATTTTGCTATTGGTTGTTCTGTTTACCCGCAACCTGAGCTTTTCCTTTGGGCTAAGATCTCTGACTTCAAGGACTCTGTTGCAGGTGCAGCAATTTATGTTTTATACTTTGGATATTTTATCTTTTGTTCTTAAGACTCAAGACCTAATTCCTGCTTTGCATTCCAACACACTAGAAAGAAGATTGTGAGCAGGCATCTCTGCTGTGTGTGTCCAAGGTAACATGAGTACTTTTCCACCAGACACAATGTTTTGATTTCTCAGAACTTGTCTGGCCAATGTCTTCAAAACCCTGCAGTCTTCAAGTTTTTTCCACCTCTCCTTACTAGTAAGAAAGAGCAAAAAATTGAGCATGTGCAAAGTTCTACATATTCTCAGGAAAGACAAGAGATTGAATACTTATGGCAGGAAATTTCAAGACAAAAGTGCAATACCAAAAGTTAATTTGCATCTTCTAATTCTCTGCCCCAATAAATGGAACATTTATTCTTACTATTAAGCTTTCAAATATGTTAAAATCAGTGCAATATTTTTATTATAAAATAACTTCAACAGAAGAACAACCAAGGCAAGTTTTAAAGAAATTATGTAAACATCATCCTACTACCTACTTCACGTAGCCTCACGAAGACTGTTCTTGACTACACAAAATACAATAGTGAAAATGAGAGCCAAGCACTTCAGTGGCCACTGCTGTGGCTTGGTGGTCCAGATTTTCTTGTGATGGGAACATACCATGACCCATGACTCAGGGGAAAAATGCAGATTTAAATGCAACTATTAAAGATGAAGATTAAAGTATTAATTCTTTGGTGACTCATATGAACTGGTCTGAGTTCACTTGCACATGATTTCAAATTTAGTTATTCTCAAACAATGAAGTGTGACAAAATTAGAGTTCTGCAAGGCTTACCAGCTTAAGATTCTGTCCTGGTATTTTTGAAGCTGGTGATGGAGAGGTGGGGGGAACAGTTGAGTCACTGCACATATCAATTTGGAGTGATAGAGAGGAAAAAGGCAATGGGCAGGACAGATGTGGCAATGCTGGGGATGTGACAGATGAGAGGTACAGAAAGGAAAGGGGTAGCACAGCAGAAACCAA
Organism: Formicarius rufipectus; assembly: GCA_013399695.1. Classification (NCBI taxonomy): domain Eukaryota; kingdom Metazoa; phylum Chordata; class Aves; order Passeriformes; family Formicariidae; genus Formicarius; species Formicarius rufipectus. The sequence goes on from VXAU01001188.1 coordinate 152,106, forward strand.
GGAGAGAAGACAAAGTAGTCAGGAAAAAAGGGGAGGGCAATGATACTCATTCCACTAACTCTAAAATATTTCTGCAGTTGAAGCTTTACATACATATTGTATGACTGAAACATAGGAATTACAAGTGTAGAAACTATGATTTACTAACACTGATGTGTGAATATCCTCAAGGAAAACCATAAGGACAGGGTATGTCACAAGCACCTCTATTGGAGATCTGTGATATGCTGGCTAACAACAACTCAGGTCATACTTAAATGATACAACTAAATTTAGAGCCTTACTTCAGATTCTTCATGTTTGGTGCAGCAGCACACAAGTGCTTTGACTCCCAGCACAATCTATTCAACCAGGTCTCAAATTTTCTTACCCCCGTACCACCTACATCACACACTGCACATTAGGCAGCCTGCTTCACCCCCTCATTTCCTGCCCCCACACACAAGACACAAAACAAGACAGAACTAAAGTAGCTTTCTTTAAAAATACATATTCACATACATGGAAGTCACAGAACAGAATATTCTGATAGAGCTATAAATCCACCTATTATGCGACAATGAGGAAAGGAAAATTTCTGAAAATGTGCAAACCATGGTATTTGATATCAAAGGTGAAACTCATTTCTGAAAATGTAAATTTACTTTGTCTGCAGTGCTTTTATCAGTATTCAACAAGTCAACTAAAAAAGGTATAGTTGAATAAAAATATAACTGCCATGTATATTAACATGAGTACAGGCACCTCTGACATTTTGTGACAGTTCAGATCCACTTAAAATACTTACCATATGTAATCTTTCCTTTTTCTTCTTCATCTACAGCTCTAAAAAGATGTGTAACATCAATCTGTGACACACCCATGGCAGTCTTCAGAATATGAGCTAAATCCTCTTCTGTTATAGTTCCATTTTCTGACTGGTACAGCTATGAATCAAGATAGCAAGATAGATCATTGCAAAGCTGAAAGCCAGCTCCTATGAAAAGCACCATATTTAAGCAACACAGAATTGAAATTTGGTAGTGGAAATTCTAGTAACTTTCAGACTGTTGTGATATATTAAGGACTTCAGATTAGTCCAGGTAAAAGATATCATCATCAGTTCACCTGCATACACTTAGTAAAGCTTGCTATATTAAGAAAAAAAGTCCTGTTTAGATGCCTAACCACTGGAATTACAATCGACCACTGGAATTCAGTGACAAGACTATTTAACATTATTTTGCAGATATGTAACTTTGAATAATATTTAGTCCGTTGAGCTACATGTGCAAACTCCAAGACAGTCTGTGAAATCAGAAGATATATTTCGGGCAGCCTCAAGTAGTTAGCATTTCCACTTGGTCAGATGAAAAAAAAAAAAAAGTAATTTAAAAACAAACAAACAAAAAACAAAACCAAAACAACAACAAAAAAACCCAAACAAAGAAACCCCAAGATTCCTTTGACCAACATCCAAAAGTCAGTTTTCATCAAATGCCAATGTCTAAATGGTATTAATCAGGATAATCCCACCCCATACAGTGATGGGCTTATAATTTTCAAAAAATACTTATTCTAGAAGACAGTAATTTGCATATTCTTACATCCTGAAAAAGTGTTTCCTCACAGTGAGAGTTATCTTTACTACTGATAGATTGATAACTTCCAGAGGCCATCTAGTCCAGACCCTCTGCCAGGGCAGGGTCACCTGAAGCAGGTTACACAGCAGTGTGTCCTGGTGGGTTTGGAATGCCTCCAGAGAGGGACACTACACCACCTCCCTGGGCTGCCTGTTTCAGTGCCCTGCCAGCCTCAATGTAAAGAAGCTCTTCCTCATGTTGAGGTGGAACTTCTTGTGTTTTAGTTCATAGCCATTGTTCCTTGTCCTGTTGCTGGGCACCACTGAAGAGATTCTGGCACCATTCTCTTGTCACCCACCTCTGAAGTGTTTGCATTGATGAGATTCATTCTCATCCTTCTCTTCTCTAGACTAAACAGGCCCAAGCTGCCACAGTCTCTCCTCAAAAGAGAGATGCTCCAGACCCCAAATTATCTTTGTGGCCCTCCACTGGACCTTCACCAGTACTGAGGAGTACTTTCCAGTACTGGACACAGTATTCCAGATGTGGCCTCACTAGGGCCGAGCAGAGTGGAAGGATCACCTCCGGACCTGCTGGCCGCACTCTTTCTGCATTTGCCTTTGTTGAACCTCATTAGATCTCTCTCCATCAGTTTTGTATCATCAGCACACTATGACACTATGCTTCAAGTTCTTCAGCCATATACTAAACATGTTCACTTTGAAAACTTGTAGCTATGTGAAATGTTGCACTGTCCTTGGGAGCAAATGACAAAATGCTTCACAGTCATACCTTCATGAACCTGCAATGGCTCCAGGTAAGCTCTGTGGGTATCTTATGGTACTTGGAACCAGGATATGGGGTAGGAAAAAACTCTTTCCATTTTTTATCCAGAATAATGAGCAGAATTTCCTCAGCTTGAGACTTTTCTTAACCCTTCCAATCACCACTAGCAGGACAAAATGAGCCATTCCTGCTTCCCCTTCTTAATACACGCATAAAACATCTTTGCAGTTTTGTAGCTAACTTGATATTTTGCAATGAACCAGGCAACTCAAAATTATGTGTTAGGAGTTGAAGAATGAAGCAGAAAATGAAGAATAGAAATTTTACTAATGAACAGTTCTCTTAAATTCAAGTGCTCCCAAAAAGAAAACAACTGCCCAACCTAGCTTTTCTTTCTCTGAAATGGTAAATATATTATCTGCATTATGAATCATGACAGCTAAATTTCACTGAAATATTGCCCAACCCCCTCCTGAAAATTTATTTTAAGCTTGCTCCTTCTACTATTTAGACATAGAGCTGACCATCCGACTATTTCTCTGCCATTGCATAGATCAAACTGACCAAGTAAGGGCAGAGACCTTTCTGCTTTTCCAGCAAAAGTACCAGTAAGCAGCAACTAAGCACAGATTTCCCCCAATATTTTCAGGAACTAAATAATTTTGTTCCTTCCTCCTTTGTCAAGTTTGTTTGATTCTGGCCAAAGGGTAAGGACATACATGTGAACACTAGGCATTCACAGGAGCCTCATTTCTTTAGCGTAACACAGTTGAGGTTACACAGGTATGCTGAAGAAAATAACTACTCAAAATAAGGCTACCATGTAGTGCCATGCAACTGAATGTTCTCAGTTCCATTTGCTCACTAGTGAAGACAGCATTAAGAGTTAGCACTTTTCAGTTTCAGCAACACTAAAGACCATGTGAGTTCAAGCCAAATGAAAAGATACAGCAGTTTCCATCTCAAATATCAATATTCAAAAAATTAATTGAAAAGAAAAAAATTCAATGTGTCAGAAAACCACCAGGATGACAAATACTAAGCATTTTGGCTGTCACTTTCCCAAAAAGCCTGCATTAACAATCTATGCTGATGCCACCACAAGCTACTGAGGGGAGAACAAGATCAGGATCACTTCTGGGAATCATACAGTCTGGACAAAGACTACAGGACCACCAGCAAACATGGTAAGACTAAGAAGGAACAAAATCTTAAGAAGAGGAGGTAAAAAAAATAATCTCTATTAACATGCAGGAATTTTTTTTAAAATACTTTATTAATTTGAAAAACATGACTTTTTATTTAAATATTTTAAAAGTAAAAGTACAACTCAACAGCCTTTAGTTTAGAGGAATCAATACCAAGGACTTGAGGTTTGAGACTCAAGTTGCTGAGAAGGATTCTACCAGGGTTCTACAAAGAACAGTTTCAAACTGTAAACTTCCATAATTTTACACAACTTAAACTTGCAATGCGCTCCCACTTGACCTGACCTCCTAATCTTACTTTCCATTAATATTGTTTTAAAATGTGTTTAAGTATTAAAAGGGAACATGAAACTTACTATTAAGTCTAATGGCAGTATTAAAAATTTCTAAAAATAAGTAAACTACATAGAGCAAGAAGACAGTGCTTACCTGAAATGCCAACTGAATTGTTTCCAGAGTTTTGGATGGCTTACAGACAACTGACAGAGCAATGACAAATTCCCGAATGTCAATTATGCCATCTTCATTCTGCGAAGGAAAACTTCCCCTCAAAACAGTGCAGTTTGTCTGAGAGCTTTCATAAATAACAAACATCAGCTAAAGATGTAGAATATTCAGAAAAATTGTTACATATGCCACAGCAAAGAACCAATCTCACTGAAATGAAATCACATGAGGGCAAGAACTTATGTGAAAGCTCTGCAGGCCATTTTCTGAGTCTCAGTCAAAAGTCAGCTCAAATATTCTTGGAAGACAGTGCTGCTACTGTCACCCTTCACTTGCATATATAAGATTTTTACCTTAAATCATCTGAATTACTGGGCTGAAATTAAAACCAGAGAACCAGATGACAACGCAGCCTAATTTAAGGTCTGAACACGTGACATCTGCTCTTTGGTCTAAGAGAGAACACTGTGGACATATCCACCTCCTGGTCCAGACAGCACCTCATCCAAAGATCACAGTCACTTCCCCAGTCTGACAGTGCCAGAAGAATGAAAAATTGGCTCATTTGCCAAGTTCCTAGGTCCTTCAAGTTTCAGGCATCCTAGAAGAACAAGTCATTTATTTACAAGGTACTTGAAACATTAGCTAACAGACACTGCACTCAGTTGCAATGAGTAGCAGCAGAGGTTTAGCCTGACCCTACCTTTTTTCTTCCTATTTTGCATCTAGAAAGAAAATAATTTTTGTCCAGCTGATACTCCTTTAACCTCTACCTGAAGGAATGCTTCATTTAGCTGATGACAATGCCCTCACATTGCTGAAAGGGAAATGGGGTAGGCAAATACCATGGTGAAATGCTCAAAATCGTATCTCAGTGAATTCAACACAAACAAAAGTAGGCTAAAGTGGAATTTACCAAAGTACTTTTAACCTGTTGTTTCTTACCTCATCAAAAAGCGCAAACATACTTTCTAATGTGTGAGAAACTGGAAATTCCAAGTATGCTGAAAATCCTTTAAGATCAACCTTTTCTTTCTTCATTTTCATGGCCTTCGCAGCATATTTATCAAGATCATCTTCAAGTGTTTCTGGTTTCAGCCTAGAAAGCATATTATTTTTGCACATTTTAAAAATAAACCGTTTTAACAATAAGCATTTCAATATATCAAATGTAGCAATGGATGATAATGGTGTAAAGCATTACAAAATCTAGAATATGAATTATTACACAACATTATAAAGTAATGGAGTCCTGTAATTTTAAGGCTCTCATTTGTTCCTGAACTTTATTAGAAACTATCACAAGAGTTTAAGAACCCTGGGCATAAACTTGTGTCCTTCACCTTAGTTATAAGCCATACGTTTAAGTAGTTCAACAGGAAGAAACACAGTCTAGAACTAGCTAATAAATACCAAGCATGGAGAACTAGGTAGAATTCGAGTCACCTGAATATGGTTGTACTGTAGGACAGTAACATAAACCAATTACGTTTCCAAATTTACTAATGTCACTGAACAGGAAAGACCTGATGCATCTTGCCTAAAAAAAAATCAGGGATTATATAATAGCGATTATACTGTTAATCCTGTTTGTCAATCCTCATTTTTCACATTCAGTCCAGAGTTGGACACCATTATGAGGTGACCTAAACAAAATTATAGGAGCTATATTATATGTATATTATATATACACAGCTAAAGAATCTTCTCAGTCCTTCCCACTGCAAAACTGGTTTTTGACTGATGAATGAACAACTTTACAATTACACATATCTCCTGCATGGTTGTTGGTTACATTTTTTTCCCATCTAAGTCAAGCTTCCTGTTTCCATTTTGCAAAAAAGTCTTACTATGAATATAATAAACAGTGCTACAGGTATGCAAGGAAAAGTAGATTCTCCCCCTAATACATCAAGCACATCTTGATCAGTAGGTTTCCTCTGAAGTGATTTTTGGGTAACATGGGCATCCAAACTTTCTAGTCTGAAGACAAAAGCAGCCAATAAAGTCTCCTACAATATCCTTCGGCAGTTGCCTGTTTGCTGCTGCAGACAAGGAAAAGCTGTTATTCACTGAACTCAGAAGCTCACACCAGAGTTGGCCCCAGACTGCAGCTGGGACTTCTTAGCAGCTTCCTATCAGTAACAAGAATGAATAAAATGCTTAATATCAGCATTCTTGTGAGCTTCTGAGAAAAGATAAGAACTTTTCTAATAGGAAGATTATCTTACATCAGCTCCAGAACTTGATTGCTTGCTGTAATGACCCTTCCTAAACATCACGGCTTTTAAGTAAAAATACAACTACCATGCTGTCTGTCATGACCTATACTGACTTACCAAATATGTATTAATTAAACAATGCCAAGCCCCATACTTCTCAATTATAAGACCTGAAGAAGGTCATGCAAGAATTCTGCCAGAGACCCATGGCTTCTACAGGACATTCACATGTTCTCCATCCTAGCATTAAAGTACCTATCTTAAGATTTAGTCCTAGACAGTACAAAAAGAGCAGTGAGACACCCCTCTGCAAACATTCACTTTGCATGATCAACTAGAAAAGTGGAAGGAACAATAAAAAAGAAGTCCACAGAGGATTTGAGATGCACACAGAACTCAGTGACTCACATGCAGGATTACATGCAAGAAGTGTCCACAGATAATAAATCCTACTGTAGTAGCTGAAATGGATTTTATAAGGACAGCTGGCATCCAAATCCTCCCTTGAGATAAGCCACCTCTGACACAGAATACGTAGTCCAACATCTGTCTCTGAATCAGGGAGATTTGGTTTGCAATGAATTGACTCAAAATTCACCTGCTATTACAGAGAGAGTACCTCTTTTGTGAGTAGTACTCAAGACTTGTGAGATCTCTTCATCAGTAATTACATCTGACAAGCTACAGAAGTTTGAAGGCAAAAACCTTGTATGGAAAGTAGCACAGCATACCACAAATCTTACAGACATCTCGTCGTTTGTATTTCATAAAGAGATGTGAGCCAATCTCAAAAGCAGTTTGTGAATCAGTGAGGGAAACACTGCTTCAACTTGAGTATGGCTGCATTGTACATCTGGTAATCCAAGATACGCCTGCTTCCCTCTGGCCCTTCAAAATCAGAAAGTAACTGATGTGTTGAGGACCAAGGCTGCTATGTTGAAGCCTTCTGAAGCCAAGTGCAAATCTCCTAATAGGTCCTGAACCAATGTGAAACGGTTTGAATGTCTCAATTCCTTTACAATCGTTACTGTTATCTCCATGAAGGCCATAGAAGCCAGAAAGCCAACAGCAAATGTATTTGTTGATGAAATCATGCTTTTTGGCCTTATGGCTTCCATGCAGGATCTAAGGCTTTATGATACATAACATTATTTGCTGTTGTGGTGTTTTGTTTTACTTTTTCAGGTCAGTGCACACCAAAGAGAAGAAACAGCCGTTCCTAATCCCATGAAGATGGAAAGGACATTTTTCAAGATTAACAGCTCTGAACATGAAATGCTTCACAGTAGACTTCACAAGGAAAACCAGATCCCTGAAGGTAGAGTATTTTCAGCATAATTACCACTATTTTTAGCAAGTAAGATAGTTTTAGCTGCATTTGACTACTTGAAAACAAACTCCTTTCTTGTATGCTGGGAACCTGCCAAAAACCCTCTAGTGTCTTGCAGAGCTGGAAGAACAGCTGGATCCTGTATATAGCTAACTACTGTAAACTGCAGGCTCAGAGAAACATGCCCTAAGTCAGAAAAGCACAACACATTCTGTCCACTGATGTACTTCTGTGCTGCTTCTTGTCATAATGAAGAAAGGATACTGAACAGCTGCAAAACTGACCTCCTTGAGTACTCTATTACTTTTATCACAAAGCAGATGGACATCATCCTCCAGAAGTTTGTGTCTTTGTATGATCTCCGAACAGTCTGAAGTCACCGAACTCTTAGTTAGCTGTGAGGGTTATTACACTGGGGATTCAAAGTTCTACCTACAGTCTGGACCACCATTTCAGGCACACATGTAAAGCAGAAGTTTGCACTGTGGTTTGGATGGTAAAGACTGGTGAGCAAGAATAGAGAGGCACCAGGTCTATGAGGTAATTATTTCCTCCTTACAGATCTTTAGAAGCCTAGAGCAGCATTGCCTAGTGGAATCCTTACAGCCAACTTGATGAGATAATACTGGAGAGTAATAGTCAAAATGGAACTGCTCTTTGATTCGTAACATTCTTACCAAAATACAATGGCTTTTAAGAGAGAGCAGAATTCATTCAAAACCAGTGGGTTTGAATTTCATTGAATGCCACCACGGTTGGGGAGTATTTAAGGAGGTAAATCCTGCAGGCTTGCTGAGGTTGCAGCACATACTTCCAGGGCAGGCATCACTAGTACCCACCCAGCACATGGGTACAAGACACCAGTAATACTCAGGGCAGGAAAGCAAAGGAGAGGGTTAGGAATTCAAAAACAATTCAAAACCTAATAGCTGCTCATTTCTAAAGATGAAAATCACTAGAAGTAACCTTACTGCAAAAGCCAAGTCTAAAAGGCAAGAAGAGTGGATTTTTCTGAAATCTGACCTGAGAAAGATAATGTGGTGCAAACTATATTTTTGAAAGACACATACAACAAAGCCATACTTTCTTCAGTGAAAAGTACCAAGAACCTCAGAGTGTGTGTATTAAAGGCCTATACCACATCAAGAAACTGCCAAACAGATGATTCTTGTGCCACAGCATACCAGTAATAAAACATACATTCCCACATTCACCATATTACCATGTTATATTTTCTTTTTTTTTTTTATACCTGTTGATGCTGGAAAAGAAAATGTGTCATCTTGTACAAGCATGAGCGCTGACAAGCTTAAAAGAATTGGAAAAAAACAGATGCATAACCTTAATTTTTAAAGAATAGTTTTTCCTAAAAGACCATAAAATTAATAAGAAAAATCAGGATGTAGAAAACAGTGACTAAAACAGAGGGATCCAACATGCATCCTCTCTTACTGTAAGTTCCAAAACAGACCTTGAAGTTTAAAAGTTAAAGATTTGGGATAAAACAACCATGAAGCAATTGAGTAAATAATGCAGTAGCAGAATACTGAATGTTCACACACTGAAGGATAGACAGACAGCAAGAGACATCAGTTAAAAGAAATAAATCAAGCATGGGATAAGCAAACAGATGATCCTCAATCTGGTTACAAGTTTGATGAAGCTATTAATTTCTTTCCTTTCTCCTCCCCTCTCACAGTCTTCCCCTCTCTACACCTCCATGCCCTCAAAAAAGGATGCAAAAGGCCTAGACCACCACAATTACTTAAGTAAAATTTCAAGTTACTTTAAGACCCGGCTTTATAAGCCTCATCTAACAGCAGGCAGAACACAGTCACTAGAAAAATTCTACTTTGGATTGTACTATGTGCTCCATTTAGCTTCTTTTTTTTTTTTTTTCCTTAGACAAGAAAAATATCTCTAATTTAAAAAAAAACCAAAACAAAACTGAGATCACAACTAAAAAAAACCTAGAAAACTGAATTCTCTAAAGACCCATTGATGGCCTAAAAGCCACTGCTCCCTAAGAAAGAGGGACAACAATTAAAGCTAGAAGGTCCTTCTATTTTATGAGTAAAGTGTAAGCAGGAATTAGAACAAAGAGAAGTTTGAAACAATAGAAAGAAATCAATTCAAATCAGAACTCAAGGATCTCCTTGTAGGCAACTACCTTAAAGCAGCTCATAAAAAGACGGAGACAAGACTTAATTAACTGTATTAACACTTCCTGAAGGAGAAGGTAATCCGAAGATGTCTTTAGTAAGGCACAAAATCCAAACAAGATTCAATGTCTAGAACACGGTGATAGATCCAGCCCAAGTAAAAATAGACTCACTTTAAACAGTGGGGCAATTATGTAACAAATCATCAAATGAAGTTGAGTGTTTACAATGTATAAAAGCTACAATACAAACTGCATATAGCTCAGTAATCAGCTCATTGGTCTGTCATAAATTACCAGCCTACAGAGAGGCATGACTATTTGAGGACTAATGAATGCACAATTTGAGAAGGTAGAGTCTATCATCAATTAATCTCTGATAAAGCAGTCACTTTACCGTGGAGTTCAGTATAAGGCAGCTGAGTTTCAGCCAGCTGTACAGCTCTGTCAACAGAGCCTGAGCCCTTCCTTGGATGAAGCATGAGAACTCACTGCTGTGGCTGCATGGCTTTTAGACTGAATCCCATCCAGCTGAGCACCGACTAAGCAAATTTTACAATGATAATGAATCCTGTAGATACATAATGTGCACAGAACTAACTTCTCAGTGTAGCAAACTGAGGTTTAAGTTGATTTCAAAGAATCTAACCCAAAAATTAGTTTGCATTCACCTCACTATACAAATCTTTTAAACTGGATATTACCTCAAAGCTATGTCATTGATCACAAACAAGTGTTAACACTGGATGAAAAATCCATTGGATAAAATATACTGTTCCAGTTATTTAGGGATGTAAGTGGATGATCTTAATGCCTCCCCGGCCTCAAAACCTTTGAATAAACAGCAAAATGACTACATCTATCACACATGCATTAGAGATGAAGTCATATTACAATCTTCATCCAACTGTGCCAAAAAAATACCATCATAAAGCCTTCTTATTGGCATATACCCAAATCCAGACAGGATATTTCACCAATGAATAATTGCTCAAACCAGAGAGGGAACTTCTGGGCTGCAGGGAATCTCACTCACAAATGCATGTAATTGTTTTAGAGGCCAAAACAAAAACCCAGAAAAGCATTATTTGGAAGAACAGCTTTAAATTGAGCAGACAGAAGCCAGACAATTTAACAAGAGGATTAAACTGAATCCCAGGATTATCAACTGCATAATAAGAGACGTGGGTGGTTGGTTTGTTTTGTTTTGCTTGCATTTTTATTTCTTAGTACTGTAAATTCAGAGCCTTTGAAACAAAGTGAGAATCTTTCTTTGCCCTTAGAAGTCTCTCCTATCCTACTGGTAGTCTCTTCAGATGGAGGTCCTGGCAATGGATTAATATATGTTTATCATCTGAATGCATAGTGTTTGCTGTTCTGCACTCATTCTCCAATACAGCTTGCTCTTCTTTATTTTCATTTAGGTACACAAGCTGAAGATGAAGGGAAAATTAGAGAAAGGAAAAGTACAGAATGAAAACACAAAACTCTGCTCTATACTTTTAGGTGATGAAATGAGAAAATCAAAAGGAGTGATTGCACATTAAAAGAGGTAACAGGATGAGGCTGCACATTTAGTTTGTGGTTGCTTGAGAGGATGATGGGAGAAGCAGGAGAAAGATTGGAAAACAGTAGAAACAAGTTCTACTATTTGGTTTATGTGAGTTTTTCAGGTTTGCTGAGGCTTTTCTGAAAGGTAAAGCCAGTTGGAAATGACACTACGGGAAGACAGAAGATCCATGCTGCATACACTGAGCAATAGTTTCATTAGAAAGTCCATCTGGCAGTAACCTACTCAGAAGATCAACTACCACTTTGTGCTTCTTGGGAAAGGGTGACCCCTCTGTCCTCACTATTATGAGGTTAATCCAGTCACAAGACTGCTATGGCAGCACTCGTTTATCCTTCACAGATGTCACAGGAAAAGTCGACTGACTCTTAATGGTATCAAGTATTAGGAATCCCACAGTATTCCTGACCCTCTTCAAAATTGTCTTCCAGTTTTACTCAGGAATAAACATTTCAGATTCACTCTGCTCACTTGTCAGATGGAAAACAAGAACGTTACAACCTACTCTACTTATTAGGGTTCAGGGGTGCTGCTTGCAAGTGAAGTAGAGTATTGGTTTGATTTCATATTAGTGTTTCCCCGATTGTATTATGACAACATTCCATATACATTCACAAATGCAATATTGTTATATAAAGGGAAAATTATATAAATATAATAAATATGCACCTTACATATAAATATTGTATATGCTCACCCAAGGCTTCTCACAAGCTTTGCAAATTCTAAAAGACATGTATCTGGAGGCAGACGAAGTTGTCCTTCAGCCAAAGCTAGCTGACAGTCTTCAAATGTATAGTCTGTCACTGAAACTCCCAATGCCCTTGAATAAATCAAAGAAACACTGTAAATGAGACAATCTAAGAAAAGTGAACACAATCATCACTTTACAGCAAGAAATCCGGTCACAATTATGCTGTCTAGTCTGAAAAACTATAAGGAGGGGCCCATAAAGGTAAGTTCACATAGAAGGAATGAAATATGGTACTCGATCCATTGCAGAACACCTATTTTGACTTTAGAAGTCCATCAAAATATTCAAGAACAAAAGGGAAAAATTAGGCAGTGCACACTTTCATAGACATATAAATTCATTTATATTTTCATATAAGTGAATAGCAAGGGTTTCAAAATCTTTAAATGTAGAACACAGGTATATATTTATTAATAATTATGTTCATTATTTTTTAATTATTGATTTATCAATGTTGGTGTAACCACCTGAGCAGAACAGTTACTACTTTTAGCTAATACTAATATTATATGACAAGTGACATTCCTCTGTGAAGAACAACTAGAACATAACATACAGAAGCAAGTAGAGCTACTCTCCAAGAAAACACAAGTTATTTTAAATTGTATGACATAAGAAAGAAGAAAAAAAACTACTCCCAAGCCTTTATACACCAAACAATTAAGTATTCATTTTTGCTTTACATTTAACTTGATGGTCTGTAGCAGTAGTAGCACCACAATATACTTTAAGAAAATCCTGATATTGTAGCTGCCCTTCATTTGCTGTGCAAAGTTGAGAGAAAGTCACTTTGATTTGGAAGAGGCCTTGAAGATTTCAGTGTACAAACATAAGATAAAAATTTAGAAAGCAAACACTTGTCCATAGGAGTTACTCATCTGCCATGATTTCCATCGTACTTGAATTCACTTTTATTAGTGAGGATCATGATACCTCCTTTATGCAGCCTTTTCTTGTTTTATGAAGCCTCAATTTTTTTTCTATTGACTTACCTTCATTCTTTTCATCTACAGTTGGTTTAACTTACTGCTAACCACCTTTTTCCTATTTGAAGTTAATATACACTAATGGCAAGATTGATACAAAACCCCGAGGCATGCCACAGTCATTTTAGCTTTGATGAAAACTCTACATGCAACTTTGTGCTTTTCTAGAAATAGTTTGATCTGTAATGGCAGTTACTTGTCATGCAATAAACAACTCCTGTTAATCAGTCTTCCTCAGAATCTCAATCTAAAGCTCTTGAATACCAACGTAAATAACACAAGCCAGTTCTCTTTTGTCCACCAATTAACTGTCAGATTTGAGGAATTCTAATATGTCACTAAGACATGCACTTAACCTTAAAGCTACTGATCAGAGATTCTCTCTTCTATTTAAGGCTGACAAAGTGGTAGGAAGACCACTCAGGAAGACCACTTCACTAATATACATTTAAGTTCAAGAGTACCAAATACATTCAAAAGTATTATTTATAAGTATTTATGAACAAAACAAGGACATACATTCATCTTGGATGAATAGCCTTCGCCCTTGCAAAGAAGAAATAAGAAACAGGGAGAAATAAAAGGAAAAAGACAACTAAACCAAAAAGATACAAGTACACAAAAAAGTCATCGTAAAATCATGCAGACTGTTGAAGACTAGATATTGGTGATGTTAAACAACTCAGTTCCTCAAAATTTTTCTCTTGTTGATGTGCTCCTGTTCCTCCTCCTATGAAGTGTCCTAGTAGTATTTGTAAATCATTAAACTACCTTAATGGAACAGACAAGAGATTCTTGTGATACCTTACTTCATCCCAGAGACTTAGGGTTAAAATAGCAATGAGTTTTGTGTAGAATACACAAGAAGAACTCCTCCATGCTGTAGGGATTTTAATCCATTTCCAAGTTCAGCTTCACTTAGAGATAAGGAATTGAGAGTTTGTCAAGACTTTTCTTTTACAGTATTCAGTGTATTATACAAGATGAAGTCACAGGTATTTTACAATACAAAATCAATTTTCTTCAAAAGAAGAAAAAGGACTGGATGAAAGAAGCAGAATCTATCCTGCCAGTTGAGATTATTCACTATTCCCTTCTTTTGTACTGTCTGTGAACTCAATCATCCCTATAGACTTCCATGTCAACTGTCACGGAAACAGCTTAACTCCTAGGTCAGCAAGGACATGCTACAAGCAGCACTATCCAGAACAGTGTACATAAAAAAATGTGGTAATAAACAGAGATCTTGTCCAGTCAAGCACATTGTATCAAAATTCATCAGTTCTAAAGGCCACAGTAGGTACAGCATGCAAGAAAAATACAGGAGCTTACAGGCAATCAGCTGAAGCAAAGGGCAACTACATGGAAAAGAGGAAGCAGGTTAAAAATAAGCTAAAAGAAGAAATTGAAAGGGTAAAGAGTTCCTCTGTTGCACATAATAGGGAATCAGGAGAAGTGGTAAAACGTTTAACAAATAAGATTCAGAAAGGAAAAAAAAAATCAGCATGACTCAAAACATAACCTAAGGTGGCAAGCCAAAGCAAGAAACAGTAACTTGTTAAAACCAAAAGCATGATGCTTTTCAAACACACCAAAAGAAAGATGGCTAAGAAAGATCAAGGCACTCAACCTGGGGGGAGGGTTGAAAACTGCCACCCCAGAACCAATGCCAGATTTAAATAACTTCTAAGTTCCAGAATGTGTTGAAAGAGCCTAGCCAAAGATGAATTAAAAAAAAAAAAACAAAACCAAACAATAATCAACAAACAACCAAAACCAAAATGAAGATACAGAACAAACTCCAAACAAAAGCAGGGATAATTTCAGACTCAGCCAAACCATAAGGGAAAAACACAACCCTCATCTTTTTATAGCTTTGTGCACCCATTATTAAGGGAGTGGTATTTGGGCCAGACTTACATTGCTATCAACAAAGGAAAATTCCCAATTAACACCTGCACGTATGCTCAACATGTCAACACATACACAAAAGGGGACTGAGAAGGACAAAAGCAGCTTCTCTTGTTCACCTGCTGGCAATTTTCCAGATACTGGACTTCATAAAAAAGAAAAGCCAAATGAACTTAAACAGTGTATATATATATATATATCCAGAATTTCACAATAACAAAAATCAGAAGTAAAGAAGGGAAGAAACAACTTTCGCTCACAGTCAAGTTCAGTCATAGAATCAATCAAGGCCAGATGGAGTTCAAAGGACTCTTGAGTTCACAAGTGATATAGGGCTACCAGTTTAAAGAATGTTGATTTCAGCTCAGAATGTTGAAGAAACTTAAGTCAGGGAATGTACAAAGCTCATTATTTGTGCTAAGACTCATGAACTTTTCAGTTTCTTAGAACAAAGCCTACCATACTAGAGTTCTCTGTAAGGCCTGGGTACAACTGCAACTCACAGGATTTTTTACAGAACCAGTTACTAGACTATTTTAACTTCTCTCCAGGCTAACTCCTCACTACTTCAATTGGAAAAACAGAAAAAGAAAAAAGATCATTTCAGTTAGAGATGCAACTCACAAGTGCAACCCCTTATTTTTAATAAACTGGAAATGACACGACTTTTCCTCTATATTTGAAAGCATTTTTTTTCCCTCCTTTTTCTTTTCATAGTACCTCTGTTTTCACAGTCAGCTAACTTGAGCATGGCCTTTTTAACATTCAGCAGATTTGTATGGCCTGACATGTATGTCTGGTTTAGCATACTTTAAGACTTTTTCCCTCCCTGCCTTCCCCTGAATTGCTGGCTATTTACCTTTCATGGTACCATATTAATGAAATTTCAAAGTCAGAAAGTAATTTCAAAATAATAAGCCCAAATAAAACCACAGAAGCTTTCCTGCAAACCCAATCTGTTACAACAATTTTACTTGTTATGTCCTGACCTCTTACACTAAACAGCTCGCTATACCTAAACTTGTGCAGTCAGTCATAACAAAATGAATGCTGTACTTTCTCATTTTCTGCATACTAATCCACTAGGCTTGCAAAAGGCCAAGCATAAAACAGAATGTGACTGCTGTAATATTATGAAAAGTGAGATAAAACAGTACAGGCAATATTGTGACATTCTGAATCTACTCTTCAACAAAAACATTTTCAAAGTGTTTTACGTTCTTCATAAGCAGAACTGTGAACATCAGGAGAACATTTCACAGGATGCTCAAAAAAACCCTCTTTAAATCAGCTATAATTTTCATAAGGTGCTGAAAACATTAAGATTATACCAAATCTAGTATTTTTATTCATTATCAGATGTTCAGCAAAACTATATACAAAATACACAGGACAAATAACTCCAATTACTAGTAGTCACCTGTATAGGAATCTCCTGAACCAGAGACCACTTGTACCACTATGTATTAGAATCACTGATTAACCATCATTTTTTACAGTCTATCTCAGCTTCGATGGAGTCACTTTACATATCTGGCAGTGAACATCACAATTTTGTATGTTTTAAAGACTTATTCCACTTAATTTCAGCTGATCTACTGTTGAGTGCTTTCCATCTCTTCTGCTACAGAATACCTTACTATGCATTTCCAGAACACTTTGATTTTGCTGACCTTCAAGAGAATCCTCCACTTCTTTTTTTTTATTTATTTCATCCTTTCCCAAACTGAAGAGCTTTTACCTATTTAGTTTTGGAAAGCCAGAGTAGATATCCCCTTCTCTCTCCTTGTGACATTCTCCAAGCAAACGAAGATCTAGTCATGAGTCTGAACCTCACATCAGGAACAGGTTACCTCAGGATAGTTTAATTTTTAGACAAAAAAAGAAGCTGCCAACTGCTGCAGTTTCTCCCTCATTGAAAATGGGTCCTGTATTTGTTGGTCTTGTAGACTTGCACATCCCAAATCTTCAAGGGTGAAAAGCAATGCAGATTTTCCTTGTGTTGTCAGCATTCAAAAATCTAGTTCAAACTAGACTGCTGTAAAATATTACTTACCTTAAAAAAAAAGTATTTCTTCCTTGAGAAAATACATGTAGCAAGAACTGCACAGCTAACCCTGTTCTGTAAATATGTCCACCCAACTGTCACATTTGCAGCATTCACAGAGGAGAACAGAGTGCACAATGTATTTCTCATCTCCATTTCTGTAACCCAAACAAAGCACAGAATCTTTAAGATTTGGAAAAAACCTGTGAGATCACTGAGTCCAACCTTAGACTGATCACCACCTTGTCAATGAGACCACAGCACTAAGTGCCATGTCCAGTTATTTCCTGAACACCACCAGGGATGATACTGATCCTCATGCCTTGGATGGTATAAAAATGCCAAAAAAGGTCTTGAATTTCAAAGTTTAATGCTGAGCATCCAAGAAATATCTGTGCAGAATCACATATCAAACTTCAGGCAGCACAGGCACAGAGTACAGCAGCTTTTCCGAAGTTAGATTTAACTGACCACTGAACACAATAAACAGACATGAGATAGACCAGCTACTGTAAACCCACATCCTCCAGGCTACTCTCCTGCAACAAGAATTACTGTATCACATACAGAGGCAGAGATCACATACTGATGCTGTCAAAGCCAGCAAGAAAAAAAAAACAAAACTGATTTTGGCTACGTAGATGACAAAAGGTAAGATGGACACAGAAGAATAGCTTTAATATTTTTTGCTTTCACCACCATGCTGGAAAGAAGTATTCATTTCTCAAAAGCTAAGTAATGCTCACATGTCAAGCTGGTAAGCTGCCGGTTTAACAGCATGACATGCTCTAACAAAGGGAAAGTGATCCTGGCAAGCACTTGACAGAGAAAATGTAAAGAAGGCAAATGTTTTCAAGTTGCATGTCTAACACCCTGCATTTTAATCAATTTCAGCATCTTCTGTAAATGTAAAAATATGTCTTTAAATGTTTGTGTAAATGACGAAGAAAAACAAAGTTCTTGGAAAAATGCAAACCATACTATGACATTCTGGTATTTCTACAGAAGTCTGCTGTTCTGGGCTCACCAAAAGAGAAACTACAAAACTCCTGGATAGCGTCACTCATGTAGTTATAATGCTGAGTTTAACACTACAAAGATGAGAAAAACAAAATGCTCCAATCAGGAGTGCTGACAAAACTTTAATTCTGAAGTGCTTACAGTTTTGATAAACAAAGAAGCAAAGGTGCCCAGTTTCCATCAAGTTTCAGTTTAAACATCTGCCACATACAAAAAAAAAAAAATTAACAAATTTGTAGTATTTTAGCTACTGTTTTTTACCCAAGTTTTACCATGTAAACCATACTATTCCCTATTTTGAAAATAGTCTCTGGAAGAGAAATTGAAACTAAAGGAAGACAAATTGTGTTTATATGTCAATAAGTAACCAATGGGCCTGTGTATAATTATCTAATCAGCTACACCTGTAATTATGGGTGAGGTTACTTTAGACTTGCACAAAGAGCCTGCAGTGCAAATTTTCACAATCAGCTGCCTGCACTACCACTGGCTTATCTGTGTACAAAATGAATTTTTGCAAGTAATTAGAAGCTGAGGAACTGACATATTCCTTTCAAGTATTTTGAGATTTAACAGATAGCAAAGTAACAAACTTAGTTTTTTGTTTGTTTGTTTTGTGTGAGTTATCTACTTTTTCTTTACAATACAACCTCTGTATCCTAAACAGCACTTTGTTTACAACTATTAGATATCTTCCAGTATAAAGCTGCCAGTGAAAATTAGGTGTTTAATAATCTATTCAACTGGCAAAAGGCTACAATCCCACAATGAAGAGTGGACTAAGATATTTACTTAGGGGTAAACAGCCCAAAGTAACCAAACAAAACAATCTTTGACTAGGTATCAATAAATTAGAAACTGTGATACAGTGAAACAACATAGAAAAGTAAAGAAGGATAAAAAGCTGCAACTGATGTAGCTAAGAAGCCCAAGACTCTTTAAAGCATAAGAAAAAAAATATAAAAAATAATGTTAACTTACTGCTATCTAAGGATAGTAAAATTGTGAAGAGCCAATAGAAGCTGTGATGTGCAATAAATACATTAGGGAACAATTAAGATGACATACCTTATGAAGAAAATTAAGTATTTCTCAATGCCCTAACAGTGGTAGAAATGTTTCTTTTAATACTGAGAAATTTTTAGAAATAAATACTTGAGATGGTAAGGTCAAATGATTTGTTCCTAATAATTCTGAAAAAGATGGGATTGAAATCTCAAGTAGTTGACAGTTTTACAAGACAACCATAGTTCCACTAAATAATGACTTAATACTTTGGCGGGGGGGGGGAGAGGGGGGGAAGTAATATCATAGGTTAGAAAGTCTGCCACTCGGCTAGAAAATGCAGAGAAGAAACTGTGGAAACTAATTAATTAACAGATCAAACACACCCATTTGACTACCACCAACATAAGATGATAATCGCTTACGCACACAAAGACAAAAATGATGATTTTGCCTAAATAATACAAAAGTGAGGCAATATATTTATCTACATGGCATGACTAACTAGCAGGGTGGTTTCAGAACTGTGTTAGAGCAATAAAGAATAGATGAAGTGAATCAAAGCTCAAGACAGTATCATATCTTATTGATTTTTAAAGAGAGAACCTGCCTGGATTGCTGCCATATTTAAAAGCACTCAACATTTCCGTGATTTGAAAGTGACTCTAAAAACTCTAAAATGTTTTTTGATAGCATCTTGTGGATGAGATGAGCATCAGCTATACAGAGTAGCAGCCGGAACAAGGTCAGAAAGACCAAGCAAAACAGACTCATTCAAGCAATATAGGTTTTATGGGAAACTCAGATGCAAAGCACATCACTGAGGAACAAGTAGGGGACCATACTTCACTGCAGATTAATCAAGTCTGTACACAGCTTTTCTACAGAATAAGTAAATGACCCAAAGGAAGACAAGCATGTTCAGCAGCAGTGGCTGTCCTGTATGAGTAATTCAATTTCTGATTACACAGATAATCCCAAAATCAGAAGAAACTGTGAGCTGAGTGGCTGCAATGGGATTGCATATGATTCTATATTTTAACCCAATACTATTAAATATGTATCTGTCAACAAGGAAAGGTTGAAGATCACAAGCATCAAAGTACTGGTCACTGAATACGTGAGATAAAGTAACACTTTCAGAAAGAAACTGGATTTTTATGGATGCTGTAAAACTTCTGAGGCTTCGATCTTACTCATCCTCCTGATATGAAGGGCTGAAAGATATCACTCCACAGTAGCACTGCAGGAAGCAAACAGCCAGAGTTCCAAGTGAAAGGTCTATAGAAATTGTGAGCCTTTTATTTCTCATCTACCACAATAGCATCCTTTAAAAATAGAAATGTATCACCTGGATTCTTGTGGAATTTGGTGACAGATCACTGCTTAAATACTGAAACACTACCCATCAAGGATGAGCTTATATTTGAATTAATTAAAACATGAAGTAGATTTATTTTAGGAAACTCTGTGAAATGAGGTCCTAAAAGCAGCAGGAAAGGGTTCTTACAGAATAGTAATCCAGACTGTGGAACTCCTGGTCACATGAATGAGATGATCATCCCAAATTATGGTTGCTGTGGTTTAACCCCAGCTGACAACTAAGCCTCACACAGCCACTTGGTCACTTCGCCGCCCTTCCCAGGTGGCAAAAGTGAGAAAAGTCATGGGTTGAGATAAAGACAATTTAATAGGGAAAGCAAAAGTTGTGCATGCAAGCAAAGCAAAACAAAGAATTCATTCACTACTTTTCATGGGCAGGCAGGTGTTCAGCAATGCCCAGGAAAGCAGGGCTCCCTCAGACATCAGTGACTTGGGAAGACAAATGGCACCCCTCTGAATGTCCCCCTCTCCCTCTTCATCCCCCAGGTCTATCTGCTGAGCATGATGCCATATGGTACATTCAATTTATACATATAAGTGAACAGGAACTTGCTAATCAAATAATAACCAAAAAAATTCTCCAGAGTTAACAAGAAGCAGCCGCATAAGAGCTGGACATCTTGTTAAATGCTTTGTTCAAAACGTAACAGAAGTTGTTCACAAGACAAAGTTACTGTGAAGGCAAACAATCTCAGAAGTGGAAACTGTACCTATTATTACACAGAGCAACTTTTATCAACTTTCCCTGAAATTAGAAGCAAGACATAAGGTTTCCACAACACTGGTTCAAGATTCACTATTATTTGGGACTGCCACCTCTGATGCTGTAAAATATCCAGTATGATTAGATTCTTCCTCCAGAAAAATACGGGGAAGGGAAAGCAGACATCTAAATAGACCCTGATCCCTTGACAACAAAATGTTACATTGCCACCAACAATCTTCAACAAAACAAATACAGATGAAGCAGCAACACTGTCCTTTACTCAGCAATGCAGGGTGCAAAGTGAGCACTAAACAGCACCTGAGGCAGCTCAGTTGCAACTGCTGCAGCTCCAGAACAGTCTGACAGGATCTGAGCTGGCATCTCCTGTTCCAAAAGCCCCATGAATAGACTGGGAGTCTGGAGACCTGCCACTACAAGTAGGTGTCTGGAAGTGGTCAGAAACAAATAATTATTTTACTATGTTGATATTAATTAGTCTACAGTTATCCATCGTATTCACACATCAACATTCTGTTTTGCTCCCACCTGCATTTTAACTTCAAGACTTTGATATCCCAACATATTGATTTTCCCATTCACATCAACACAGCATCTATGGCTTCTTTATCTCAAAGTCATATTTGGTATCCCTCACTCTGATATTCTTTCCTTTAGACCTGCATTCCACTTCTGCTACCCCAAATGCCCAATTCTTCAAGGGTGGGAGGGAGAAACAAAATAATGAGGAAAATCATGTCTTTCCTCCTAAACACACATAGAAGGGAAGGCTTTCAACATGCTGGTTGTTGTTAACTTGTGTAGACTTGCATAATTTCTCCTTACATGACACAATCTCTGTCTGATTGGAGCAGAGTACAGAATGAAAGTTTAGTAACGTGGCCTTCTATCCAAAGTCTGAGGACAATACTCATGTGGTATCAGCCAACTGTCATAAATTAACAGTCTAAGGTTGACTCACAGAGATCCTTCTGTTTTTTTTTCCTCTTACGAGAAATGTCCTTCTGTACAACGGAACAAGAATTGATCTACTGTTTTATTATACTCCTAACATCCTTAAGGAAAACTCACAGACCTATGTCCTGCTTATAAAAAACAGAAGAATTATCAGTTACTATCTACAAATTGGCCTTTGGCTTAAACTGGTAACGTAGAAACGGAAGAGAAGTTGCACAAAGGAAATTCAGACGTCACAAGTTCTTTCAAAATCAGTATTACGAAGATTCATAGATATCTCAAGAGTTATCAGTGGTCACAGACCTGAGGGTTTGCCGTAAATACCACAGAGTATCTACTGACTAATGGAAGATTCACTGAAAGGACAAAGAATGAATGAACAAGAGAGGTGAATCAAAAATACAACAAAAGAGTGAAAATATTAAATGTTACCTTTATTATACACTACAGACAAGTGTTCTAAGTGTTGTCACATAACATTAATTTGCATTGTATCAGTGCTGTTTCCAATGGAAATGGCTTTCCTGAGTTTTACTGTTCAAAATAACCACAGGCTAACAATGACTATGTCAAACTATTCTTAACCTCATTTAAAGAGTCACAGTTTAAAATGCAACCCCGATAGCATAACATTTGCTTACGTTAGCTTTCTTAGAATTCAACTATACATTTTCCCCAAAAGACTAAATATCCACAGGAATAAGCAGAACTGGCTTGTTATATGAAGACCTGTTTAAAAAAAAACCCCAACAATCAACCCAAAAAACAACAATAACAACAAAAAAACCCCAAACAAACAAAAAAAACCCAAAAAAACCAAAACAAAAACCACCAAAAGCAACAAAAAACCCAAACCAAAACAAAAACCAAAAAACCCCACACACAACAAAAAATCCACAAAACAAACAAAAAACAACCAACCAAACAAAAACAAAACCCCCAAACAAATAAAACCTGAAAAAAAAACCAAACAAACAAACAAAAAAAAAACCCCAAAAAACCCACCCACAAAACCAAAACCCAAACCAAACCAAAAAAACTACCAGAAAAATCCAGGAAACAAAAATCCCAAACCCACAAACTCCTACAGTTCTTGCTGTATTTGTGGTTCTCTGGTCTCCTCAGGGAGGAAGGCAACTGCTTAGTAAAAGTTTTGCACATGCTACTGCAGTCTACAAGGTTCTTTGTGAGCAGGCAACTACACTGACTTGATTTTATGATATTTTCTTCACCTTAAAATTAAAATCACACATCTATTTATTTTTATTCTGTATTACAACATACTTACTCTGCCATTACACGTCTGACGTTATTGGCATATAACACTGGATTTTTTCTTTCTTCTTCTGAAGGAATATACACGGGTAGAAACTGCATACAGAAAACTGAATTACACCAAAATATTTAACATTTTAAACAATCTCTCTTATGGTATTATGGTGAGAACTGTATATACTTTGTTGTTACTTACAAAATTATATTAACAGGACTATAGAAAAAAATAAAAATTCAACTCTTAAGTGCTTAAGTATGTCATACTTCTAGAAATTCACTTAACATTGACTTTGCTAATTTCTTACCTCATGGAACCCAAGTAGAGTTTTATCTTCCTTTCATAAGTGAGACTAGGAATTCTTAAATCATTTACAAGTATTGTCTTGCATAAACCTTTCTTTTACATCATCTCTTTCCAGATTAAAAAAAGCACCCACCACATGAATACTGTTCCATAACTTAAATATTAAGAATTCAAATTCTCAGGACATCAGGTATTTACTGTTCCCCTTGCACATTTTGAAATCATGTATGACTGCTTATTGTACACATTCAATGTTTTATCTTCTATTGCTGGAGGTTTTCAAACACTTCTGCCTTTAAACTGGACACCAGCCATTAGTATTCAATTGAAAGAAAAATTCTAAATAAATGCAGATGGCTACAGATTCACAGAACAGTTGATGTTGGAAGGAGAAAAATTTAAGCAGAACTGCTGCAGACCTGCAACAGAAAAGGCAGCTTTCAGAAAGGAATAGTCTGTATTAAAAGACCTTCCAGCTTTTGGCTGTTTTTAAACGCCCATTGAAAAATTATGTAAGCCCCAAGATGATGGCTTTTGTGTCACCTACAAAAGCCCTCAAAACATTCCATTTCTGCCAAGTAACTTACTTCTCAGATAGGAGGTACAAGAAGGGACCACTCTGATCCCCAACCTTGCTTAGTACCAGATAGACAAGTCCCTTATTAGTGCAGAACAGTAAGATAATTTATGCACTAGGTGAACAAAACGCTCATATTCCTGTGAAAAGCAGAAACCAAAACTAAGCAAGAAGCTTATAGTTCATACAATTACCTATGGGCAGTAAAAAAAAAAAAAGGGAATTATGATCCAGAAATTTCACACTGGTCTTTAAAAAAGAAAATAACAACTGGGGAGTACATACAAAGTTTATAATTTCAGCAAGCATTTCTCAATAACTATGAAGTTAACTGTAATTTTGGAATTACATAATAGTTTGATCAGCAGTACCTAAATGGTGCCATTAGATGTTTTTCTGTTGCTTATAATTGAACTAATTTTGAATTTATTTTGGGTTTTGCTAGAGTTTTCCCTATATGCACTGCTTCAATAGAAAACTTACAGGTCCTGTTGTCCAGGTTTACATTACAAGCAAATATACCAGTCTGATACATAAAACGACAAAGGCTGTGAAATTAAGAGTGGAAAGTCTGTTCCTTCAACTTCCAAGCCCCATTCCATTTCTCTGAGTTCCAAACCGCTGTAAAGTCATTCATCCAAACACCACAAAAGTTTGAGTATGAGGTGATTTCAGAAGTGTTCTACATGTCTGTGCCTAACTTGATATAAATAGCATGATCATTTCAACCACACTAACAAAACTAGGAGAACTCTCAGCTGCCGCAGACTGTGATGGATTTATGAACACTGAAGCTGACAGGCCAGCAAAACAAACTGACACAAGCCAAAACAATCTACATGTGTAGAAGATCATATCTTCGTTTTTCTTAACAGGATTGCTTCCATGCTAGTACAGGATGGATGGTCCAGTATTTACAGAAACCTATTATAAAACCTACACAGATCCTTGCTCCTCAATATACATACTGGATGACATATATGGTATGCCAGAACATACATTATATGCAGAGAAGCCCAGACTAGCTAATTTTGCATCCTGATTGCTGGCTGTTAAACCTTACTATCATTTAATCAAAAAACACACTGACATGTGTTGTTCTATGTCCCCCTGAGTTATTGCATCATCACCAGCAGCTGTGATATCAAGGTTGGTTGGTATTTGCTAGTATCTCTGTGCTGATGGAACAAAGCAGGAGTAAAAATCAACAAGCTTTGGAGAACAGGGGAAAAATATGACTTTGAAGCCAGAACAACTAATTTTTCCTCTACATTCCTAAATCTGCCACACTTCCTTACAAAAACAGATTCAACAAGTAGCTCTCAAGTATTGTGCCTCATACTTGAAAGCTTCTGTGCAGAACAGCTCTGCTCCTCTACCCTCTCTCTGCCAGCTCCTGCTTCATTATGGAGTACTTCAGAAGGTCACTAGTTAGTTTGATTTTTTTGAAAGACTACCAAAGATCATAACTTGTTGTTATACAAGATCTGTAAGACCTACAGAATCTCAGCATCTGCTAGCAGCTGCTGCTTCAAGAATCAACAAAGCTCAGCAGTGCTCACTTCTGTGTAAACGAACACATTTTACTTGCCCAGGGCAGAAAACTTTGTTCCTGAGATAGAGCAAAAATCCTGACAACCAGCTGGTTTGTCTTGTCCCTGCATGAGGCAGGCACTCCCTGGCCTTTCTGAAAAACAGGCCATTATTTTGGAAACCAGATATTTATTTTTATATATGATATTAATAGGTGACAATATCCAACTAAAGTGATAATACAAAGCACAAATTTCTACAACTGATAAAACTGTTCTGTGGCTGGCACTTTGCACATTCATGGATTTTGAAAATAACTGCATAAATAGGCAAAACACAGAGCAATGATTAAGTACTGTGATTAGCATGCATTATATGGTACTACTGTAACACAGTGTATGTAAATATGCAACAGTTCTTTCTACTGATTTACCCTGCCATCAGTTCCATCTGTCAGAGATAAATAGGCACTTCATTATTCAGAAAGCAAAAGAATTGCAGAACATCTGTCAAACATCCTAAATAACACTTTTCAAATTCTGTAATTGTCCACAAAAATATCATTACTCTATGCAAAATGCATAAGAATAACAACTTTCAAGGAATGGCTTTAATTGTTTTCACATTTTCACTACAATAGTCTTCAGCCTTAGGATTACAGTGTTTTCCTCAAAACAAATTTAAGAATATAGACATATTTTCTTTGTGTTTGCTGATTTCACATTCTGACCAGTGCAGTCTAATAAAAAATTAGCCATATATTAAATAACCTATCTGGCCTATAAGAAACCACCTACATTTTTTCTCTATAAGACAGTCCTTAGTTTGTACAGCAGCATTCACATACTTAGATGTCTAACACACAAAATCAGTATACTACTTGAAATAGGAATAGGGTCATTAAAAGACAAGACATTTGTTCACTCTCTCTGAACAGAGTTAGAGATTTATCTACTCAATTTAAATCAGTAAGAAAGTAAAGCCCTATGCCAAGGGGAAAACTGTATTTTGCCACTCCACTTTTAAGACTATCTTCAGATACAGAAGCCATTTCTCTAAAATATCAGTGGTATTTTAACCTGTTGTTACAGACACACATAGAAAGTTTCAACACAAACTTTTATGTCTAATCAAGTATAATATTACATATTCTGAAACTGCTCAGAATAAACCGTTTTTTTTTTTTTTTTNTCGATTTCCACAGAATTGTGAAACTGACATAAAGTAAGCCACAGAATTTCAAACCTAAAGGGGGAAAAAGATGGGAAAGGGTGGAGGGAAAAAAATTATATGCAGTGAAACAGTAATACATCATACTCCAAAGTCTTCAAGTAGCATTCCTATTTGTAGGTATGATCATGTTCAGATAAAATTAATAGAAAAGGTCTTTGAAAGTACTTCTACACATTACATTCTGTAAGGTGCAACAAAAGCAGTTTACATTGAATTCGCATATTTAAAAAATACTCAAAACTAGAAAGACAAACATTAAAGGATAATGTATGCATAATGTACAAAGAAAGAATGTCTGTTTCAGGAAAATGCTGTCTTCAGCAAAGTGTTGGCAAGATTAATTATAACTACTGAGATTTTATCATTACCTTGGTTTGGAATCAAAGTTCATTATAGTGCACAAGTCAGTTAATGAAATGCTACATGTGTTTTAATAGCCTAAGATACAAGATAACTGGAATCAACCTGACCTTAGAAAGAATTAAGATTCAAATCCAGGAAAGGATTTAGTAAATCTAAATTAGGGAGCAGTGTTAGTAACCCCATTTCTATAGTGTCCAGGTAGTTACAGCAGTCAATCATTGTGAGGGGAGGGCTGGTCAAACTCCTCTTACACAGAGAAATAGCAGCTCCTAGAAGCAAAACCCTACTCATTTTGTTATACACTCATACAGGGGTGCAAAACATTTTCCCCCCTTCTTTCCTATTGAACTTAAAACACGCTAAAGTAAAGAAAAGGATCAAGAACTACAGTGGAACCTTTGATTTGAAGTTTATGTCACTGATAGGAAATGTCAAAGTCTGGCTTGTTCAAGAGCATTAAAACTCTCCAATAAGTTACAAGTAAACTTTTCTCTCTGCCAACATTCTGTAATCATAAAAGATTAAAACTTAAATTTAAATAAAAACATAAAGGTGACAGGACCTGTATCTAACTCAAGTCTAACATAGAGAAAAGGCAAGTTGTATCCTATAGTCATTCTTTGTTTTCAAGGTAGGCTCAGCTGATCTGCTCTGCATACTGTCAAACCAGTAAAAAACATTACTTTCAATAAGGGGAAGAAAGTGTATAGGTTTGTATGGGACAAGTTTTAAATCCATTGTTCAGGCTACCTTTGAACAAACAGAATACTCCTGGATGCAGCAACATTTCCAGATTAAGTTTTGGCTAGCAGTAAGACAGAAGGGAGACATTTGCTGAGAAAAAACTGTATCAGTCTTAACAGTATTTTCTGCTAAGACATCAGAAATACATTTTAGGTCACTCAGGAGAATCAATCCTAATTAAATAAAGCTTTAAATTAAACTGACCCAGTCAGTTTGTATAACACCACATGCTGCCTCAGACTCAGCTTTAATTTAATTTAACTTTATTAGCAGAGGTCAGCACTTCAGAATAAAGATTTTGTAGCCATTATAGTGATCTGAGGCTCACACCTACAAGTTTCTTCCCTCTTCTTCCTCCTTTTATGTGTTCTTGACTCCTCAGGATACTAAGGTGGAAGTAACCTACCCACCTTTCTCCTCTATGGCTCAGTTATCTGTTCAGGTGAATTGCAGTGCAAATGCAAGGGAAGAGGGTAGGAGCTCACAAGAACAGAAATCCCTTCATGTTGCAGTGTCTACTTATGCTATACATGAACAAGGATTCACCTACTTCCAATGTGATAAATCAATTTTAAGCTGAACTTTTAAAAGTTATCCACGATTTCCTCAAGTCTCTAAATCTCCTTAATTAGACCTGGTTCCCAAATGCAAAACTAAGTGATAAAATTCTAAATTACTCAATCTTAGCTAATCCCGATGGTTTCCTTGTTACTACTAAAATATAGAATCTCAGGTAGGACATTTGAAACAGTACAAGGCATTAAACATAGAAGTCAACTTCCCTTTAGTTAGGGTTCAAAATTTCTTGTTTTCATCTTCACGTAAACATACTAGAGTTTCTACTCAAATCCCAACATAAATATAGTGCCTAATTTTTTAAAAACAAGCAAGAACTTCTTCATTTAATACTTCACATTATGTGAATTTGCTGAACAACCTCTAGAATAACATTTTGGGGTTTTTTTTAAAAAAATCGAAGTTATATTCAGGCAAGATAATGGAAACAGTATCTTCAAATTCTATACGTGAATTTACTGTTTCCATGAGACTAGACCAATTTCAAACAGTAGTCCTCCAGATTTTATGCAGTAATACACCAAATCGACTTGCAGGCAACAGAATACGTAGAGCAGATGCAAGTTGTTTTACTTCAGGCACTTAGCTAAGAAAAATAAATAAATTTGAAATAAAACCTTAAATCCATTCTGCAAACCAACAAAATCATAGCAGCAGAAGTACGTTGTTTACACCTGGATTTTTTAGGGAATCACAGATAAAAGATGAATTAATCCCAAAGGACAATCCAATAACCAGCAACTGGTTGACTATATATGCCTGTAAGTCATGTAAATAAAAACTAATGGAGAAAAGCAATCATGATACAAGCAATCATGATACAAGCAATAAAACATAAACCACTTACGCTCCTGGCCCTTGCCATGTCCATGTGATTGTATCCTAAGAAAAGAAGTACGACAGTTGCAATTAATTACTGTGCTTTCACCTTTTTACACTGCAGACAGCATAACTGACAACTTCTGACTAAAAAGTTTTCATGAAAATTCCAACACCAACTTTCTTGGCAAAAGTTCTTAACCCCATTAGGAATCTGTCTGTCTTTTACATAGCTAGGAAACACCCAGTAACAGAGCTCTTAAACATCAAACACCTACATTCTTAAAATATTTAAATATCCAGGTATTCTTCAAAGGCTGTTAGCCTTGAAAAATCAGCTTACTTAATGTAAGCTGATTTTTCTTGATTGGCATAGTCCACATGTATTTTTCTTAACCCACCCTGCTTGACAGAGTGTCCCTACAGTGCACCTGGATGTCCCAGCAATGTATACAAACACTAACACCCCTGAAATGCCTTGCATCTGTGGAGATGACCGTAAAGAACTCTGCTCAACTGACATGAAGCAGTAGGACGAGTGAGACCTTATGTCTTAAACAGTATTTTCCCCATTGCCTTTACACACAGACACCATACATCCACCTCCCTGATTAAAGAACCAAAAGTTCCATCTTAAGACATCTAAATCTACTAATTTACTCTCAGGCAAGAGGAGAAGCACTTTTGCATGGTCAAAATGAGCACTGTGTGAATCACTAAAGAGATGACAAATAGCAGTGAAAAAAGTGAACAAGATGCAAATAGCAAAAAGGGAACAGATACCTGGAAAGGCATATATAACAGATACAACATGTAACAGGAAGGAACATGACAGTAAAAGTCATCACATTTTTAACTGTAAGACTAAGAAATAACAAAGGGGAAGAAAAAAAGCAATACTTGGAGACAAGATTTAAACGTAGCAGTAAGAATCTAAACCCCTGAAAATTAGCTCTAACTGGGAATAAAAGTTCAAGTCACTAAAGGACAGACAAGAGAACTCATTAAATTCAGGTTTCTAAAAGACCAGATCACAAAGATATTTATCTCAATTTACAGAAAATGTTCCAGTTCAGTTCTATGTTACCATCCAAACCCATTTTAGAAAGTTCAGGTGAACAGAAGTGCCACGACCATGAAAAATCAAGTGAAACTCGAGTTTTAATTACCATTTAGAGCAAAAGGCCATCACAAGTAAAAATGAAAGAAAGCAAACACATTCAAGAGACGAAAAATGTGATTTATGTGATAGAACAATGGGTAGGGAAGAGAAAGGTCTATGTATCATGAAGGTCCACTAGAAATTTAAAACTTGACTTTTAACTATTATTTTTAGTCAAATAAAATATGATTAAGAACTATTCTATTAGTAGCAATCAACACACTTGCATAAAATAAAACTTCTCCATGTAATGACCTTTTATAGTCTGTAGACCTATAGCTTTACTATTACACTGTTTCTGGCTATCTTGATGTCTCTGATAACATCGTAAATAAACATGTTACAGGGTTTGGTTTCCTTCCACAAGGAACTTTCATTTACAAACTCTGAGAAACCAATGTAGACAGCTAATAATTTATCTAGACCAGATCTGCCTTATAGAACACCACCACAGCACTAGAAATATCCAACTCAGCTCTCAAATTGCAACAGTGTAGAAGCAGATAAGGAAAAATGAGATCTCCACAGAAGCACCTGGATCAGTGAACAGGTATTTTCAGAATCCAGCCTTGTGCTGGCTAATTGGCATGTCAAACTTAAATAAGCCATGTATCTATCAACAATCCTTCAGGAAATTCCCAATATGAATATCATGGCAGACATGCATGTTTTTTCTCATTAAAAACACCAGGGATGACGGCTCTAAATGCTACCTAGGGGA
This sequence comes from Formicarius rufipectus, assembly GCA_013399695.1. Lineage (NCBI taxonomy): Eukaryota > Metazoa > Chordata > Aves > Passeriformes > Formicariidae > Formicarius > Formicarius rufipectus. The sequence continues at coordinate 183,486 of VXAU01001188.1, forward strand.
AAATACGATTCTGATCTGCAAGGGGCAGACTTATGCCATAGCAGGCTCCTACCTTCATAGCCAATATTTTTATGATAAAAACAGCATGCAGACAATGGGAAGTGTCATTGTCCTTACCCAGCTGAGTTACCTTTCATATTTATCACAGCTACCAGCTTATGCTTATGGACAGCAGTCACTTCAATAGCATTCTGAGTACACTTTGAAACGACTGTATCTAGGTAAGGAATACTTTGAACTGTGTGGCAGTACATTAAAATGATAGAATAGTTTGGGTTGGAAGGGACCTTTAAAGGCCATCTACTCCAACACCCCTGCAATGAGCAGACACATCTTCAACTAGACCATGTTGGTCAGAGCTCCATCCAACCTGACCTTGAATGTTAGCCCCTCTGCTAATTTCCCCTCTGCATGGGAGGAAACAGGGAGAAGAGTCACCTTTCGTAGAGTTTGAATTTGACACAAGAAGATACTGATAATCATGCCAACCTTCAAACAGCAGACTGGCTGTGTTTTAACATGTTCAGTGAACCCTGACATACCAAAACTGCAAAAGAGATGCTGTGAAATGCCTTACCAAATAGCAGTTACTTGTGGAAGACACTTGGCCATAAAAATACATTTAGAATGGCTCTGTGATATTTACTCAGGTATAGAGCCTTTCATAATCACCAGCACTCTGACAGAAAATTCAAATGAAGAAACACGGAAAATAAATGTAAAAGCAAATTACTGTAGAACCTACAGATGAAGACATTATTTATTTCAATTAGAATATAGGCAATAGCTCAAGCATCTAATATCCAAAAATATTACCAAACTAGATAACCAGTAGCAAGTTTTGAATATCAGCTCTAAACATTTTAAGCCTTAGATTTTCTTTCTGCTCATGCATCATACTAAAATACTACTCCTAAAGAAACTGATACAGGACTAGAGACGTCATCTAATACAAATAATCACAAGCCCCAAGACAATGGGTATCCAGGGAGCAACCCTGACTTATAAAAAACAAAACAATTCTTCACAGTAACTACATTTATTTGCTAGAAGAGAACTGAATTTATTTCTTCCCTTTTGCCACGTTTCAGCCCACTGCAGAACAGCAGTGTTTTCCCTAGTTCTCTAATAGAGTACAATGAAATAAAAACATAAGTGACCACACCTACTACACTGACCCTGAGCTCTGATCTCAAAAGTCTCCCAGTACAGCACATACACTTAAATCCAAGACTTTAGTCATCTGTACTGTGAAACTCAGAATTCTGAATGCAGATCAGAGCAGGTATTTCAACTGAAAAGCCGGGGCGGGGGGGGCTGCACACAAATGCATATCTGGAACTCACTGACTAAGCAAAAAAATCTAAGTTCCTTTCTAAAACTAGAATTATTAGATGTAGCAGTCAAACAAGATAACAAACAGAAGTCAGGGACAATTAAAGTTTGCTAAAAATGGTGTCTTAGTGTACAAAAACCAATATTCTCTCCTTACTCTGCTGTTCTTACAGTGTTGTGGTATAACCCCAGCTGGCAACTTGGTACCTCACAGCTGCTTGCTCATTCACTCCTCCCCTAGGGTGGGCAGGAAAATCAGGAAGAAAACGTAAACTTTGTAGGTTGAGCTAAGAATAGCTTAACAGTTGAAACAAAATAAATTTGTATCCTGACTAAAATAAACCTCACCTTCATGTATCATATCACATTCCTTTTTTCCCTCATTCTAACTCTGATACAACTCTTCTGCAGCCTCCAAGCTAATGTAAAAGTCAAAGTTACAGCAATTAGTGCCCACCTCATTAATGTTTAGATCTTATGAAGGTCCCTAGTAAACAGGCCTTAGGGGTTAAATGACTGAGTAAGGCACTGAAAACCAAGTGTTTCACAGCAATTGAAAGTAGTAGGAAAAAGTAAAGTGTCATACACAAATTCATGCCAGTTCACAATGGATATCACAAATAGTTACAGTTTCCTTTGTGGTATTTTGCAGTAACATAAGATTATGAAAATTTTCACTTGCATTTATATTGATTTACTTCAATGTTAAAAGCTCCTAATTTCTGTTAATAAAGTGTTACAAACATTTAATATTAATTTACAAACATTGCATGTTATGTACTACAGGCAATAAGGAGATCAAGAACAATGAAACTGGATTTTTGCAGATATTTACAAATTAATGTTTGATAGCTTAACATTAACAAAAAGTTACAAGGTTCATTTAAGGCATATGCATATTTGTAATTTTAAGTTGCAGCGCAATCAAAATTTTAAAGTATTTTTAGAAAAGAATCTTTCTTCCTGAAAATAAAACAATTGCATAACAAAAACTTCAGGCAACCTGCTACAATACATTTAATACTATGCAAGCATAGCAGGCTGTTATTCTTGTCACAGCATCTGCAAAGGTAATTTTTGGGTTTGTTACTGCAAACCAGTTGACAGTCATCACACCTTGCCTCAGTCAAGAGCAAAAGGTGGTCTATGTGTATCAACCTTGTTTGGGTTATTTTCTTTTTTAATCAAACATATGTGTTTATCAACCCGTAAACTGACAGAAAGAACAATGGATGGCAGTTATTGGTAAGCAACTCAGGCACTGCGAGGAAACAAAATCCTGCCTTAGAACAAGGGGTAATTAATGCGCTAGTCAAAGAGATATCTTCTGATGTGACATGCATCAGGCAAGAGTCATGCTAGTCCCATTTGTACTTCTGAGACTCTCCGCACCCTCCCCAGCAGGTTCAAAAAGAAGCTTCAGATATTGTAAATAAACACAAGCATTTGCATTTTACCTGAATCTGGTTCATATTTAAGGACTACTCCAAATTAGCTATTGTCTATCATTCCTTAGCCAAGTGCACAGTGAATGTAAAACACAGACAACATGAGATTTTAAAAAGGTGCAAAGGTCCCCAACTCATTATACTATATAACTCAGCTAGTCACATTAATTCAGGACTAACATCCCCAAAGGCAGGGGGTGCAGAAGCATCTTCCAGCTGTAAATGACATTAAGAAAACTCTCCAACAGTAACACGGGAGCACATGGCAAGAAAGATCCTGGACAGAAATTGACCTTTGCCTCATTTGTACAGTACTTCTTGTAACAGCACAAAAAACTTTCAGAGCACTGTTTAGGAGTAACATAATAAAAGCAAAACATTTAAACTGTCTCAGACTATCTATATTGCTTGAAACTTAAGGAACACATACTAAGCCAATATGAGTTTATTAATGATTTTCAAATTTCTAAACCTGTAAGATCACAGAAGTGCAAATGTATTTACAGGAAAATGCCCTGTATTTCTAACCACACTGCAAGCTGAACTCACCAGTTTGTTTGGATAACGTAAAACCACTGGCTGTACAGGAACTCCAGGAATAAATGCTCCTAGAAGGCACATAGGACACATAATTACTTCACAGTGCATTTTGCTAAAGAAGAAGTCTACTGCAGCAAGAAAAAACATATAAAATTAATGGGCTGATAGGAATTAGCTGATAGTGAAAAAATATGATCTGAAGTAGCCTCAAAAGTAACTGAAAAAGCAAGCACTGGAGAATGACAATGTATATCCATATTTTCAGCAGATAAATAATTAAAAATCCTTACTTATGGTATCTAAATATCCTCCACCACTCACATATATTGTCATGCACACAAGTCAAAGCTCAGTATCAAATTCAGCTTGATAAATGAATAAAAAAATATGAGTATGTGCAAGATAGTTAAGTCAATATATTCCCTATGGTTAAAAATATTTTTTAGTGAAGAATTCATTTTCTCACGCAAAGGGAGCTTTTTATTTTTATCTGAGCAACAATTTATAGGTAATTCATCATCTATGAAATAACAGAAGTAATGTAACATCTATTCTCTAGCTATGGAAAATCTAACAGTTTTAAAATAATAAGCTACAGCTATTATATGGAAACATTGCTTCATTTCATATGAAAACTAGAGTTCTAAAAATTAAATACCACAAGATCTATGTCATTTGCTAAGCATTTTCTTGGTTTCCAGTACAAGGATTGGCTAAGCATGATAACTACCCTGCTCAAGATTTCTCTAAACATCTTTTTCTCATGAAGAAATTAAGACAGCTTACTCAGACTAAGTGATTTGTAACAATTTGCTAAGGTCTTCCTAATACTCCAATTAAAACTAAGAACCAAATGATTGAACTATGTTGTATTCTTAGCATTACATTTGCTTTACAGAACAGTTGTTGAGATATAAAAGTAGTAATTGTTAATGGAGTATAAACATCTTGAAATGAAGTTTGTCTGAATAGAATCCTGCTGAGATTCATGGCCAGACATTTCTGTTCAGTCTTGAAGAACAGTTTAAGTAACTTCTGAAATAATCCGAAGCTGACAAGATCTGAGTGATGGATGACAACACTATCAATTAAACAAAAGGAAGCTACCTTGCCCTGTACGACTAGTTTGCACAAACATAAAACCAAAAAATCTGTAGTTAAGAGCAAGGAGCATAGGCCACATCAGCAGAATGGGGAAAGGCATCCTGAAAGCAGTTACTTGAATAGACATCTAATGTAATGTGATGCAAATAGGGAATTTTGAGGTAAAGGACTTCTGTAAGGCTGGATGGATATAGGAGGTTTCAACAGGAAAAGTGATGCAGTCAAGAGGCAGACAGCAGCATGTACTGGGCTAGAGGCGTGGAAGCTAGAGTGAGAAATTCAGATGGAAATACATGGTTCCTGGAATGACTGAGTCATTCAGAGGGAAGGCAGGAAATCAGGGCTTAAATGAAGGATTCAGGCTAGCTTTAAAAGCATAGTCAGGATTCAGGTAGAGAGAGAGAGAGAGAGTAAAGAGCTAAAGAAGTGGATGTTTCCCTAACCACATTAATTCATCTAAAAAGGTGAGATCTAAGAGACAAGCCTTGGATTTCTTCAGCCAAATGAATCAGCATAAGGAATCAAAATGCTGACTCACTGCATGATATTCTAATAGTCATATGTAAGATCCAAGCAATGCAAATCCAAGACACACAGTAAGACCAGAACACACTAAGCTAGGTAGAAACCTAGGAAGAGCCAAAAAATACATTCACAGCTGCTTTGTTCACTGAAGCTTTTTCACTGACCATCTCCCTTATTACATCATAAAGGCAAGTTTACATTAAAGGTTGGTGGTTCACTGCAGTAGTGGCAAGCAAAAAAAAGTAGTGCATTGGTACTGCAGTTTACAGCTGCAGCAATGGTCAGTTACAGCTTTTTCTAATCTGATAAGCTAAAAGGGTAACAGTCACTGTAAAAAGCTTAGAATGTGGGTGTTATATAAAGATTGTAAAAAATAGCAGCCTTCATAACAGGGCTATATGGGAAACTTGTGCCATGTTCATCAGAATGAAACTCCACAGATGAGTTCGAGAGGCATCATCCAGATGCAATACAGCAACAAATGCTGCAGCAGCCTAAAATAGATTCACACTGGTACCTTAAGCTTTATAGTGTATCTAAATGCTGCATGAGAAACCCAAAGGAGGAAACAGAGGGAGCAAGGAAAAAAAAAAAGAAAACAAGAAAAGAGACAACCACAAACAAAACCCAGTAAGAAACTTCAGTTCTCCAGCTCATATGCATCTCAGAAGCCAAGAAAAAAACCTGAATTATCTAAAGTGTTTTGTTCAATTGTGGAATGACAAACCTCCTGAAGCATCAGAAAATTTGTATTCCAATGTCGCCCTACTGCAAGATTTTTAACTCAACTTCTGCAACAGCAAGTAAATTACAATGCAAGTGGTATTTCAGAAAATGAAGATACAAGAACATTCTGTAGAGAACACAAAAATGACTATAATACCTACCAGGTTTGAATGTAATTAGACAGGATCGGTTTGTGCAAGTGCCTTCAGGGAATATCATTATCTTGAAGTCAAAAAAAAAAAAAAAAAAAAAGGCAGCTGATTTTTAAGAACTATTTCCATGTGAATTTATTTATAAACACATATTTTCAAAGCTGATATTAACTGATTACAGCAAAAATGTTTTCAGGAAAAAACAATTTACCTAGATAAAAAACAAACAAACAAACAATGGTGCTCAATAAAGAAGTAAAGTTCAAAGTAAAAATATTTTTCTGGATCTGTGAATCTGCATCTTTCTTGCTTTCATTAATAATTTTATTTATTCAAACGCTGACAGTGCCCAGAAACTCTTGTTGAGTATAATAGTATTTTCACCAAAGGTTTTGGTCCTAGGAAAAGTATCATATTCTCTTTCACAACAAGGTCAAATTCCTGTTCCCAGGCTACCTGCATACTGCTTAAGAAAAGACAATTATTTTCTTTTTGCTATTACTTGGCATATTCACAGATGACTGAATAAGAAAGGCTGAAAATACCTAAGCAGAATTCTAACAAAGCAAAAATGGTCAAGTTGAACCAAATTTAGCACAAGAGAGTAGATTGCTAAAAATCCCAAACAAAACACACACTTCCTGCCCCCTTCTCCCCCACCCTCCCCAAAACAAAAAACAAACCCACTGCTATATCATAAGGGGACAAAGCAATAAACTAGAATTAACATTATTAGTTTTATTAGCCTGCTTTGAAGTGAAGGCCATGATTGCAAAGCTATATATCACCTTTCTGTCTCATTGTTTATAGCTGTTTATAACGTTGCTGCACTTCAGTATGCAGGCATAACCACTGTAAATAGGAATAATGCAAAAAAACCATACAGTAGCTTATTCTGAAAAAAATCACAAGAATGCTTCAAATTTGCAATATAATCACATGCTTCTAGAAATTTGAGACAATCATCCCTTCCTTCCCATTACTCTCTTCCAAGGCACATTACAAATAGTCACATTTTAGGTGCAGATCAAAAAAAAAAACCCTGAGCCACTTCTTTTATCCATGTTTTGATCATGTGGTCCATAGAGGTGTGCTCTAGTTGTTGGAACATCCAAATTGCTTGGGCTGTCTTGCCCAATATTTTATCGCTGAAAACAACAGTATGCAAAAATCTTGCAAAGGGCAAGCACACACACAGTACTACCCCATGTATTCTGCTGAGCACCTCATTCTTTCTTCTTAGAGAACTTTCTAAACCTGTTGTGGTCTCTTCAGCTAGTACCACTTAACTGTGTACATACTCAGCTCCCCTTTAAACACCAGGCAATGAGAAACAGATGAGAATATTACATTGTATCTTCTAGCGTGTGAGGGAAGTTTCATACCCCCCCCCCAACCCATCTAAAGCCACCCACAACAAAAAAGTAAACTTCATGTCCAAAGCCTGGAAATGCCAAATACCATTTGTCACACAGTAACACAATACAGTACCTGTGGCCATTTACCATCAGACTGAGCACGCCTCTTGATCTCTTCAACAGTTTTCCTGCGAGAATCCTGGTCTGACCGAGACACAAATACTGGTCGGATGTATTTGATTAGAGCTGAAGAGGAGGGAAAACAAAAAGAAACCAGCCTTTATTTCCTCTGCTTGAAAAAGACCCTTCCCCTAATCCCTGCCTTGTAATTGGACAAAAAAAATTGTTAGAAGAGCATAACTAATTTACTATATCATACTGCAAACTTAAATACTCAGCTGAATTACTGCAGTTTTACTGAAATATTTTCAAAAATTCCTGTGAGGAAAACAGTTGTCATAATTTTGCCACTTTGTACTTGTTCTATTTTTAATAGACCAATACAGACCAATACATACAACACAGATAATGTAAAACATGATGGCACATATTATGCACAGTTTTCTGCAACAATAAAGCTGTAGCTGTCTATTCCTCATTTCTTCCTGCCACAGAAATCACAAAGTCTATAGCCACTCCTAATCCAGCAAAATAGTAGGAATCTCCCTACACAAGCACTTCCAAAAGGCATCCTGTGGGTCACTGTCTCTGTTTTTAGACCTTTTTGCCTCCTGTGACAGCTCACCTTCACTAAAGGCACATCTTGAAAGATATTCCATACACACTGATGGTATTTTTTTCAGGACTCATTATCACCAGAAGAAAAAGCATGTTTATTTCCTCAGCTGTCACCTGTCTGTCTATTCCTCATACCACATGAATTAGACCTCAGACATCCTCTTCCTGGCTCAGTGGGAAACCTCTTGTACATAGCCAGATACAAAATGAAGCTGAGCAAAAATCAGAAATCAATCCACAAGATCCAGTCCATGCATGTCAGTCACCAGGACACCCAAAGATAACTTGCAAAATAATAAGCATATGCAGCAAAAGCACTACAAGTGAAGCACTTTTCAATATACTGCTTCATGCTTTTATTTAAGCAGGTTGTCTTCAAATACCTTTTAAACTTTTGTATCTTGTATTCTTATTTCAACATTCAAGAGTCTCTAAAACATGAACTATTCTATTTATCCAAAACACAGTTTTCATATTTCCAACCACTGTGAGATGAGTTCACTGGCACTAATTGTATAATCTTCTTTTGCCAAGGATAGACTTGCTGCATTAATGGATCAGCCAGTGCTTAAAGTGTGAAGAAAAAACAAACACTTGGGAATTACAGTCCTATACTCAGCAAGAGCTGCCGGTTCTGGTGTTATCCTGCTAGAAGTTTAACAAGCAACTCACCAAAATCTTTGCATGGTCCTGAGAAACTAATCTGTCAAAACTTGCAGCAAGGCCCCAAACATTCAGACAACGTCTCAAATATTGCTTTTATTCCACAAGTTGCCAAAACTTAGGAGACAGTATATCAGAGAAAAGTTACCTTAATCTTCCACTTTTTCCTACATGCCTGCTCTTAGACAATGTCTATATAACAATGCTTGGCAGGGGAGCAAAGATCACCACTGGCCTGCTGGGGTTACTGCTGAGGGGAGGTAAAAATAAACAAATAAAAAAATCAATGAAGCAAAGAAAAAAAACCCAGGCACAAAATAAGAAACAAAACTAACAAGGGAAACCATACTTGGTATCATAATTGTTTGGTTTGTTTCTAAGTGATGCTACTCCTGAGTTTGCTCTACTGTTGCAAATTGTTATTCCATAGCAAAAACATTATAAAGTAACAGAAAGCAAAAGACCCAAACATCTCCAGCCTTCACCCCAAAGTTTCTTTTACACTAGGCCCAAATGATGGAATTCAGGTCGCTTCAGACCACAGTAAGATACACATAGAGCTCCATCCTATGTGAGGATATGCTGCAAGCAAAGTCTTCTCATACCACATGAAATTAAGCAAGCAAATAGATTTTACTTAGGGCAATATGACAGAAACAACAGACTACACTAATGTAATCTTCCAAATATGTGTGAAGACATCACTATTTCAACCCATCACGTCAAATCTTAGCCTAATAGACAGGGAGGTCATATTAAGTCTTATTTCCACAGACATCAGACTAAAAAGCTGACAGAATTCTTGTTTCAATATTAAACAGCAGCTGAAGATCCTGTTGGACAACAACTACCAGGCCCTTAGTGGTTCAGTCCAATAAGTGAAATTGTAACTCACATCAGTAAGAAGCCGAAAGTACACACCAAAGGAAGGCTAGCTCTGTACTTGCCTTTCCTCATATACTCTTTCCTTAACCACTTTTGAAAGGAGAGCACAAGGCTATATAGACCTTTACTCTCACCACATATTTTCATGTTCAATAAATAGAGAGAAATCTGAAAATTCAAAGGCAGTAACAAGTCAACCTGTGCAGGAAAGTCAGGTGCAGGTCCAAAGGTCTGTAAAGAAAAGCTGAGAAACACACCAAATAGGGACAAGATGAGACTGTGGTCAGAACTCAAAACACAGGGAGAGAGTACCGTAAGGAATACTACAAAGAACAGACAGGACTAGAACAAAGTCAGGCCAGGAGCAAAAAAGCAGCATTTTCTCTAGCAGTGTCGGTCCTGCTTCATCTACTCGCTCATTCTCAATTACAGATCACTTACAAGAAGTCCTGAGAACACCTGATGAGCTGTACTCCGCCTTCTCCAAAACCTCTGCCTTGCAAGGCAGCCAGAAGGCCACAGATAACCAAGAGCTGCCCCACCAAAAAACAGTCTTTTTTAAGAGAGCCTGCAAAAATTAAATACTGTTTTACTTAATTGCAAGGTGGCAGTTCCAACTGATTTCAGAAACCTAACTCCCATGCAATCAAATTTAAGCACCAGCTGAATGAATAAGCAAAAAAAGGGCTTTATTCTGATGAGCTGAACACGTACAATTGGTGCCAATAAACTTCTTAAGATAATAGCAGAGAAAAAAAATCATCTCTCTATTTCAAGGCAAATGAGTGTAAGGAAATCTTGTTTTCAAACCAAGCCAGAAGTGCTATATAGCATACAGTAGTACTGTAGCAAACCATTTGAATTATGTTTGACAGTTACAACCATGTAGCCATAAAGCTGTACTGGTTCTACAAGGCACCAGAGAACAGGAAAAGCAATAGAACAGCAACCTGACACTAAACACAGTTCTTCTAAAATGTATCCATACACACATTTCTCAGTAGGCAGTTACATTTTCATCATTGTAGAATCAGTATCAAAGTCACAGATGTACTGCAAAAGTAGAGAATGGTGAACTTGAGGCTTTCACTTGGCCTCTCTCCCAAGCAACAGAAAATCCTATCACATACATTCCCCTAAAACACTGAGGGCAGCCTGATGAGGCAGTACAACTGGCCCTGATGGCGTTTAGCACGGAGGTAAGCTGTACCAGTTGCATTCAAGTGGAATATCCATTTACAATACTCTGTTTTTTTTCTACTATGGGAAAAAAATAGATTATTAGTTGCCCTCTTGTGCATTTTGTATTTAGGGGCATAAAAACATGAATGTTAAAGTTTGAAAAGTGCTATCCTGGTTTAGTTTATAAGAATTGCCTTAACTCAAATGAAACTGGTGATGAAGTTTTGAACTCACAAATTTTTAAATGAATATATAATATAAAGACTGCTCTTTTCTGGACAGAAAAGAATAAAAGAATTCTGCAAAGGACTCTGGAAGCTATGGAGGAAAAGAAAATACTAAGCTTCCAGTTTAAAATTTCTTCCTGTGTATATGGGCACAGAGACCTTAAAAATGGAAAAACTCAAGCCCACACATACCAAATACACAAAGTTATATCAGTGCACAAAACTCAAGTCAACCAAAATTAGGATCTTTTCCACTTGGAATTACACAGAAAAAGTTAAGAGAATGTTATTATACTCATAGTGCTCTCCATGAGATTTGTAAAGGCAGTGGTAGTACATAATTAGATGAACAACTATATGCAGAAATATCTACTTGACTGAAGTCTGAACCAAACACTGAAGCTCAGTGTATGCCAAGAACTTCAAGTTTGACTAAATGCCTAGCAGATGGACCACCTGACAGAAGGGAAACCAAGTATTCCTAGTAGAGACGCACTGTTAACAGGAAAATTCCCCTCTCTATTTCCAAAGAGAAAGGCAGGACACATGTAGCCTGCAGGACAAGGAAAGGCCAGGGAGGTGAACAATCAGTGTCCTCTTCAGCTTTAACAGAACTAAATTCTGTGGTATTTGGGCTGGTCTTTGAAAATGGGATCTATTTCCTTTAAGGACTTCTTGAGGGACAAAGACCTTTTTTATATCACAGAGATTGCTGTTAGCTCTCACACCTGCAACACCTGTATGAGGGCATGGCTGTAAGTTTTAGCTTTCTGCTGTCAGTCTCAAAAGTATTTACGGCTGGCAGTAGTATTGATTTGCAGGTTTCTTATATACTGTAGTTTGTAAGTTCCATAAACAATATTAACTAGTTAGTTTAAAAGAAGTGATGGTGGTTTAGGCATTCCAGCAGTAGTTCAAATAAGAAGTAATTTTTACAGAATTTCCCAGGACTCCAACCCAAATAATAAAGGCACATCCATAATACACGTGACAGTGTAAATATTTTAAGTCTCTCCAAGAGCGCTCCTGTAAGGACTGAAATCTTGCAGGACCATCTGTGTGCCCACAGTCTAAAGGAAATGCTGGATTTTGAAATGGAAGGCTTTAAAGGAGAGGATGAAATGGATAAGCTTGGCAGCAACTTCAAAATGTTCCTCAGAACTGGCGAGCTCATTTGTGTATTAACGCAGTCTACAATGCCAACGTAGCATAGGATGTTGCTGATCCTGGCAACCTTAGTGTTTAAGGTGCTGATTTTCTGTATAAATATAAAAACAAGAAACCTGTGATGCATTCACCTTAGGGCAAGCTTTTCCAAAAGGGTTTTAAGGGTTTTTTTGATGAATCTCAGAAGTATTTAAATGTGAGATTCTCACTGAAGAACTATGGTCTACCATGGTTCTCTTCCTCGTATGCTTTGGAAGGGGTGGAGGGGAGGGAGGGGCACTTGGGGTGAAGAGCTAAAGGATTAGGTTCCACAACAGAGCTGGTGAGTAATTTTGCACTGTAGCAGTTTTGACCCAGTGTCCTCCCAATGTCATCTTTTAAGTTTTGATATGAAAACACACTCAGCTACTAAAGCGTATTTCCCTCCGAATTAGCTATTTCTCACCTTTTAGTCATGATGCTTGAGAAAAGTCTGTAACACATTTTCAAAAGATGAACAAAAATTCATGAGTTTACTAGATGTGGAAAAAAAAATCCATTAAAGAATTGATAGTTTTACAGCACAGAATGAGTCTCCCTTCCACTATGCCTCTTTTGTATTCTGCCAAATAGAAATTACCTCCTTCCTCTTTATAAACTCAAGCTAACATATCCCCCCATTCATTTGACATGCACCAACTCCCTCTTCTTTTCAGAGGGTGATCTTACAGATGTCAAGAAGTTGCTTAAAGTTTAAATCAGCTTATCACCTTAAATTTACTTTCTAGAACTTTAGATCACTGAAGATGTTCAATCACAAAAGTGGTCCCACAAAATCCCTATAAACTAATATTTAGTTTATCCCTGTTCCTTCTTATTGAAGCATTCCTGCAGTAGCACTGACCACTTCAGCAATGAAAAATTACTTTTCCCCAGGATGCTTCAACAGTCAAAAATAAGGCAGAGAGGTGTAACTATTCAGAATTTATGCAAAAACCTTGTTCTAACTTGAAGTGGGATTCAGCAGACAAAACAGGAAAGTGTAAGGAGTTGTGTTGATAAATTAATTGATCTTACTTCTTCAGCCTATGTAAGAATTGCTGGAGTCCCAGATGTCATTTTCCCAGCTGTGCATTCTACACTTAAGTAGTCCAGCAAACTTCACAACTCCAATATACCAAAACTCTGGAAAGTCATTTCCTGGAAATACATGTCCTCCTTCAGCATCATGACATATTCTGTTTGTTTGACATTCTCTTCTTCCCAGATACTGATTATTTTGGTTGAAATTACTGTTGAAATCTCATTTATATTTGAGCAAGGAGTTCCTCTCCAGAATTTGTTGACCTTGTGTGTGCGTCAAGTGGATAATTTTCTTCACTACTGACCACTAACTCAAGAGTTCATAACTCTTCATTCAGAACAAAAGAGCATTTTTAAATTTGGGGTTGATTTTCTTCATTTTCCTAAAAAGGACTAAGATGTCTGTAAGAGTCACAAGTCTGAAACTGGACTTCGCTCCAGAAGAGGTGCCTTCAAATAAGAAAGCAATAAAACACTTATACATTAACACATTTATGGAATACTTCCAATCCCACAAAGAACAGGCTTTTAATAATCTGGGCTTGTAAGTGGATCAGAAGCTTAATATTCCATGACTGGCAAGCTAAGGGTACAAAGTATTTGCAGAACCAATCTTGGGAACCAATTAGCAATGAACTCTTTTAGCGCCTGCTAAAGCACCTGATCCCTCTGGTATAGAACGCACAATGTCCCAATAAACACTGTGGTTGCATCAAAAAGCCAACTTATTTCTGTCATACTTGGATATTTTGGATGACCATCTACTCTTTACCCAAAGTCTTCATTCATGAAAATTATCTTCAAATTTCTCCTGCCATGTCATTTTTTATATGCTTGAGTTTGCTCAGAGTTAAATGAATATACTTTATTCTAAGCTTCCCAGAAAATTCTGAACGACCATTAACAAGACTCAATTAGCAGATAGCAAGGTTAGGATTATCACTGACTGGCTCCAAAACTTTACTAGTGATGGTGTAATAACAAGTTTGCAAGACTTACAAAACTGAAGAACATAAAGAACAATTCTGAACTCTCTGGGATAAATTCTGGATGACTGTTTAGAGTGTTGATAATTCACCAAGCAATTCAATAAAAACATAAGCACCTTTCCACAGAGACCACAAGAGACATACCAACAATATGAAACACATTTTTATGCGTGTGCATGTAGAGAAGTGTAAAGAGCATTGGGATTAAAATAATATATATCAAAGAACGAGAAGACAGCACTACGTGCTTCACAGAAAACCTCTTTCAAGCAGTAAAATAAGTGAATCACAACTTCACTCTACTGGAAGGTTTTCACTAATTTTTAAGCCAAACTATCAATACAGTGATTACTAACCTCTCTGTTAAGGCCCATTTACTCAAATAATATAAGCTGCTGCAATTAATGTTGCTTATATAAAAGTACTCCTCTAAAAACAAAAGAAAGTTTTTTGAATTCTGAATCCCAGTTATGACCTTCACTAGGCCTCATTTCTGTGAACTTTATAAGTGACTATTTTGTGGCTGCATAATATAAAGTGAATGCAGCTATACAGGACAAAACATCCATTTATTTGACTGCACTGTACATTCCAGTAATATTCCATCAAATCACTACATGTTTTTCTGTAACTGGTTTTACTCACATATGAACAAAATCGAGTAATTTTTAAAGTGTACTGTATAAAGTCTAGACTTTCAAGAGAATCCTTTAAAAGTTACCTCAAAATTAAATTAGGTATATAGAAAATAGCTTGAACTACTCGATGCGCATTATCTCTGTTACATTCACTGGAACTACAGCCTCCATATCCCTACAGATTCTCCTCAGGCTTCCCCACTAATTCTCACTGAATCTACCACATAGGATAGTTAAGTACCCATTACAGCATTCTGTCAAAAGCCACTCTGCCATTTCATCACAACTCAGTAACAAAACACGGCCTGGAGTTACCTCATCTAGTTGGTCCTTCGTACAGGCCACCTTCAAGTCAAAGGGAGTTCCTCACAGACTATTTTATTTTGCTGAGCCGGAAATTACTAAACAGTCACTTGAGTCACCTGAGATAGAAGACAAATCAGTCCCTGCTTCTGTGCCTGACCTGCATCTAAATCCTAAGCTGGCCTGGATATACCTATGCTGTACAGGAGAGCCAACATACTGTCTCACAATAGTATCTTCTTTCAGTACTGGACAAGGGAGTTTAATTTCTTTTTGTTCTCACGCTGTGGTTGTTTGCATACATTTGTTCTCAAAAACACATCTGCACTCTTTTTGTTCAAAGCATCCATTCATTTTTACATAGATTCTTCATCACCACAGACTTCTAAACTCTATTAGTCAGATATTCAATGAAATTGAGATACAACTACTGTTCTGGCCTGAGCTTTACCTGATACAGGCAAACCTTTATACCATGTGATTCCCTATGTGAAGCTTCCATGTGTAAATTACCATTTCTGGCCATGCCTCAGCTTCTGGTGTTGACTATAACCTTAAGAACATGTTGTCTAATGAAATTTTAGGAGGATGTCAACACCAGCCGCCTCATTCCCCTTAGTCGCAAAGGAAGTCAAAGCTTTTGTTTAGACTTTTAAATTAAAGAGTCACCCAAGGCCAAAGTAAAATAATTTGTCATTTTTATATTACCCTTAAAGTCCACATATTGAGACACAGGGAGATTCTTTGAACTTTGCTGTCCAGTACAGACATGGTGGTCTTCTCAAAAATGCTTCCACACAGACCTTGTCTAGACGTCTACAAGCCCAAAAACTTACACCTTCTTTTTTTTGGCACAACTACATTCAAAAAAAATCACATATATTTCTCAGACATTTGTGAGAATTTACACTGATAAATGATAACACAAGATACTATTCAAACACTACTGACTCAGGCATCTGCTTTTCTCATGACTAAATTTGAGTGCACAACAATCTGCTCCTGATCATCTCTCACACACTGCCTGAAACAAATTCACTGATGTGTGAAGAATGAGCAGCACTCCCTCAAGGCAGGGTACCATTCAGAGCAGGCAACATTCCTAAAGCACATTTCTGGGATGACACCCCCAACTCACACCAAGTAGGTAGACTTTCTCTGTAACATAATAGACCCATCCTAATCTGTTTTTCTGTCAGGTCTTAAAATGTTACAATTTCACTGCAAATTTAACCATGAATTCTGTATGATTGCTTTGACTTTGTATAACAATTCAATTTTGGAGAAAGGGCAAAAAGAACAACATCCTTCCTCATTTTGTCTACTGACATTCAGAGTAGATCAATTTTAAAAAAAAACTCACCATATATTACAGCAAATTTCTTTGTGTTTCCATCCTTCTCATACACAGCCAGTGAACTTTCTAAGCAATGATCTTAATTGATTTTGAAAAATTAAGTATCTACCAACTTACTTCCCCAAACTGGAATATCTTTGCTTTCTGCTTTCATCACAATGGAGGCGAAGGTCATAGTAACTGGAATAGCATCAAAGTAGGAAGAATGGGGAGCCACAGTTAATATTGCTGCTTCTGCTGGCAATGCCCGTCTGCCTTTTACATTTATCCAGTGGAATCCACCAGCAAGCCACATCATTCTCATGATTGCTTTCAGCAAAACATCCACTATCCTGTAAAGAGTTGAGAAAACAGTTATGCTGCCACAGGAGTACCTTACTATAATGAAAAGAAAAACACTGCATAAAAACTTTATATTCATAAGAAAAGTATAGATAGGATACAAAGCTTAAACAGAGCTTCAACACTGCACAGACTTTCAGCAGATTTAAGACCACTTTCAAGGTTAGATGCTGTTCAGTTTCATTTTATGCCTGAATATTAATCCAATTTAATCACAGTAAGATTGGCATTTATTTTATCATTAATTTTTATTCAGGCTATGACTGTCGAGTTTCTTCTATACAATTCCTAATGTTTTCTAGTAACACCTAAAAAGATGTAATAGAGTCCCAGGATATTGCTAGAATGCAATAAACCTGTTTCTTGGTTTCAAGTTTACGCAAACAAAACGGTGGAGAAATATAGGACAGAGATTCTCAAATACAGGAATGCCTACAGAATACATATGAGAAGACTGGAAATATTTTGCTTTCCTCCCTTTTCCCCACCTCCTCCTAAAGTGATTTAGGTGGTGTGGTTTTGGTGAGGCTTTTTTTGTTCGAGTTTTTTGGTGGAGTTTTTTTTTTCTGGGTTTTTTAAACTGTCTGACAGTCATAAATAGAGAAACTTTGAACCAACAGAGTATAAAAGCCAAACACAACAAATTGTTACACTTACAGAGATTGTAGGCTGGAGAGCTGGGTGACACTGAAAACTGGATTACATGGGGGAGGGACAATCTAAAAGAATTCAAAATAACTGTATGCAAGACTGAAGGCCATCCATTATTCCTTTTGTTATTACATTGATATCACTCCAAATGAAACGTGACATGAAGTGACATGCCTCCATGACTCTCAACCTCCTCCCCTCCTGTGATGCAAAACACAAGCAGCTTCCCTCATGCTAGTGTCAGATCCTAATTTCAAAGTTCTCTACAGAAGAGGTGATACACTCTTCCTTTCTTGCTCCTCAAACAGCAATATTCATGGATGGGTGAACACTATCTTACATTCCACCTTAATTGGCATTCTAATACCAAGGCAAACACAGACTTTTAATAAGCACCGAAGTATGGGGCAAGCCCTCAGGAAATCAACACAGGTGCTGTCAATTTGTCACAGGGCAGAAAACAATGGTGTGAAGCAGTGTAAAGCAACAATTTAGAATATGAAATCCAGGCACAATCCATAGAGTCAATCTTTATAACCAGAAGCTGACATTACAGTAACAGCTGATATTGAAGGATGCCACAACAAAGTTTCACTTTACATCCTCAAAAAAGATAAGAAGCCAGAGATGCCAGTTTTATTCCCAGTAATTCTTGGGTCACCTGGTAAATCGGAGTTGAGGAATTTTTAGTTTCCCATCTGAGGAAAGTGTTTAATAATTTTTGTATTTTAGTTTGGAAAAGTGCATCTCTGAGACAGGTATGAGGTACTTCCCATCTTCTCTGTTTCAAACTGCTGAACTACATAATGATTCTCTTAATATTTCACCACATCGGTGACTCACTTTCGCCACCAGGAGAGGGGCTTTTCAAGCTCTTGCTCGTCAGATCCCATTGAAGCAATGAATGCAAAAGGCCAGGCCAGCAACATCATAAAAGCAGCAAAAAAGAGTCGGATAGGAAACAGAGTCAAGGTCATGAAGGCAATCTGCAAAACAGCAAAAAAGAGCATTATTCTAACACAATCTCAGACTAAGTAAGCCATTCCCAGAAACTGCTAACAAGTCTTAATTGAAAAATACCTAATGTTAAAAGCAGCAGAATATGATTCAATTCCAAACAAATAATTGTGATGTAGGCACAAAAATTATGCATTCACCAATCTTAATTATAACTGAAACAAAACATGCTCTTTAGAGCTAATGAAGTCTTACCTTTCCAGTCTTCTGACCCTATGTTTGCCAGTGAATACAACCTCATGCTCTTTTCCCTTTCTGCAGCCTCACATTAAGCAAATATTTAGCATGGGTGTGTTGTAAACCTTGCTGCACTACAGAGAAGTCAGTCCACGGCAGCACCTCCCCGACAGTGATGTACACTTCAGCAGGGTGTGTTCTCACAGCAATACAGGATGTAACCTGGAAAGCTCTTCCTCTGTAGTATCTTCTTAGAACCAGAAGCTGTGGGGAATCACAGTGGGGAGTACTGTACTGAGACCTCTGGAGAAATATCCAGACATGCATGGGAGTTTAAGTTCCAGATCTGTGCTAAGAGGCACAACACCCTAGAAATGAGGTGTTTCCAGGAAATTAGCCTCCAATGGAAAGCCACAGTGAAGGCAGTTGCTTTTGCATCTCCTCCAAGCACTCTGGGTCTCAGAGAGTCCCAGATCCCAGGCAATCTGCCCTCTTCCTTCAACTCTGGTGAAAAACATGTCATGTTGGAATTTCTGTCTCAGTCTTTTGAAGAATTGTCCCAAGAGTAGAGCCTTTCCTGAGCTGTTTGGAGTTGTTTCCAACTGTCCTCCAGAAAACACTATCTGTGCAGTGATCCACTTGCTCCAATAAACAGTTCCAGGACTAAGTCACATCTTTCTCACTCAAAAGACAAGAAGAAAGAATCAAAACCTCTTAAAGTGAAGGAGAGTACAGCTTTAGATGGCTAACTAAGGGAGAGAGAGGGAACTGGAAACTGTTTGAAGATGACTGGGGTAGAACCAATGTTCCTCAAGCTGTACAAAGGAGAAGATGAAGACACTGAAACAAGGGCAATGAGAATTTAAACGTAACCACACTACATATTCACAGGTGTACCAGATAAGGTTATTAAAAAAAAATACAATTAAAAAAAAAAGCACTTTTCAGCATCACAATGGCTAGGCAAGGATGAGTAACAAGCAGAAGCTGCTGTCTCACGTTGTGCTTAATCTAATGAGTCTCCAGGCTGCTGTGGAAAGCTTTATTCATATTCTTCTATTCCCTGATGCAGATCCAGTCATCATGCAGCTCTGTTTCCTACTGATCAGTTTCTGTTTCCTCTCACTTCCCAAAACAGCTAAATAACCAACTCACCCTGTAACTGCACAAATCTGTAGATCTAGGGTAGGGGCATGGAACACACAACAGAAGAAAAGCCCAAGGTATCAGTTTCAAGCCCTAAGCTACCAGTGCACTGAAATGTCAGATTTTACAGTGATGGTTCAGACTGGCACTGTTACAAGATACCATCTTGTAACAATAGCCTCACTCCCCAAAAAAGGATTCTAGTCCCTGTGTAGACTTCTTTAGTTTGCATAACTGATAGAAAAAGGATTATTCCTTTTTCCTTAGGCTATTTTGTCAGATGAACTAGTAAAACTCCACATACTGCAAAGGTCAGACAACCACCAAAGTTCTATCAACTCACACAACTCTGCATCCACCGACCAGACCACCATGTCTGGCAGCAAATAGGGGAGCTTTCTGGAGATGACAGAGCAGTGCCTTCTAAGTTCATAAAATGAGAAGGACCAGACACCAAGAAAAAAAGAAAACAAAATACAAGTGAGGCCACAGTCCTCTGGGATTCACACTCACTTCCACTTCAAGTCTCCTATACAATGGCAGGTGATTAGTAGTGAGGTATTCCATCCTTTGCACCTCTGTAGCAGTCCTCTGTATCAAGACCATTTTGGTGCTTCACCACAGAAGGAAAGCAGTAGTTGCACCCATAATGTCATGAAAGATGGCACAAATGTGCAGAAGAGGCCTCTTGGTCTTCCAAAGACAGCACTGGTGGTAATAGCCAGCAAGAAGCAAGTGCACCAAGGGTACAGAGTTTGGCTGTCACACCAGGCTCTTTTTAGAAGGTGGTAATTCAGGACCTGCCCATACAAAAAAACTGTTAGGAGAGAGAAATACTTTTAGCCCCTACAGTATGTTAGGAATCAAGAAAGATACTAGCACTGGAAAAGCAGTTCAGTCTACATCTACATTCAGACATCTTCCTGGATCAGAAAGCTTCCATCCTGCAAAACCTATGTATAAAAATAGTGCATCAGGCAGAAAAAGGGATATGATCCTGTCCCCACTGGCTACTGTCAGAGATCAGAATGCAGGAAATAAACACTCCTGGTCTGACCTTGCACCGACATCTTATTTTGATGATCACATTTCCACATATTTAGGACATTCACCCAGACACGTGTTCTATTAAAATTATACATTCTGACTGCTAATAATTCATATGTAAACATCTGTGTTTTGAGACACATATAAAAAACCCTAAAGGTCCATCTGCAGTTGTACTTCTGGAGATTCGGCTCCTGATCAAAATTCTCAAGAGGGGTTTGACAACAGCTTACTTAACATTTGCTGGTCTACAGGATCCAACTTAAGTCTCAGAAGTTGCAGTGTATACTGCAAAAGACCCATGGACAGCGGGATGGGAGAGGATGGTCTTACAGCTTGTAACAGAAGGCTGCCCTGGGAAACTGATCACCACTCTTCCATCAGAATAGCTTCAATCTGATGTAAGGCAAGTCATTTAAACTAAAAAGGTATCATATGTTCTCCTTGTTTAGAGACTGCATTCAGATTTGAGTATGAACTCACAATCAAAGTATAAAATATGAAGTTAAAAAGGACTTAAGTCCTTCAAAACACATAGAGCAAGAGAATCAGAGAGTACCCTTGTTTCTACTTTTGTAGGTTTGTTTCCTGTCCTGAAATCCACCACAATACTTCTCATGTACAGAGAAGTACAAAAAATGTAACTTTGATATTAGCAATACAGCGAGAAACATCACTATAAATCAGTTTATTCGCAACAAAATTTCCATGACTTGTTACTGAAAAAAGAAAATACTATTTCACATGATAGAGATTTAGATTTTTCTTTTACACATATCAGATAGACATTACATCTTGCCCTACACTTTTGCTTCCTCACTATTATCATCCCTATAGCTCAATTAACCATTAATGAGACTGAAGGAGCCAGGAATTCATCCTTCAACAATTCTCTCACTACCTGCTTTTCAACACTCCAAAGTTCCCTAACTGACATATTCATGGCAAAAAATACAGTAGAAATTTTCATGTGCAACTAAGCCAAACTAATCTAAGATCATTTCTGCAAAAGACAGTGGTCCTATTTACCCTCTCCTTAATCCTCCCCTTGAGTCAGCTCTAGCACTTCTGTGAGCTTGAAATGAGAGAATATAGCTCATTAGTGGGGGGGAAAAAAAAGCCATTCCAGCAAAAGAAAACAATCAGAACACAGAAAAACACAATGATATGCTGGTTTAATGAGCCAAATCAGCTCACCAAGGCACCAAATGAATGCCAGTATTGGTGATATAAAAAAGAGCCAGAAACACTGGAAGCAAGGAAAATGGCATCATACTGTGTTTTTAAGTGGCAGGGAAACAAAGCTAAGGACACTTAGGGACAGCTCAGCTTCAACAATGCTTCTGTCTGTTCTGCACCAATAACTGGAATCAAGAGCTTTGACTTATATGACAGGTTCCCAGAAGATGTTTTGTATTAACAAAATTCACGGTTAATGAAGTCATGTCTGTCTTCTTCTCTGAACAGACCTTTTTATTACAGTACCAAAACACAACAGGTAGCTTCAAGAATGACCCCTACTGCAACCCTCAGATCAGAGTAAAATAGCCATCATTTCTAAGGATGAATGAGAATCAGTTCTGAAGCAGCCTTACTGCTTTTACACACCTGTAATCTCCTAGATTTTATAAAGTCAATAAAAGATGACGTGAACAGTCCCTTGACAGTCAAATGGATTTCTTTCAGCCGCTCTTCCTCTTTGTGGTTCTTTCACTCTTTTTTTATCTTTCTTTTACTCCCTCAGTCTCAGGTTGAAATGAGCTAAAATGTGTTTACTTTTGAGTAGTATTAATGAATAAAAAAGCTAATCTAACCTCTTTCAAAGTGCAGGACAAGGTAGTAATGAAGATAATGGGGCTATCTGGCAGATCATCAGCAACAGACAACAAGCCTTCAGACAAAGTAGTCTTGTCTCCCAGTCCCCTGTGCTTTCTACTTCTTGTACCCACATTCCTAATTTTCCTCGATAGGTTCTGCAATCCCAGAATTCCCCCCGTAGATTCACAGGACAGACAGAAAAGCCTGTGACAGAGTATGTGCCTAGAGCTGAACAGGAAGTGAGTTCAGCTGTGAGAGTTCACAGCAAACCCTCTATAACTGGCCAGGACTGTTTGGAAGAGAACACATACTGCCATGATTCACCTGGGGAGCACTTCTGGGAGTATTTCTCACAAGTGGGACAGTTCCCCAGGTCTTCTTTAACAGCTTCCATCGCAAACACAACTTTTAATTGGTGAAGAGGCTGGGTAAACACAACTAAGGCAAAGAAGAAAATCTATCACAGTTCCATTTGTCAGCTTATGTGTTTTTTCCTCATATAAAAGTGGAAAAGTAAGGCTGCAAGAAAGGCTGGGTTAAAGCACTTGGTGGAATATCAGTAAAAACAAGACTTAGACACACTCCTTGGTAAGGAAGATATTTCTTTGGTCTGGGCACTGTAAAAAATGACAGGGCTTTAAACACACCTTGCACTTTTCATTGAAAGTAACAAATCCTTGAAGTCCACTGGCAGAGTTCATATCTCATAGAGACATACAGGGCAGCCCACAGAGAAGGCAGGTACGTTCTACAACCAGACACTGCACTGATGAGGTGCCTTAAAGGTCTGTCAGCACTAACAACAGATCAGCAGTGCTAGTAGCTCCTGTAAGATTCGATACTGCAAAAACTAAAACTGCTGCTCTGCTCTCCCAGTAGCATTTTTAAAGTATCTTATAAACAATTAAGTAGAAAGCAACACTAAAAAATACATCAACACTGCAAAATGAAATATTGTTATAACTGGACACAGTCCTAGTCCATATGAACATGTGCAACCTTTGTTTCTCTCTGCTCCCTGAAAGACTACTACCTCATTAATTACACAGCAAATGTGACTTCAGGAGCAAAGTATGGGAACACTGAAAGGAAATCATTACAATTACACAATTACTGAGGAAGCCCTAGGTACAAACTAAACGTGGCAAATGACACAAACCATTTCTCCCTTTTCCAGCTGAAGCAACAATTTTTTCAGTAATCACTGAATGTATACTGGGAAACTTACTCAAAAAAGTGAAAACCTTTTCTGCTGGAGTCTACTATGAATTCCTTGGTTGCCAGATACAAAACATGAAGAACATTCCAATGTTTTCCAAGTCAGGCTATACACAATTCATGTAAAGTATGAGGACAGCAACAGGGCATTGCAACAACGAACTTCATGCAGAACATAATTAAATCAAAGCTGGATCCAAAACGTTCAATATTACTGGATTTTAATTTCCAGTATCAATAGGTACTGTAAGCTGTTAGGCTCCTGAAACAACAGCTTTAAAGAACTTAAGTATTACAGCGATGGAAGCAACAGAAATGGCCAGCCCCTCATTAGGTGAGCCTCTGGCGGTATTTCTTCCTCCAGTAAGTGACCCAGATCTTACCGAAAGCCTAAGACAAGGGCCATGCCCTTTGAATACCCAACCACCTACAGCTCACTGCGCGAGGCAAACGAGGCAGAAGCACCGGGGCGGGAGGGGGGGTGGTGGGGGGAAACCTCAACCAAACAACCAGCCAAATAAAAAGGCATGCAATTGCAAATTTGCATTTTAATACTGCTTCCTCTCATCTCACCGCTATCTGCACAACGCCTGAATTATGCCGCAGGGACTATTTACCTAGGGGCCAAACTTGGGCCGCACTGAATGCCTCGGCCCGCGTTCATACCTCAACCTGACGCTGGGGAAAAAGGGGCTCCTCCGCCCCCCATTAAAAAAAAACAAACAAAACCAACCAACCAAACAAAAAAACACACACACACAAAACACCACCAAACGAACCGACTAAGAAAACACCCCAAATCCCACAGGTTTGGTTTTTTTCCGATATTTTTTTTTTCCTTTGAAGAAGGCATCGGAGCACAAGTTGAGGCGCACGCCCAGCCGGGCGCTACAGCATCACGGCCGCCCCCAGCCCCGCGCCCCCGCCCGGCCCCTCGCACACGGACAGACAGACACACAGACAGCCACACAGACCCGCACCGGCTGCCCCCGAGCCTCCGCCACCCCCTCGGCTCACAAAGCGCCGGCAGCGAGGAGCCCCCGCCCGCCGCAGGACGCGGCCCGGCAGGCGGCGACGAGGAAGGCGGGCGGTGAGGGGGACCCGCACGCCCCTACCTTGGCTTTCTCCAGGGGGCTGAAGCGCAGCTGGTGCACGAAGGGGCTCCGCGGCGGCGGCCCCCGCTCCCTGCCCGCGCAGCATCCCCGGCCGCGGCTGCTCAACTTCATGGCGGGGCAGGAGCCGGTGCGGGGAGAGGGCGCGGGTGCGGCGACCGCTGGACCCCGGGGGGCGGCGGGGAGAGCGGGCAGGGACAGCGGGAAGGGACAGAGGGACAGCGGGAAGGGACAGAGGGAGAGTGGCAGCGCGGGCGGCACCGGCGGCCGGAGCGCTCCCCACTAGACGGCGGCCCCCGCCCTGCCGCGCATGCGCCCTGCGCGCCCGCTACAGCGGGTCGGTCAGCGCCGGTTTCCGCGTCGTGCGGGATTGAGAAGCGGGTGGGAATGGGAAGCGGCGCACCCTCCTGCCCTCCTTCCCTCCGCCCACCCACCCTACCATCCATCCATCCATCCTCGGAGCGGCCCCCTCGGGCATGCCGGGAGCGCGGCCCTGCCCGCGGCAGGGGCTGCTCTCTCGCCGCAGCCCCCGCGGCGGGGGAACTGCTGGGCGTGGGGCGGCGGAGGGGCATTTACACAAAGGAGGAACAAAAAGGGGCTCGGGGAGTCGCGCTGGGATGTGGAGGTGGTTCTCGGGGGCCGCGGTGCTGAAGGAGCATCGCCGCCGTACCTGGAGGAGGCAGGTGTGCTGCCCGCATCGCACCGCGGGTGCCCGTGAGGTCCGCGGGGAAGGCGCTGCCAGAAGCAAACCTAGACAGCTTTTAATGAAGTCTGTCTGATTTGCACCTTGGGATCTTGTCAGGGTTGGCTGAGGAGGTAGCTAAGTTTGAGGTTTAATAAATCTTTAAGTATAAAATATGTTCTTGGGAAATACAATTTTAAAAAAGCAGCCTGCTGGTGTTCTACCCGCTTTCAAAAGATGAGTCAGGGTGATCTATACTGCTCTTGACATCAATCACAGGGAAAACAACGGGAAAGAGATGTAAATGGTTTGATAAAGAAATATGTAAGTTATCCTTAATATCAGTCACCTCACTTGACTTACAAAATAATCCTGGCAATTTTATCCAGTGCCATTTACAAGTAAATTGATAAAAGTCACTGCAGAAACGTCATGGCTACTGTTTTTAATCTTTAGGCTTAGAACCTCGTTTTAGTCTATGGCTAACACCAGATACCCTGCTAATGGCTAACACTATTGCATGGTTAATGTGTTAAACAGAGAAACAGGTTTTGACTTTTGAAAGATCAGAAAATTTGTCAGAGGTTAGTCTTCATGGTTCTGGGGTTTGCAAGGTTCTGCAGCCTCAGCATCTTTCCAGGTTTTTACCAGAGATCCAAAATAAACTCAATAAAATCCATGGATGTGCTAAATGGTAGCTTGGTAAACTACTGTGAGAGCGACTGCACTGTCATCTGGACTGCTTAGTAAAATTAACGCTTTCAATCAGGCTGTTACAGCCAAACGTGTAAGCCAAATTTACAACCAAATTTTCCAAGAATTCAATGAATCCCTCTGGAACGAGAGCTTATGTCTTAGGAAAAGTCATCTAAAAACCACGTCAAGCAAGGCTGTTGTAGATAAGAGTCCCAGTGCCATGTGTCCAGTATGACTCCTGGATGTACTACCAGGATTACCATGTGTATTAATGAGACTGATAGTAGAGCAAGGTGTGTGTGACTCTTGACATTAAAGATCAAGTGCTGCAGAAAAGACTTGCCAAAGCATTACAATACTGGTGGAAATCAATACATTGAAAAAGCATTATCAATTTGTCAAAAAGATCTGCAAGATTTGGCATACTAAAGCTTTTTGAAATGGTAGCAAAGAACATAGAATAAGAATCAGTGGTTGGGAGCTGAGATAACCTAAAGCAAATGCTTTAATCACAAGCTCCTTAGTTCACTTTGGGTCTAGTGGTAAGACTTGCTGGCTTGTGGTCAGAGTATGTGATCCAATGATCCTTTTTAACCTTAAACTCTCTGGAGTATTTTAGCTGCCTTCCGAATGATTTGGCTGCCCTCTACTTTTTCCCTCTCCAGTGACTTTAAGCCTGTTGCTAGTTCAGCCATACAGGGCTTATTTCAATAATCAATGACAGATTTCTTGAAGAAGGAAGTGCCACATAGCCAGGGAGGAGGTCATTGCAACTCCCCTCAGGGATCTCCATGGTTTGTGAGGCAGTAACAGATGCCCTGTCAGGTCAGCAGGCAGGAGGTTGTGGCCACTGCCTGCCCAGCACAGACTCCTTCCCCATCCAGTAGGTGTAGACACAAGGTACAATGAGGGTAGTGGAACAGGTTCAGCTGTGAGATTCAAGCAGGCTTCTTTATTTCTGCTAGTTGTTTTCTAAAGTCAGCATCCAACAATGATCTAATATTATTAGTCTCACCTGAGCTTTTGGTATTTGTGGAATCTTCCTTAGTTGTAAAATCTAGGGAAATACTAGGAATCTGCCTGGTCCTTTGGCTCTTAAACCTTTGCTTCTAGAGCACTTGTTCTGTATTATTGAGTGCATAAGCAGTATTCTAACCTTTTATTAATTCTTTCATGGGTTTAGTCTATTAATTTCTAATTGCCACATCTGTAACACCCAGTGGAGTTTCCAGGAGACGACGTAGTTTTATAGAACTCATTTGTTCGGTAGGAATAGTGTTACATGAATTTCAATTTGATGACCATATTCTATGTTGTTTTATGTGCTTACAATGACATATTAGGAGAGTAAGAGGTGCTTCCCTGGTTTTTGGTTCTCATTTGTTTTCTTCAAAATTCTGCTGTGATCAGTATAACTTAGGACAGATAACATCAAAACTGGACAGCCTAGCTGTTTTAAATTTTGCAGGAGTGTGTTTTCCTATCTCCATAGTCCCTTTAATCTGAAATTGTAAAAAATGGGTGGAAGCCCCGTTCCTTATGAAATAAAATTTGCCCAGCGAAGGAAGTGGGCATGAGCCCTGGAACAGGGGCAGTCCCATGGCAGGACTTGAATGGGAAAGGCAGGCTGGGAGTCTGAAAGCAAACCAATTTAGCATGTGACAAACAGAGGGGTGAGAGGACCAACCCACATAGCAGGGTAGAGTCACACTTACATGAAGATACCACTTACTGTGCAGAGAACTAGAAATTTTATTTGGATCCTTCGTGAGACACATGATAGAAACTTGCTCGTGAAATTTTATTAAATGACCCTAGGAAGATTGGGCTAAGACTCTTCAAGCATGCATAAGAAAGTGGTAGTATTTTATACTTAAAATACATGAAATAATGGAATTATTTAGAAACGTATTATTTTTGTGAACTAATTTGGAGCTTGATTAAAATATGTTAATAGTATTGGGGTTTGATAGCTGTCTCTTTGTACCAATCACTAAAGAGACATAACTGTGATGTTGCTGTCAAGACTGGCATATGCTGCCTAACTCAGCTAATAAGGCCTTAGAAAGATATAAGAAGAGGTGACAAATTTACTGCAGGATTTATGGAATTTACCTTGCTTCACAAGAGGAGAAAATGTGTGATACATTATGTTGGATGTAAATGTATTATTATACAATTAGAAAAGGAAATGCTGAAGCTGACTATCATGAGAATAAATTTCAGTAAGCACTCAATCTCCTCAGGGGAACTGTGGAACCTGAAACCATTAAAGTGAGACCACACAAACATCTAAGTGCCATTCTACCCCGGTGCAGAAAAAGCTCTAATTGGTCCTTTCTGTCATTCATTTATATGATTTATCAGGAGCTGTATAAATAAGAGGACTCAAGCATAAAAAGTTTGCAAATATTAATTATGAAATATGCTTCTATGAGCCTTGAAGTAGAAAGAGGAGTATTCAATATTTAACAGCTAAACTGAAGTGTTTTTCTCAAAAATAAATCAAAGAAATGTTCATAGAAAGTAAATACATTAACCACAGCATTGAACTTTATTTCAAAATAAATTAAAAATAAATTCTTGCCAAGGATAAGTCCTTGCTTTGATTTTTATGATGGTCCTTGACCTTGAAGGCCAGTTGCTAGAATCAGCTGATACCTATTCAAGCATGATTCAGGTACTCTTCCCCCTTAAGTAGTTTGTGAAGTGAAAAAGCATATAAGTTCCTGTTGAATTACTAACAGTAGTACAGATTTTGCAATGAAAATGTACTCACATTTTTCTTCTGATTTGTGAGGAAATGTCAGAATCCATCTGACCTTCTTCAATCAGGAGAGGAATGGCTGGAGTTAGTGACAGCAGTTTCTTGTTTTTGATTGTTCTTTAGTATCTTGGATGTGCCAGCCTGAAGAAATGAGACCCTTGTGACCGAAAAAAAACAACAACAAAAGATCTCTCTTATTCAGGAATTGTTAGGAAATAAAATACAACACAATTCAGGCTTGTCAAGGAATAATTGTTCACTTAATATGAACTTTCACCTCAGGATATGCAGTGTTATAATTCACATATGATCTTGGCTTCAGCAATGGCAAACAAACTCATCAGTTCCCACCTGATGATGGCTCCTCCAGAGTGGAGGAGGAGCAGGCAGAGATGTTAGGTATAACAGAGTCTTTGCCAGGTGATGAGCATTCCACACTTGGTGCACAAACCCTGTCCCTGCGCGCTGCTGGAAGTACCCAGCATTACGGGAGTGAGTGAATTTAAGTTGCAGTGTGGGCTGATTTCATCCTTTCCCAATTGAGGAATAATTTTGGGCAGCAGGAGCCTTACTCAACTTGTTCAAAGACTGATCCAAGACTATGGAACAAATTGGTACAGGATTTGAGACCTGCCTCGTGAATGATCACTTGAGCAATAGTATCTCAATTTGTCTTATGTAATTTATTTCTCCCTACTGTTCTTAAATCGAAATACAGAAGAAAGGGTCCATACTGGTTCTGGTAATCACTCACAGACATTTAAAAGTGTTGGTTCTTAGGGATGGTTGAGATCTAGACTGAACTCTTAGTTCTTACTGGAAAACGCACATCCTGGTAAATAGCCACACACACAAGGTGCATTAGGTTGAAAATAAAGCACAGATAAAGGGAACTCAGTACAAATTAGAGTAACAAATGTTTTCAGTGCTTTACTATGATTGTAGCCCTCTGTATCTGCATTCGTTTCTTTCTCATCTTCACATACCTTCTCTCTGAGTGTCTGAGCTAAAACCACTATGTTTCTGGTTCTGTCAGAAAAGAACAATCCTCAGGAAATTAAACAATCTCTCCTTGACATGAGATAATATGAAAGGTAGGGAATGAAATCCTTGAATTTTTTTCTGTGCCTTTTCAGATTCATCTGTAGTTTGGTGGTAAAATATGCATGTTCATCAAATTCTGTGGATTCTTATGTCCAAAAGAAGCAATTTTTATCTGCCCACATTTAAATCCCATACCCAGGTATACAGCAGCTAAAACTCTGTCATGATAATTTCTCCATTGATCTCTGAGTCAATATTTTCTGTCTTCCAGGTCACATTATATAAAGTAGATAAGAACATTTAAAGCT
Organism: Formicarius rufipectus; assembly: GCA_013399695.1. Taxonomy (NCBI): domain Eukaryota; kingdom Metazoa; phylum Chordata; class Aves; order Passeriformes; family Formicariidae; genus Formicarius; species Formicarius rufipectus. The sequence continues at coordinate 213,910 of VXAU01001188.1, forward strand.
TTCTGAGTATTCCACTCATATCTTTGTGCAAATATTGCAATATCTTATGAAAATACCTTTTGCATACCAACACATTTGACCTTTAAGTTGGCACATGTTCACTTCTGCCCATTTCCTATGATTTCTCATTTCTAAGTTACTATACTTATTTACAGAGGTTTTGTATTAGGCAACCTTTATTTAAAGGGGACGACATTGATATTATTCAGAAAATGAGTAAAACAGTATCTGAAGATTTATTTTAGGAAGCTTTGTTCAGTATTCACTTAACAAAATAGTCACAGAGATTGCTGATAAAATGGATCAAATTCATATAAATGATTTCACCAGAAGCAACCTTTGTGAAATGAATACCATGATCAACTTACTTCCAATGCCATTTTCCAATTACATAAATATCTTCATTTAATTGTTCTGAAGTAGCATACTCCTTAGTATATTTTAAATATTTATTTACTATAAGCTGATAACACTGGCTAAATATGAAAAAGATATAAACATTTTGTGCTTTTGGAAGTGCAAATAGGATGAGCTGCCAAAAACTCCCTGGGCAAGAATGTCCAGATTCAATCTGTTGCCTTGAGAGGCAGATTTTAGGGAGGCAAAATTACAGCCTGTAGCAAAAAGGAGGCCATATGGGAGTTACAGTGGTGCCAGTGGCCTTATGCCCGGCTTGTGCCCGTGCCCATGCCAGCTGCAGCCCTCAAATGGGACAGGGCAAGGCAGAAACAGTCATCAATATCTGTATATCCCTCCCCACTCTGCTGGGAAAAGAAGGAGATAAAGAAGGAGATAAAGTAAATGGGGGGCGGGGTGGGGGAGGGCAGGCAGGAGGGTGTTGGTGGGGAGATCAGGGATGCACTGTTTGCTCTCCAAATATCAATGGAAGCACAGATCTTTCCTGGGGTCAGTAAAATCCAGGGATCATGTGAAAGTACAAAATATGGCTGTGCCACAGTGAGTGTTTTTGGCTTCCACAAATAAGAACTGCAAAGGTCAGCACCTGTATATATGCCAGTCAGGATAATCCAGAGGCAGGACAGAATGCAGGGAGAGCAGTGTGTAGCCAGTAGCACCAAGTAAGATGATAAAGAACTGCCAAATACAGATACATTGCTTCAGGATGCGTCATGTACTGCGTCATCCAGTGGAATAACCCATCTAAATCTAAGCATATTAAGTTCTCCAGTGAGTTTATTAATGTGGGCTAACACCATCTGTTTGTGGACACAGGGCATTTTATCTCTCATTAAAATGATACAGCAGTTAAATTTAGCTAGGCTGTTCTACGAGCTCAGAATTACTTAGTTGTTCCTTCATCCTAAGAATGATTTCCAGGCATTGGAGAACAGAGTGGTTAGTTTATATGACTGATTGTACCCAACTTTTCTAATGCTTTTTGTAAATTCAAGATCATGTTGCCAATAAAATGACAATTATTTGAATAGAAAATTTAGTGTTAGTAACGTTTCAAGGTAAATATTTTACAACAGTGAACCATGACATACAATAAGGATGGCTAAAGAGAACACATTAATGTGAAAGTTTTAAACCCTGTCAAGTAGTAATAATCACTTGAAATGATCCAGTTATAAATTGCACAGTCCTGCTCTCTACTAGTCTTGTACTTAGATTTTAATACTTTTTCATTGCCTCTTGCCCAAAGGTAATTTTTTTTTATTTGTGTTGTGTAAAGTGGAAAAAGGTGGTGCGAGGTATCCAATTTTTAGTTTGCAAGAACTCCCTGCTAGTGACTTTTGCTTCATTAATAGTGTCCTATTGCTATTGATCAGATTGTTTTCCCAAAGCTTTGATAAGGCTGGATAGAAAATGTACTCAGTGGCAGAGAAGAACAGTCTTACTGATGGTTCACAGAGTGGCTCCTATTAACCAAAATGTCTTACATGAGCTTAAGTGTGACTTTACACAACTCTACACACAACCACCAGTAATCACAGGTCAGCCAGCAGGGGATTTGCAAAGGGAGTGAGGAAGATTACTGTCCCTGTGCCTTGCTAGAGGTGCAGAGCTACTCACGTGCTGTCCCCAGGGTGCAGATGCAGTTGCATGCCTGCACAGTGGTTGTAGCCCCTCAGTAGAGCAGCCCTATCCGTATCCTTTCATTCTTGTGCTGTGAATCTCTGGCTCACGTAACAGTGAGCCAGACTGAAGGGAAAGAGTATTCAGAGATGATGCATTTGTTAAGAGGACAAGGGGATCATCAGCCCAGAATCAGCTGATGCTCCCAACACTCATGTCAGAAGCATGCAATAATATGGCTCTCCTATTTGAACTGAGCATGGATCTGTCCCACCACCCTTTGTGGCATGAGTGAGATTGTTACCAGAGTATCACATCCTATAAATGGCATTAGTCTTTAAGTGAGATTTCAGCCAGAACACAAAAGAATATTCTGCGGTCTGGAAGCAAAACAGCTGGTGAGAAGTTTGGAGTCTGATTTACCCTGTAGGATTCATAATTACATGCACTTAAGGAGATTGCCAGTGGTGGATGACTCTGTTCCTGCAGAAAACAACATCATAACAAGACTCAATGACTGGAAGTAGCAGCTAAAAGCATCAAGATCCAAAATAAATTAAAGAAGAGGAGATTTAGGGAAAGGCTAGTGAAAAAAAATAATTAAACATTCAAAGGCTACCTTTCCAATGCTTACATTTCTCCCACTAGGTGTTTGTAGTAAATATTTGCTATCTTTCTTAATAGAAACTGAAATTCATGCAAAAGTTTCTGTCTGGGATTTGGGGCAAAAGTTATAGAGATCATCTTAGGTGGTCATGTGGTGTTCTGCTTGAATGGCCATTGCTCCAGAAGTGTTGGACTTTACCTCTTTGGAAAGTTAAACTAATGAACTGTACAGAAAATCTACCAGCTGCCGTGGGCTTGGGCAATTGTTGCGATCAGCATCAGAGCGAAAAAGCCAAGTGTAATGGGTAGGCAAGTTGAAATATATTTCAAGGCTCAACTGCTCCAAAAATCTCAAGTTCACTATCTGTAGCATCAATGAGACTGTTGTTGTCACATGAAGTGTTTGTGAAGTCAGGGGATGACAATGATTTACAAGGAAGTTTCTCAGAAAACATCTCTTTATCCAGATACTCTGCTGCTATGGTGTAAAGCATTTGTTTCTCCTCCTTTTTAACTCCTCTGTGGGGTTTTTCAGAAAGCTTAAGAAAAGTTTATGTCCATACTCGTGTCTCTTGTGCCATAGACTCACTGCCTTCTGATGTCCAATATGATGAAGAGAATGTTTTACAATGCTTCTCAACAACTCCCATGCCAGAATCCAGTGTGAGGAACACTCGTAGTTTGGTCCTCTCCCTTGTGATGCATGTAACATTCTTAGTCATTAGCTTATTCTCTGACTTGCAAGAAATACAACTCAGTAGCCTCCCAGTTCAGCAGAACCTTTGCAACTGCATCATATTTATAAAAATATACTATATAATAGTAACTTTTGTGTACTCCTGCACACAGATGCATACACCTTACTTTCAGTTCTTGGTCTCATGCCATTGACCACATAGGAACTGCTTGCATGCAGGTAATTTGTTGCCGCAGACCACATACAAAAATTCTAGTCTCATATCTTCTTGTAAAAGATGCAGGTCAATTAACCCACAATGTCTCTTATTCTTCTCTCTAACCTCCAGACCTTTGTTACACTGACATGTTGCTCTTCTTCACTTCAGACTGCTGCTTAGTGCTCTTTCCTCACAGAAGAGTCAACTTCACTGTATCATGTAGATGTATCTACATGCAGATGTAGAATTCATCTCCTTAGTTCATTGCTGCAGAAAGACCCTGCCCAACTTAAATGGTAATGGGTGAAACTACAGTTTTTGTGTGTCGTCTGTGGTAACGTAGAAATTCCTGAAAGAAGTTGATTCCAGAAAGTGTAACAGCAGTGCATATCTAAATGTGATTTCAGGTAACTACCAATTCCAGTTAGCTGACAGTGGTCATTGAAGAGGCTGCAAACCCATTTACATTGATACTGTAGTTACGGGAGGAGGCTGCCTGGCCTTTGAGAGCAATTTCAAGTTCAGGAAAGCATGGTAGGCTTGCACTGTATTTTCATCACAGGTTTCTCAGGCCAGGGTGCATCAATCCACCTGTCTGGTGGAAGAGGACACATCAAAGAGCCTGATGGCTTTGTAAGTACTGGAGTGAGCTCAAGCCAATGTTGCCTCGAATTCCTGCTGAAGAGAGGCTAAGAATAAGACACGCCCCTGTTTGCTGCGATGAAAGAAAGATGTTTTATTGCCATCTCTGCCGTCAGAAATACACCTTGGCAGAGATGGCTTCAATACCTTTTCTGTCCTGTGGGACAGGAGAACATAACCTGACTGTTTCTGTGAGGGACATCAGGACCACTGCAGCCACCTGTCCCTTCCTCTTGTGGGTGCTCTATGAGGTAACACTGAGATGTGGGGCAGAGGAAAAGACAGACACAGGAGGAGATACTCAGTACCGAGGGCTATAAATCTGGGAGGAGGCATAGTTATTTTTGTTTTGGGTAATATTCTTAACATTCGATGTCCATGATGCTTCTGTTTAGGGACACTGCTTTACTTGGTGCACAGGCATGCAATCTGTAGCATGCACTCAAGGCTCAGTGTGGTGAGGCAGTGGGCTACCCCCCACCAATCATAGAGTTTCATAGAAGGGACATCTGCAGCTCAAATTTCAGCAGCTCTGTCTGTCCCTTTCTTCTCTACATTTTGCTCATCCAGAACAGGCTAAATGGATCTGTCAGCCTCAGCCTCAGATTTCTCATTTGCCTGTCAGTGCAGATTTCACTGTCAGTTAGCCTGGGGCCAAGTTCAGCCATTCTGCTTTTCTAGTGGAGTAACTATTAAAGGGATTTGAAGCCTAGAGAAGAAAACAAATTGTCTTTCCCTATTAAGAGTGATAAACCAGTCTTACTGTAACTAGACTTCTCTATAACTATAATAGACAACAGAGAAGTATTCTCTCCATGAATAAACTTGGCATACTGGATACAGGAATCTCACCAGCATCCCACATGACAATTTGGTGTTTCCAAAGTCATTGCTGCACAGGGAACTGCTCCTTCACAATGGCAGTGTGTACTGCTGTCACAACAACTGATTTATCAGCAGTTACAGCAACTGTAAATGTTGATCTTCCAGATGTAAGAGGAAAATCTTCTATCTCAAAGAGAAATCTCGCTTTAGTGGACGGTGGCAGTACACTTCTGAGACAAAAACTGTGGTGGTGCTGCCAGCTGCTGGTCTGTTCCAACAACCAGTGGCGGCTGTTTTGAGCCAAAGACGGGCAGTTCTTGCAAAAAAAGAAGTCTCTTTGGGAAGACTCTGCAGTCTGCTCAGTTTTATCTTCTTCATCTCACAATGCATGTGAACCCAACTCTGCTACACACTGATGTTGGACTGAATTAAGTCTGTGGGTTTTGATGTGTAGTAATTCTTAAGTTTCTTTTGTCATTTTGGTATGTGGTGGTGCTTAAGCACTTTTAAAGTGGACAAATTTGAACTTTTTTAATCTCTCAGTGGGAGAGATGCTATCACTGATAATTTTGGCAACTCAGCTCTGAAATGTCTGCAGTATTTCAACGTCCTTCTACATATGTTGCAGGTATGAGAGAGGGTGATGAAAAAGCTGCTCCCCCACCAGATGGAAGAGAGTACAGGGGAAGGTGTCAGTAGGTGTTACCCAAGAAGTCAAAGAAATTAATGCCTTTTGGTGGGGGAGGAGGGGGGGGGTGTGTTGTTCTATACTACAGTATCTGCCAATGGAATAGCAAAAGTGAGTGTTCATGGGGAGCATTATTTAGGAAGTTTTTTCTGTGTTTACCTGTCAAATGAAGAAGATGGGAACCCTTAAGGAAATAGTGGAGAAGGTAAAAAGAATAGCAATAAGAATGGAGATGACCAGATAAAGAAGTTGCACAATATATGCATACACATATTTTTTTTGCCCTAAAGTAACTTTCTGAGAGATAGTTTTTCTGCACAGGCCTCCTTTGCAGAAAATGTTTTAGAGGTGTCTTTACAGGTTTTGTGAAAATTTGTGGCTGAAGAAAAGGCTAAGACAGGAAGCCCCGTCTCTGAGTTGGGAAGACTGAAGCCTGAAAATGAAATTGCAAACATTACGCTTGTGAGTATTTAGGAGACGTGAGGAAAAAGCAAAATTACTGCACCCTAGGGATCTGGGAAGGTGGATTGAGATCTGCAAGAAACCACTTTTCTTTTGTTCGTTCACCAGTTCATGAAACAACTTGTTCCTCCCCTTGCATTGCAGCAGGTTTCCCTAAAGCTAGGAGCACCATCTAGCGGAAACCTGTGCTGGTCCAGCAAATAATCAAAGCTGGTTTTAGAGAATAACAGATTTCGTCTTTATGTTAGAAATATAACACTTGCTTTTATCTCTATCTACAAACGTAGGAGAAAAATTTAAGTCTAGCATCACAAATCAAATGAATTACAAAAGTGTTTTTATTCTATCTTCATTCCAATCTAGCAACTGTTACTATCAATTTTCATGGCCACCATAAAAAGACAATATCCGTTTACACGGTCCTTTCTCATTAAGTGCTGTGGATTCCCCACTCCTGTACTTAAGAGTTAGTGCTTTCATGTTCATGTTACAGCACTCAGTGTCCTCACCAATTTCCTTACAGTCAGTTTATGTGCCGGCAAGTGTATGAACTAGGACTGAGGGGTGCAGAAGAGTCTCTACTCCATGAAAAGTCAGCTCAACTTTTCCATAGTAGGACCACAGTGGGAATTGCACATTATAGAAATAAAGGTTTATCCTTTAAATTCCTATTCTTTATCTGTGGTAAATTTTGGCATTCAAGTCTCACAGTTACATCTTAAAATATGTACTTTCTAACATTTTATGAGAATAACTTTGCACTGAATGATAAATATAAATAAGTAAATTAACTGCTTCAGACTAGAAAAGAGCTGTATGAATGTAAGGGAAAGAATATGGTAAAGAGCCCCTGTGTTTTTACTGTTTTCTCATAATGTAGTGAGTAGAAACATTTCAATGAAGGTGTCAAAATGGCCTATTTAAAGTAACAAAGATGAAGAGCTTCTATACAAAATTTAGAATTCATTGTTGTAAGATAATATGGAGATCAGAAACAGGTTAAAGAATGGGATTAAGCATAGTTTTGGACATAGGCCTGATGTTGAACTCAACGGTTTAGCTGCAGCCCTGGAAATCTCACAGCCACTGCTAACAGGAAGCTAGCGAGATTTGTCAGTCTTAAGAGTAGAGAAGTGGCTGGACTAGTACAGATCATTGGCTAACTAATCCATTATCCTGCCTCCAACAGTGTCCAGAAACAGATGGCTTGGAAACAATAAAAGCAAATCTATAAAATACTTCCCTTTTAAAATTTCCCTGCCTGAGGGTATTTCTTGAGTCTACTGTGGTCCCTCCTGCAGCACGCAGGACCTTTTAAGTGCTCCTGCAGACTCTGAGCCCCATCAGACTTCTTGAAGCTTCAGCCTTTTGGACAAGGAGTTCCCCAGCTCTTCTGTCTGCTGTGTGGTGAGCCACTTCCTTTTATTTGTTTTGAACATGGCTGCTACTAAATTTTATGGCTTTACTGCTTGTACTGGATGAGACAGGGAACAGTCTCCTTTCCATTCAGGATAATGCAACATAGCTCACTGTGAGCCCTTGCTGTCCCTATGTGTTACTAGAGAGCTGCTCCCAAGATCCAGCTCTCCTTGATGCTTGGGGGCATGATGAAATTCCAGCTGATTCAGGGAGTGTTTTCACTCAGCATAAAGCAGACTGCTCAGGGCTACTGTGGTCCTTTTCTCTCCTCTGTGTCTTTGCTAATCCTGCTCCTGGCTGAAGGCTCCTGCCACCTTGTACCAGCGTCAATGCAATTCAAGAGCTGTGTCTTGATAATAGTATTAAGATGCTCTGAGCTGCACTACCTGCACTTCCAGTTCTAGAAATGCAGTGCAGGGATCCCTGGACTGAATTTTCTCAGAATGGGCTGAGATGAAAACAAGTGGGCTTGAAACTAAACCGAATGGGCTTGGAACCAAAAAGCATAGATTGTTCAGGACTGTGTCTCAGCTCATAAACTCTTTAAGACCTGAGGTGATTCTGCAGGTGCTTTGTCTTCCTACCACAGAGCCTGCAGAGTGTGGGGTCCCAGGGAGAAGGCTGGGGGTGTGCAGGCTTCCAGAAGGGCAGTGTATTCCAGTGGCTCAGGGCATGTACCTGGGGCCAAATAAAATAAATCTGCCTTTGGAGCTGGACTCAGACAGCCCAGACTGAAACAAGCATGATGATGCTACATGGCTCTATTTTGCCATCTCTTTATAAATTGGATAACTACTACCTAAATTAGGTATTTACTAACCAGGAAAAGCTTCTAGACCAAGCAGTTTTCTTGAAACAGATTGACAACCTCATCACCGATATTTATGTAATCCTTTTTTTATTTTTTCTTTTTTTTTCCCTTTTGCTTTGCTTCTCTTTATTGCTCTTCCAGACACATTACCTTATCTTACCTGCAATTTGTTTCCTTCCAGCCTTATGGATTTGCTTTGCTGCTATGTACACAGAAGAAAAGAGTATGTTAAAGATGAGAAAGCCTGTCTTTTGGTGAATTTGGTGTATCCAGGTCACTGATGTTGTTGCAGCTGAGTTGCCTGTCTTGGGAATGGAGTAGTGCTATTTGAAACAGCAGCTGCTCCTGTCTGAGCCTCCAACCTTGCAAGTATGAATTGTGCCTGAGGCAGCAAAATTAATGGCTAACATAAAAGGAGAAATAGAAAGTAGGTGGCCTCTTGAAAAAAACCAGCCGGAGCTCCAGGACCACATTTGTACTACAGAGCACATCATCAGCCATGCATCTTCTTTACCCAAAGTATTTTCTGTAGCCCTTTTCTGTAACCTCACTCCTTACTTGACCTACAGTCCTCCCAGAGGCCCATCCATCAGCCTGGGGAACTTGATATTAAAGTATAGTTAAAATGAATACGTTCAGACCCCAGTAAAAAGGCTGAAATGTTGCACTTGCCTATTTATTTATATTTACTGTTCAGATGCTTTTACTTGTAAAAACAGTTGAGTCATGAACACTCCTATCCTCAGAAGAAAGTGATGCTATCATGCCAGGCAACATGTAGTTGGAGTCTGCATCTTCCTTTCTGATTACAGTGAGTGATGCCTCTTTGTTGATTCAACTATATGTCTCACTTGATCAAATACACTTAAAATTCCTTTTTCCAGAGATGAACTGGCGGCACAGAGATCAGGCAGGGCTATGAATCTGCTTTGTAACATCTCCATTTTTTTTTACAGGTCTGCAGTCTGATCCACTACACCAGAGGATCATTCTCTATCAGCCGCAAAAATCTTAGATTTTAAATCTATTTAAAAAACTCTGCCTTTTACGATAGGCAAAGTGAGCTACCTAAGGGTTCTTATGTGAGTAAAAGCTGATAGACTGGGCAATCTGTCTGAATGGGTAATTAATTCACCTAAGTCCACATTATGTGACACACACTGATATTACAGAACAAATTATTTGTAACATTTTGTAAGCACTGAAATTAATGTTGTATGAATTTGTCATTTCAACAGAAAAGTTATAGATTTTGTGTATTATAATTTTGTCTTGTTAATGTAAAAGTAGGAATTTTGCTTTCGCTGACCTCTTGGGAAGCAAAAAACCAGTGTATCTAATTATCTGAACACTCAGGAACATAAAAGAATAGCAAGTGGTGAAATTATAAATCTGGTGGAACAACTCCATGTTTTCTGATTAAACTCTATTTCTAGTGGCTCTCAGCAATCATGTTTCTTCTATGTTCATAGTAATTGCATGTGTCAAAGCTGAGGCCTTGTGTAAACTGTACCAAATGAGTTACAATTTTAATTTAGAAGGAGATAACTGTATTTGCCCCTGCAGGCAGATTGCATCGGGTCAGAAGTTTAAAAACGAAAAAGAGAGCAGGGAGGAGGCTGGAGGGCCTCCAGGTTAATAATAAGTAGAAAATCTAATAAGGCTTTCATTACAACAGTTAAATTTTAGGGGAGGGAAGGAAAGAAAAAATACAATTTGCAAACATGAAACCAAACTCTGCTACTTGCATACAATTCGTGTGTATGAGTGCAGATGATGCATGTGAGTACATTCGGCTTTGACACAGAACTATCTCTGTGCTTTATAGTTGAATGCTACAGTACTTTATCCCTATTTTACACTGATGAAAAATTTAAAGAAAAACAGCTTTCAAAAACTTGCAAGCTCTCAAAATCTGATGTATTTTCACTATTTAAAAATATCTACTCAATCTCTATAATTACAATGTATTTCAGATTACTTTTGGTCTAAGCAATACACTAGATAATTGTTTTAATGTTATGTTGCATTTTGAAAAAGTTGGTGTCATCATGAAGAATAAAGTAATCGTTTTCTGAATCGAAAATCCTAGTTTTGTTTGAAAATGTAATCAAAGCTATTAGAAATATGTATGATTACAGGTACGAGGGTGCACTGATTTTGTGTATATTTGAAAGTAATCACTTTAGTGATGACTAGATGCTGTCAATAATTTTGCTTAGTCCTGGGATGTGAAGGTTGTTTTTGCCTGACCTTCTGTATAGAAGATCAGTCAGACCCAAGGATTGTTTAAAAAGAATGAGCAACATCACTGCTTATAATTAAGACAATTTAATTTGTCTACAACCTTGCAAAATTTCCCCCTTAAGGAGCCTGCTTCAAGCTGATTCTGTTTGTGCATGTTTGGTTTTCACCTGAAATAGTCAAGTCATTTCCCAGAATGACATTACAAGAAGAACCAAGTTTTGTGCCTGTTAACATTTTCTTTATAATTGCTCCATTACGAAGCTGTAGTTCTTTTGTGTTTCAGTTCAGGATAGAATCATAGAATGGTTTGGATTGGAAGGGATCTTAAAGGTCACCTACTTCCAACCTCCCTACCATAGGCAGAGATACCTTCCCAGGGACAACTAGATCAGGTTGCTCAGAGCTCTATCCAGCCTGACACTGAACGTTTTCAGGGGTAGGGCATCTGCACCTTCTCTGGGCAACGCATTTCTCTGTGCCTCACCAACCTAACAGTAAACAATTTTTTCTAATATGTAATCTTTCATCTCTCAGTTTAAAGCCATTCCACCTTGTCCTATCACTCCATACCTTTGTAAAATGTCCATATCCAGCTCTCTTGAAGGCCTCTGCTAGATACTGGGAGGTTCTATAAGGTCTCCCCAGAACCTTCTCTTCTCCAGGCTAAACAATGCCAGCACTCTCAGCCTGTCTTCAAAGGAGAGATTTCCCATCTCTCTAGTCATCTTTATGACCCTCTTTTGGACTTGCTGCAATAGTTCCTTGTCTTTCTTGTGCTGAGGACCCCAAAGCTGTATGCAGTACTTCAGGTGGGATGCCAGGAGAGCAAAATGTAGGGGCAGAATCACCTCCCTGGACCTGCTGGCCATGCTATTTTTAATGCAGCCTAGGATGTGGTTAACTTGAATAGTTAATATGAAGACCATGACAGATGGGTAATTGGCTGCTTCCTGTATTACCATGTTTCAGAGGTAAACTACCCTCCCCTTTAAAATATTCTGGCTGTTTAATAATGGATATGTTAGACTTTAGCTTTCAGCTTTTAGTTTTTGTTGCACTTCAAGCTGCTTGTTTGAAAAACTACTTAATACTTGGTTTCTGTACTTTTGCCTCATAGAGTTACCTTGGAATCGTTTCTCCTCTCAGTCTGCTCTTTGATAGGTTAAAGAGATTGAGATCTTAAAGTCTCTCTCTTATTCTTGTAGGTATTTTTTGCAGTTTGTGAATATTTTTTTGAACCTTTGAACTATCTACATATGCACTACAATTTATAAAGATACAACTCTTTATTTAGAAATAAATGTGGTGCTTCTGATTTTTAACTATCTGTTGTGTGAATATCTTCTGAAATGCTTTTTGCTCTCACTTCAGTTTGAGATTTGTTCTCCCAAATAACAGGTCTCCCTGGTCTTTGTCAGCACTAACACAACCAGCTTGTTTCTGCAAGGTCCAGTACTTCTGTGTGTGATGCTGATGCATCTCAGCTAAATTGGACCCACTGCTCTATGACAGTGTTCAAGCATCCAGAGTTCTGAACAGTGTCCTTCAGTCAAGGGATATGATGTTTTACTAAGAACTCTATGACTGAACTCATGCATTTGTTTTTTGGAGGGTTTATTTTGGTCTTTTTTGTTTATTTGTTTTTCTTTTTTTTCCCCATTCTATTGATTTGTATTAATTTTTCATTGCATTGTTAGTGTAAGTCAAAGGGTCTTCTGTACATGTATGAACACAGTATATATGAAACAGAATCTGCAAGGACAGGAAGGTGGAGTAAGAGTACAAGAAACACAGAAACATCATTCTTCTTTCCCCAAATGACCTTCAAGCAACAACTTTTTTTTGAATAGGGTACAGACTGGAGATTCAAGGGGAATACACACAATTACTGGGACATTTCCTTTTTTTGAAAGATCAGTTCTGCATTATAGTGAAGTCAGATCTTTCATGTGCTGAATGTGAAACTTTAAAAACATAAAGGATCAGTAATTATTCCAAAATGTTTTTGAAAAAATCCAGAAAACTAGTATATATAATCTGAATTATAGACTTCATTAAAGTTTTCTTCGACTTTGTAGATGCCCAACATGATTGCAGACTTCAAAAAGCCTAATGAATGTTGGTAACTGAGCACATCTTCCTCCAGTATATTTGCATAAATATATTGCAACACATTTACTTATCATGTCTATTTGTTTGGGTTTTTTTTAGTTTTGTGTGTCACTTTTGAGCAGGATGACCTAACAATCCATCAAGAATACTAAAGTCAGTGACTTAATAGTTTAAAATTGATTGTGGTACTGATTTAATATTTGAGGAAGGATAATACGACAGTAAAGAATGTGGGCAGACTTCAGCTCATTTTCAGAGAGAAGCTTTAATGTGTTTTGTTTTTTGTTTTTGGTTTTGGTTTTTTTTTCCAAAGTGAACCACAGATGTAAATGTGCTCATGCATTTTAGATAAAGAAAAGTATTATTCAAACTAAGGGGAGTAAAATCGATTATAGGGTATATGTTCCTTAGCAAGCAGTTCTATAATTTCCATTTCAATTTCCTGTTAAAAATTTCTAGGATAACTTCTGAATGGCTGAAGGCAGATGGAAATACTTTAGTCTTTTGGCAAACAGAACCGGTTCATATTAGAAGCTCTTGCAGTGTTTTGTAAAATGGTGGGTTTTGCAAAGCAATATTGGTTCCATAGAAAAATTTCTACCCTCCAATTTCTAGAGAGAAAATCTCTCCTTTTTTGCTCAAAGGAAAAATAGCTTTGCCATGAGATTCAACATGCATTTATATAATCAGACAATTTAGTGTGAAGTATTCAAAAAAATTAATAAAAATCAAGATAAATTACAGCTTAGCTGATTTTTTTGAGTTCCAAAATTACATAATTAAATGTTTATCCTGTTCTATGTGGTCTGTTAGCAAACATATTTCCATTAGATGTCAACCTTGCATTTTCTCAAAAATAAATTGTCTAGCACTGGTAGATATTTAATAACAAATATAAATGAATGATTGAAAAAAACCTTCTTTGTGTAGATTTTAGATTTCATTTATGTATTGGGAAAAAACACAAACATGAATAGTCACATGCACAAAAACTTCTTGCATGCAGGCAGTTACTGCTTATTTTGATATTAGTAGTTTTGAAAAATGATCATTTGGTTGATATCCATGAGATGTGAATTCTGATTAAGGACATTGGCTTTCAGTGGCCATAGTGACTATATGAAAGCAATTGAAGTTACTGGAGATTTTCATCAGCCTTACAAGAAAATGGAATTTTTCCTCAACATAATGTAATGAATTCTGTCATCCTACTTAATCCTGTTTTGCTGCAGCAGCTACTGTAGCTTGTATGCTGATAATTATTGTTAGTGAAGCATACTTAACTTCAATTGCTCCTCAGAGCCCCATTCCCTGATGCCGAATAATCGTGTGTGGAGATCTCTTCTGATTAAAATAGTAAACAGAAAATTATAATGTATCTACTTTCACTACTGCCTTAGACTATTAGCTGTTTCTTTTAAGTTTGAACTCCTATTTGTTTGCTGGTTTCTTTTTTGGGAAAGCTATTGTAGAATTTCATTCTTTGCATGAGTAGAAATCAACTTCAGTTTACTTCAATTATTTTTCCTAAAACATCATACAAAATTGCATCAAAAAATCCTCAATAAGTCAGTCTTAAAATGTTGCAAGATTTTGTTGTGTTTGGTTGGGTATTTTTTTGTTTGGTTTTTGTTTGTTTTTGCATGTGTGGGTTTTTGTTTGTTTGTTTTTATTTTGGGTTTTGTTTGGTTTTATTTTTTTTTTTAAACTGAGAATATATATAAATTAGTGCAACTTTGTGTCGTATTGTTACATATATTTTTAACACTTTAAACTACTGTGATGTAACCCCATAATATTACCAGCAAAGGATTTGAAAGGCTTATTATTATTTCAAAGTGCACTTGGGTGTTGCTGTTTTGCCATAGTTTTATTATTGATAGCTCTGTCCTAATTTCTTACTATAATCACAGAATATCCTGAATTGGAAGGGACCCATCAGGATCATCGAGTCCAACTCCTGGCCCTGTGCAGGACACCCCAAGACACACCATGTGCCTGAGAGCATTGTCTAAACTTCCCTTGAACTCTGACAGGCTTGGTGCTATGACCACTTCCCTGGGGAACCTGTTCCAGTGCCCAACCACCCTCTGGGTGAAGAACCTTTTCCTGATATCCAACCTAAACCTTCCCTGACTCAGCTTCATGTCATTCTCTCGAGTCCTGTCACTGGTCATGAGAGTTAAGAAATTTGTGCTGTCCCTCAAGAGGACAGTCTCTGTCCTCTTCATCCATCCTTCTTTGAGATTTGACTCCACTGACAAAGAAATGTGTTACTAATTTTAGACCTTTCATTTTTTTTGGGCTTTGACATTGAGGTGGGAGTGATAATCAAGAAGAAGAAAAGGCAGCAGTGTTTCACTTCCTCAGCATCAGCCTTTCTCCTTCAGCCTGTCCCTTCTGTGCATCCCCAGGGCCACTCTCCAAATTATCACCCTGTTCCCTGTTGCCTACACTGTTCCTTCAGGCTGACCATGAGGTGATCACTGAAGCCAGAAGCCAAGAAGCTTCTCTTGGCCTTCTGCTTGGGAGACCTCAAACCAGCCAGGCATGCAATCACTGCTAAAAGATACATATGAACACAGAGCCAGAAAACACATTCACAGTTTACACATAACCCTTTTCTCCTTACTGGTGTTCCAACATCTGATCAAGTAATGGTCCCTGCTATGTAAATGACCAGTCCATTTTGCTGCTCTTTGTTCTTTGAGGTCCTTGCTCTGTGATTATCTGCTTGTATTTTCGTTCAGAATTGACATGGAAATATTGAGAAACATTATCCTGACAGCTGATCCCTGGGAGTGTTTATTAGGAAAACACTTATTAGCAATGAGTCCTCATTAGTAATTTTATTTAGGCAACCATCATTTCACTTCTTTACAGCCAATCTATGCGAATAACGACTTTTGTAGTGATTTTTTCTTAAAATGCTGTGCATTACTAAACAGAAATCTTCAGGGACAAAGCTTGTTTTATAGCCATGCTTAAGACTAGTACTAATAAAAAGATAATGAAATGCAATGCAGATTGAAATTGGATACAATCCATGTTCTGGTGTTCTGGTGGCAGTCTAAGTCTAATTTCTCTATCCTTTTTGTCATGAAGTCATCAGTCCTTGAAATCAGATTGGTTCACTCTACAGGGGGTCATGAAGATATAAAATTTGTGACTGTGGGAGTCCATCTTTTTGTAAGAAAGTCCTCACTCAAAACTGCATTTCAGGCAAATATGATTTCATCATACATGCCAAAGATTGAAGTCTAATCCATTGTCATGACGAATCTCCATCATGATGTCAGATGCTGATCTAAGGTGTACTCAGACCACTCATTTGGATTTGCCCCCAAGACGAAAATGAACTAAGAATCCAGGAGCCAATTCCCATGCTTATAACAGTGATGAGGATGGCAAAAAAGAACTCTTCACAAAGAGATTTCAAAGAGCCTAAAGTTGAAGAAACTAAATTGTTGTGTTTCTCCTAATGTACCTTCCTGACATTATCAAGTGATGGAAAATAAAGAGAAGGTTTTATGCACCTCTGATCATCTATGCCCAAAAAAACTAACTTTTTTCTTTTCCTTTTTCTTTTTTTTTTAAATATGAATTGGTTTAATGAGGAATGATGATTGCAGATCTTGCCATTCTAATGTCCTTAGACCATTAGAGCTATCATAACACCAATATAATGTGTGTGTTGACATAAAACATTATGTTTATAAAGAAAAGTTGCATTGCTAGCCATTGTCTTTAAGTAACTGGCATCATCAATGAATGTACTCATTTTCAAAACACTTCAGTACAATTTTCTCAATTTTCAAGCCTTTTAATAATGTTTCTCTTTGAGAACCACTGAGCCCTGCAATGGAGTACTCTTGCTCTTTGCTCTTAATTTTCATTAAATAAATTGTGGAAATCTTTAGGATTTAATGTAACAGATAAGTACACATTTATCACAGATTGAAACATAAAATAAAACACTGTATTTGGAATAAACAGTCTCTTGATGTAGAATAAAAAGACACTTTCTCCAAAACTTTTCAGCAAAACAACAAAACCCTCTGTGCATGTCAGTTATGCCACATACCTTCTCTGTGCAAGGACTAAATTATCTGCATCAATTCAATCTAATATTTTCACTGATTGTCATAGGTTCGGCATATTTCCTTCAGTCCAATGATGGTATTCCTTCCACTGACACAAATACTGCTGAGGGTTCATCTGGAGAGGGAGTTGACTCAACTGACAGCAACCTTATAAGACTTAAAGTCTTTTTCTGGTGTAGGCATTTCTTCCTTCTTTGCTGCATTGATGTACAAAGCCCTTGTGCATCTCTCTTGCATGCCTGGGAGTACTCTGCTATTCCAGACTTAATCCCAGGTAAGTACGGATTCTGTGCACTACCCAGCTACAGCTATAATTTTGTGGTATTTTCATTATATACCTTCTTCTCCCTGGAAAGGTTTTAGCACATTTCTAGCCTTCTGGAACATATTTGACTTTTCCTTTTGGGCTTGTGGTCTCTCAGACTGCTGGAGTAAGTTCACAAGATATTTGTTTTACTCACAAATCAGTCAGCCAGCTCTGTGGCTTCTTTCACTGAGGTGAGTTAAACCACTAGTTGGCAAATTGATATCAAGATGAGGGTTCTCAAACCTGTTTAGATATCTACAACAGCAAAAGCTGAGAAAAAGACCCTTGTTTTACTCTCTGCCTGATTCAAGATTAGTAGTGTTTGTCATAATGCTGAATGAGCAAAAGCATCCTGAGAAGCTGGTTGTAGTACACACAGCAAGGAAACTTTTCACACAGACAGCCAACTGCATTAGCACCATGTATTTCCCTCTGAGAATAGGTCTTTTCTTACAAAAGACACATGAAGAGACAGGTATAATCTGGTGTCTAATCAATCAAAACTCTAGGTGCAAACCCCTGATTTCTAAATGAAATCAGAACTGGGATAGAATGCATGATATGATAATATAGTAAAGATAAACAAAGAAGGTAGGCTTTTTTTTAATGAAGTTTGATAGTTATGAATTCCTGGTTGGAACTGTTAATTTGAATGTTTGAGTAGAGCAGCACAATTAAGATGTGTGGCTGTAGCCAAGCACTGATGTTTCAATATACAGTCATCAAAGATTGTGTTGAGCAGTATCTCTGCTTCTATTGCCCTCAGTTTGCCTCAGGAAATGGAATCTTATGAACAATTTTAATGAACAAACAAACAAAAAAATCCAATTTAGGTCAAATGACATTTGTTTTGGGTTCAGTATTTCTGAGGTTAAGTTTTTTAGTCAGGCAGTGGTGTTTATTACAACAGAGAATTGATTGGGTCATGTAGGGCACAGAGTACAAATAGCAGTGTCATTCACCAATAGGTACCACAATTTCCTCCAACATGTACTGAACTCCTACTGGTCCTTCCAGCACCAGTAGAAGAGAAACGGGAGAGACTATCAGAAAAGCACACTTCGTTTTCATTTCTATATCTTAAATAAGCCTTGAGGCTAAGGCTCAAATGAGTGACAGCCTGGCTTATGTTGTTTTAGTCTACAAAAGTGTTTTATCAAATCAGCAGTGCTGTGTGTCAGTTATACCTGACCTCTGTATGGAAAATGTTTACACGATATTATTAACTGTTTTGCTCCAGGGTTTCCTTATGAGTCTGCTATATTCTCTGCGTTAAGAACATGGCAACAAAGCTTGCCAGATCTCCAACCAACTTTCAAGAAAAAATTGTTTGAGAATATACTCCTACATACATTTAGGGTCTGACCAAGTACTTCTACTCAGATGCTGGGGAAAAAAAGTTATTATAAAAATTTAACTTGGGATTTCTGTGTTGCTTGATGGAGCTTTAGACACTAAATACATTATTAGTTGCCAGTTCATTCTTCTCTACTTAGCAGTTTATAAAGTAATAAGCAAAGAGAGATGATTATCCAACACGGTGATAGAATCATGATATTCTCTAGTGAATTATTTTAATAAATATGGCTTTTTCACAAAATACACATAATTTTCCCAGATAATTTCTGTGTGGTGTCTATTTTTTTCTAGGAAAATATTTTTTAAAAAATTTTAATCACTTTTTAAGTCCCTTTCAGACACACATATTCCCCACCTCCTTTTACACCACCAAATACACTACCTCTGTAAATTATGTTTTTATCTCATTCTTTTCCTTTTGTCTTATGAAATTTGTTTTACTTGGGCAAGGTTATTTCTCCAGAGCCAGAAATAACAGTTTCATGAGTAATCTGTGATCTACTCTTCCCCCACCCCCAGAATGGGCTGGTATTTGAAAGATACACCTGATCCTTCATACCCTTAAAGATAAAACAAGCTGTTTCAGGTAGAGTCTTGCTGCCTGAGCTGTCTTATATTTTCATGTGAAAAAGACTGCAGCCTTGTGGCTGGGTAATAGAACCAAATCTGTTCATGTAGACCGTGATGGTTTTGGCAGTGTCACCTGCTTTCCCCATTAGAGCTCTTTTTTATGATCCTGACTCACTGCTCAGTTAAGCTGTATTCCCACTACCTGTGTGTTGTGGGAGACAACACACTCTTACTCCTCAAGCAATAAAGTGCTCCTTATACTGGCATGTTTTTGTCCTTGTTTTGTTCCAGGGCTCTGTTTCCTTGATGACTCAGGGAGAATATAAATGCAAGAATAGTAGCCAACCATGTAGGTCCATCTCTGACAAACCCAGGCATGCTTTGAAGAATACAAGGACACATATGTGGAAATTTTTTTAAGAATGGTTCTCCTGCACAATCTTCCTTTAATCACTTGCATCTCACTTTGACAGACTGACATTGAAACTCACAAACATGCTCTGACATATTTCTTACATCCATAAGGATGCAACCACGACAGCATGTCAGTAACTTATTTGGATTTCAGGTACCTGCTTCATTTTCAGTTTCTGTCTTTGTGTTAAACCCAAGAAGTAATACCTGGGGTTAGCTAAAGAAATTAAAACTCTCATAGTCATCTGCTTAAATGGTCAGGTCAAGTACAGGAAGGCACACTTCATGCTTTGTGGACTTAGAGGTTCAGGGCCAGCGCTCTGTACCGAGCTTTGCTGGAACCTGACCTGTATTTTGATCCTCTTGGCCCCTGAAGGAGGAGATAAGAATGGAGAGGAAAATTATTTCCTGGGGAAGCCTTATCAACCTGATTTTCCTACTGTCTTGTCCAGTGGAATTGGAGGGACACTAAGAGTGAGGCAATGCCTCTTTGTCAACACCTTGTTCACTCTTACAAAAGACCAGGTCCCCCCGTTCATCCCCACTCATCCCCATGCAGGAATGAAGAAGGCTTTGATGTAGCTTCCTGCACCATGACAATCCTGAATCAATGCAAGGACAGTTCCACATAGTAACTAGCCACATCATCATTCAGGTTTTTGGTAATCAAAGAGCTTGTTAAAAAGTCACTTCCTTCCCAGACAGACCTAGATGGTCAGCCAGGTGCCACCACACATAAACGCACACACCTATTCACCTCAGTCTCCCAGCACAGGTTAAATGCCCAAGCACTACTTTAATTCTTACAGTTGTAATCCACAAACTCACGCAAACAGAGCACAGATATTTGCTGAGAACTTCTGCACTGCTCAAGTCATGAACTTTAGTGATTTCTTTTTGTCTTACTGAATTCAACTCAGACTCTGCAGAGATATAAAGTGGTGCAAAAAGAACTTTCCTTTGCTTGCATTCCCCAGGGAAATGCAGGTTGTCAGGGTAAATCAATACATTCACATAACAAAATAGTTAAAAGTATAGCTCTGGATTACTGTGCACAAGTTGGGAAATACCCAAGTTAGAGTTACTGCTTAGATTTCTTTTCAGCTCTCCTGCACTTCTGACCTGTACAGTACATGACATGGGAGTCATTCAGGAGAAGTTGCACGTGCTCACATTCAGTAAATCTGTTTTATTTGTCTCTGGGATAATTTACCACTGTCACCTTATTCTTCGGTACAGAGTCACTGCCACAACTCTTCTGATTTGTACATAAGAGACTTTAGATTATTTGTTACTTGTTAAAGAGAACAACTTGTCATTACAAATGTGCACACATACTAAATAACAGTGGAATTTACTCCCAATGAATTCTTGGTTGTTGGAAGACCAATATGTCAGCTTAAACACCGGGTTACAGGCTGCAGACACATTGTAGATTTAAAGCCCCCATGTCAGTGGCCACGTTAAGTCAGATGGCAAGCAGTCAGCGGGGCTGATACGAGCTAAAGACTTAACCTTTTAACAGCAATAATGATGAGTGGAAAGGCTTATCTGAGTCTTGCACTGAGCAAGAAATTGGAAGCTGAACAGGAAAAACCTGTAGATAAGCATCTGATATGTGAAAGAATTCAGTGTGCTGAACATGTGCTTTAGTGGT
The DNA here is from genome assembly GCA_013399695.1 of Formicarius rufipectus. NCBI lineage: Eukaryota > Metazoa > Chordata > Aves > Passeriformes > Formicariidae > Formicarius > Formicarius rufipectus. The sequence continues at coordinate 235,068 of VXAU01001188.1, forward strand.
CTGCTGAGAAGTCAGGAAAGCATCCTGATACTACGCTTAGTGAAAAACCAAGAAACATTTTGATCTGATTGGGAAAAAAAAAAGCATGTGTCATCGAGCAGTCCTGTGGAAATGTGCTTCTTCAGGAGTCTGGCAGAGCCTGTGCGGGCTGGCCAGGTCTGGCAATGAGGTTTCTTGTCCTCCTGGCATCTTGAACTTTCTCTGAGGTAGATTATTTTTTGCTGAAGCAAGACCCCAGTGAACTCAAGGAACTGCTGAAGGAGGAGGTTCAAAGTTGGAAATGTTTCTTTCAGTTCTCCATGAATGCAGGCTGGGAGCATTTATGTTTCAGAGAAGACAGGTCTTATTTGTAAAAGGCCAGCTAACAGTAAGCTGTCACAAAGAGATGAGGAACACATTGCTTGGCTTGTGTGGTTGCAGTATGGAGCAGCTTGGGTCAGGCAGCAGCCCTGAGTGAAGGCCCTTCCCTACAAGGCTTCAGGGAACAAGAGAACTGTTCAAATACTTGTGAATTTATGTCATTCACTACCTGCACCAATATGGTGTGCTGGGTTCTAATAAATCTTCCTTTAACATCTGGAGGCCGATGATATCTTCTGGTTTGTTCCCTTCAGAGTTATGTGCAGCAGTTCCTCCTCAAGGCTGTGCTTGATACAGTCTCACCATCAGCATGGCAAACAGCCACAGGCTGCACCTGGTGAAACTGCAAAGCAAGACTGCCCACCTGAGTAGAAGGGATGAACGAAAACGATTTGGGATCTATAGAGGAAAGGATCTGCACATGGAAAAAGGAACCACTAAGTGCTTGCCTGTATCTTACACTGAAAATAAAAAGTCCCAGACTGGCAGCACTATCTGCAGGGTGTTTTTCTTACTTTCAGATGCTCAGGTGCCTTTTCAGGAAGCACAAATGTCACTGTGGCTAGTGATGCAACTTCTATTGCAAATATTAATGCTTCAGTTTCTTTACTTATCTCCTCACACTGCAGCCAGTAGACAGGGACAACTGCTGTGATCTCATCATCCAGCAATGACAAACAATGTTTTAAGGGACATATCCCAGCTCTGACAGCCAAACCCACACAAAAGCAAGCCTGGAGTTTGGGGTGAGCATGACTACCAACAGTTTGCATCCTGCTGGATTCACCCAAGAGAATGTATCATCACTGTGGATGTATCACATATGGGTTTCATTGCAGCTTTAAGAATTAAGGATCAATTCTTAGACCAATTTATTATATCAATAAGCATTTTTCTGCTTGTTGGAATAGTGCTTCCAATGGGAATGTTTGCAGCAGCCCAGAAGAACAGAGTGAGCAGTTGTGACAGCCAGTCAAACTTGTGCTTGCAAACACTGGATACTTTTCAGCTTTTCTCGTACCAGCAATTCACAGTTTGTCAAATCTTTAATTTTGTACTATTGTCTTGTATTTTGGTAATCAGTGCATCTAAGAGTGCAGATTTCTTTTCATAATGTATTGTGCATTAAACATTTATTTGATTTCAGGAAAAGCATCATCTCCTTAATACTGAAGACTGATAGTTTCTGAAAATTAGTTACTTGTGGGGAGAAAACCAAGTTTTCTAACCCTTTTTGAGTGACTCAAATGTACCCAGTTAAAGATCTCTCCATGATACATACACTGACATAGATTCTCCCTTGGAAATGTTTGGTGTTCAGTAACCACTGCATGATAATGTCAAGATTATGACATGTGTGTCATATGTTATGATGTCAAACAGTTTGTATCTTAATAGAGGTAAAGGAAATTTTTTATGGTAATGGAAAGGCATTTCACTGGCCTAAAGGCTTTCACTTGAAAATAAAAAGTCTGCTACAGAAGAAACAAACAATTTATAATGAAAAAAATCTTAAGTATAGTAAGAGATGCCATGTTTAAGGGTTTCAGTTTTATTTATTTGTATTGAAATGTAGGCTGAAATTGGGTGTCAAGTGCAATTACTTATAATAAAATTTACAGTTACACTTTGTTCTTTTCACAGGACCACTGCCTCATCTACTGCACAAAAGTGGTAGCTGTAGCTGACTAAAGCTGCTTTTAAAATATATTTTTATTAGTCCACAGATGGGCCCTGATTTTCCTTTATGAATGCTGCCCAGAGCTTGCATCAAACAAGGGCACTAAGCTGGTTTGCCAAGGAAATGAGCTGTGGGGGTTGTCAGTGTGCACCCGTTTTGCTTTTCTAGGGACTAACTCTTACTCCGTGCAGTGACATTTGGGGATGCAAGCAGTCATCGTCTCTAGGTATTGAGAGTTAAATATCTTCAGCAGAACAGCTCCAGCAATCTTCTTCAGGGGCATGTCTACATAGCAGAAAAAAAAAAAAGTGTCAAAACATGAGATGATACATGAGATGAGATCCCCTCTGCTGCTTGTATAGACGTGAGAGAAGAGCTGACCTTCTACCTGTGGGTCATAGCAGCTACAAGTAGGTCTGAATGGATGCAATTACTAATTTCAAAAAGCTGGTTTTGTAAATATTCATGCCTGCAATTTATTGCTTTCTAAACATCTGTTCACTATTTTTTCTCTAATGAATATTTAGAGACAGGGAAGTGTATCAAAAGTTCTGTTTTTTTTGCCTCTGTGCCAGGGTGACCCTCAAAGAGATTCTTTGAAGGCAGATGCCCATAAAAGAAAAAAGGCTGTTCAAACCTGTTTGCAGCTCGACTTACTCATCCACAAACGCTATCTAAGCAACACAGGTAACTAAATAGCATGTTTGATAATGGTTTCTGTCAGGAATCTTAACTCCTTCCAAATGTATAGCTCCCAGAGAACAACTCCTTCTTAAGGCACCAAAGTAGTTCTTTCTAGTTCCTTGAAGATTTTGTACAGTCAAAGCTAGCTGCCACACATTATAGCAAGCCTTAGCCAGCATTTTCTTAAAAAAAAAATAAAAAGGATAATCAAAAGGATAGATTGTATAAACACCATTTCCACATATTCCCTTAATCTTAGCAAACATTGGGCTAAACTCAGTAGCATCCAAGGGAAAATGGGACGCCTGCACAGGAGAGAATCATGGCTAGCCATGAGTATGTAACAATTCATGTCTCTAGCTGGAAACTCTCAAGCTGATTTCTAAAACAGTGCATTTAAAAATGGAGAGTGGATAATAAAAATTATTTGTGGAATTATTAAAGAATATGTTTCTCCTGGCAGAATAATTTCTTGTGAAAGACCTTAAACGTGCTTTGGTAAGTCACAAGTCCCTCACAACCCTTGTTCTTGTACCATTCCTCATCTACAAGTACTATCTTTTGCACCTAAATAAAAGGAATCTGAAACTGTAGCTGAGAAAGGAATGGGAGGAAGATTTCTTTTAAAACCTTTTCTCATTTGAACCATTCACCCTTTTGGCAATACCTACCAGAAAACTCCACAAAGCAACATCCACTCCTAAACTATAAAATACTGTGTTTGCTACAGTCTGGGGAATTGCCTGGGTCTGTGTTGCTTCTGCTTTATCTGCTTTCTCTACCCTGGAAATCCCCTCCTTGGCAATTACGGAATCATAGAATCATCATGTAGGACAACCACAAACTCAGCACCACCGTAATCACCAGGCATCTCTTGGGTACTTCCAGGGACAGTTACTCCACCACCTCCCTGGGCAACTTATTCCAATGCCTAACTACTCTTTCAATTATGTTTTTTTTTTCTTTTATCTAATCTGAACCTTCCCTGGTGCAACTTAAGGCCCTTTCCTCTTATCCTTTCACTTAAGACAAAAGTGGTGACAATAATTCTCTCTCAGCAATCATTTTCTTCTTTGGAACAGAAGCTTTGGCATTTCTTACTTTTTGGTCAATGCACCCACATCTGCCTTAGTCACACAATTCAAATAGAGATGAATATATATACTTTTCTTGGAAGGCTTTTCTGTGCCTTGGCCTATTGTGCTGGGTATATTGTCAGTGCATGGTCACAAAACCCAACTGCTGTAAGAGGATGGCTAAGGGCTGTGGGCTATTCTGCGTACAGAGGGAGCAATGGGAACAGGGAGTAGGTGCCTACCTTAAGACTTCAGAAGTTCTCATCCATATGTATATTTTTGTTGCTTTGTACAAAGAAATACCCATTTGTTACTGAAATCAACAAGAGAGGTTTCCTTTTCTGTGAACATGAGTTGTAGCTTAACCCAATTTTGTAATCTGCAGATATTAAAATCTCCAAACTTTTTATGAATTATAATTGACAAAGCCACAAATTAGTGACACAAGCTATTTTTCCTGAAAGGCAATACCTGACCACTCTAGAAATTCATGGTACAACAGCAGAAGAAATCTCTCTTAATATATACCTAATTAATATATAATATACAAATTCATGCCTGGGTTTCCCATCCTAGAACCCAAGAGATATTGCACTATCAAACATGAAGAGAGGTTGTCACCTCCAGTAACCTGATGAACTTTACATCAGTTTAAAACAGAAAATTTAGAGCAGATCATTGTACTTGAGTTGTCTGTGAGTACTCCTTTTTTTTTTTTATTTTCACTTTAGGTTTATTACCTATTCTGTCTCTCTTAAGAGCATGGGGTACTCCTAAGCAGGAGCAACCAAAATATTCAGATAGTAACTCACACTTTCATAGTTTGAAGCATTCTGCATAGGCAGTACTAGTTGTCTCACACCACCTTGTGAAAAACCTCTGCTTTTAGCAGCTTGCCATCTTTCTGTCAGCACTGTTTCTGTGTGCCCAGCTGGGCTTGCTAGCCTTCCCCTGTGAGACCTGCTTTGCTGACAGCCTCAGTACTCAGCCCAAGCTGCCCCGCTAGTCAGTACTATCCTGGTTTCACAGCTTCTTTGTTACAACTTCGATGCTGAGAGTGGCCTCAGCTCCCCGTTTCCATGGTGAGATGCAAGTTTGGAGCTGGCAATGAGTGGGTACAAGTGGCAACAGAGCAAAAGGCCAATACAAGAATGCTGAGGTGCTCTTTGTCCTAAAATGAGAGCTAATCTATGAAGACATTCTTCTGCTGTAACATCAACTGCAATACGTTAAAGGTTCCAGAGCATAGCCTGTATTAATAGTGCCAGTGGCCATCCTGCATGGTTTTGTGGGATAAAAACTAATAGACATACACTTCTTGGGTATGAGAAAATTCAGATTTTATGTAGGGACGATCAGGACATGAATGTGGCAGGTAAGTTTTCCCCAGCATAGCAAGGATGTGCTTCTGATACAGTCAAGGACATCCAGAGTCCAAAGTAAAAAGTTACAAGACTAAAAATAAGCCTGAAAAGGGTCAATGAAACCTAATCAATGAAGAAAGAGAGTCAGCTCATCTTGGAAAAAGGCTCCCAGGACTCCAATTCAGGTGTACTGAACCTGTATGAATGGATGCTGGCTGTTTGTCCCAGGTGGGTTTTGAGGCACATGCACAGATCTATGGAAACAGTGGTTCAGACCACAGCAGTCTCAAAGGTGTTGGTTTGAGTTAGTCAATGCCCTGTGAAGGACTGCAGAATGGTCCATGGGACTGTGTGTGGTGTGGCTGTACAAGGACTAGAATACTTTTACCTGGACTGATGAGGTGAGTGGTGTTAAAGGTGCCCTGAGCTTTAGCTCAGTAAACATGGCACCTCTTTTCTATTCGTATGGGCAAGTTAGTAAAGCAAAGGCTATAATGGAAGTAAAAGGCCCTGGATTACAAATAAGTTCCAGGAAATGTAGAATACAATTGTGATTTATCATTCCGAAGCTTGAGCCATAAATCAGTTCAATGGCTCTTGAATACAACAGCAAAGTGGCATGACTGATAAATCAGGTTTGGACTTCATACATCAAGTAGGCAGGATGTAAATCCATTGTTTGACAAAGTATGTCAACAATTCAAGACATAAATAGTATTATAAGTGTAATCTGACAAAGGTCATCTCAGTTGTAGCCACTGTTCAGTAAGAAGGAGGAAAGAACAGATGGTATTTCTGCATTTGCTATACAGAAGAGAGAAGAGCTGGTTTTGCCACCAGGAGGAAAAGGCAGCACAGCCACCTCTGCTGGGAATGCCAGCCTCACACAGCAGAGATCAAACAAAGATCTCTCTGCTGGCCCTGATCCTGCTTGGCTGGGGGATACAAACCATGTGCAGTGCTGATCTGAGCTAATTCGCTTCTGTGCTTCAGTGTGGCTGGGGATTTCAGGTTTGTGTTTTTGCAGCAAGCTCCACTGTTCCACGTAGGTGTGCTGGCTCCCTCCCAGCCAGATGGGTATCTCTCATGCTGCACTGCTCTGTGCTGTGTACACAAGTCCTCTGCCAGCTACATATCCATTACAAGTTCTTGTGGAAATGCCAGGACAACCTAACACTCTGGGTAAATAAATCATGACCGAATGACAGAGCCCAGCGTGACTGTGAGCTGGGAAGTAGGGCTGGACCTGGGGGGCTGGGTAGGATGTGGTACCTCTGGAGCACAGGGCCAATCTCTTGCTGTAACTGAGCACTGTGAGTTTCTCTGTTATCTTGGATTTATTACGTGTGTGGCTGTTTACTGCTGTCACCAAAGAAACTATTGTTCATTACCGTACTTAGTTGCTCTGGAGTGACTTGCTACATTACAAAATCACTTAAAATATAAGACACTAACAGTTTAATAAATTTATACTGTATATTGTATTTAACAGTGCATATAAAAGGGTAAACATTTAAACCCTAAAGTTATTGTTACTTCTTTTTCCACACTTTAGGATTTTGATTATTTGTGTGTGTGTGGTTTTTTTGTTGTTGTTGTTTTCTTTTTATTTTTGCAGTTTTGTGGACTTTTATCTAGAAGGATGAATGAAATTTATATAAGCCTGTCTATATATCTCCTCTGCTTCCTATAACTCTTTTGCTTTTCAAAACCTGAATGAGCTGTTTTACATTTACAAATTTTTTTTTTTTTTTTTTTTTGAAAGGTGAAGTTGAAAAATCACATGGAGCAATGTGGAACTTGTCTGGAATTACTCACAGCTACTAGCTGAAAAAAGCAGAACTTCTTTAGAAAAGCAGAAGCTTCTTAGGAAGATGTGGTTACTGGCCATCAGATCAAAATACTTCATCATTTCAGCCGAAAAGGCCAAGTTACTTCCATGTTCTCCCACAGTTTCAGTCTCCTGCTGAAACCAAGCACATGCACACTGCAGTGAACAAGGCAGTGAGTATCCAGACACAATTAAAAAGAAAGGGATAAAACATGTCTTGAGGACCAGAATATGCAGATAGGCATTCCCCAGAGGTGTGGGGATAAGGAGTCCTATCACCCTCCAGTGATAGGCGGGTACCCACAAGAGTGGATCTAAGGACCAGGTGGAGATTGCTGTGAGCCCCCAGCAGGAGGCAACAGAAATGTTTCTGAGCAGTTCCCGAGCATCAGATAGTGCTCATTCCTGTGCCTGTGCATCGTGGTGTTGGTTGGGAGAGCTCCAAATTAGAGCCAAACGAATCTGAGGCTCTGGCAGGAGCAGGGCACAGATGTGGGGGCACAAATGTCATTCCTGCCGGTCTCTGCAGTCAAGGCACTGGCAGGGTTGGAGGCATCCTAGAGAGAAGTACACAATTCCATATCTGGTGTTGGCTCCAAGTTTTTGGGATGTTGTTCCAAAAGCTGAGAAGAAAATATAAGGGTGAATCTGCCTCAACAGAAACACACACAAAGAAGTGGGCAATTTTACATATCAGCTTACTGATCTATTGGCAAGAGCTTTAGGGAATAAGCATAATAAGCTTATTAGGAAGTAAGATTATAAGTTAACCAAGCAAATATATAAAACTCTGAGGATATATTGTTTTAACAGAATACTGGAAGGAACAAGGGAAAGAACAGTGCGTCATTTTAAGACACTTGTAAACTAAAGCAAGACACATGAATAAATAAAAGCAGTAGTTATAGGCCAAATCTTAGTTTGCTGTTTGAAAGGCCAATATAAGGTAACTTATTTTTTCCTTAATCATGGGGAGTTAAAGTCAATTTTATAAGAGTACCAAACTAGGTTTCCCTGACACCCTCTCTCTCTGAGTGGGAGGGTCCCTGATGGACAGCCCTGCTTCGGGTGTGCTTGGCTTTGCCCTAACCTGCCTCTGTCCTTGATGCTCCTGTTAGCAGTGATGAGCAGGGAGTTGTGTGCTGCTCAGAGGTGAGTTTCAGAGTAGTAGTTGGAGTGAAAGAGGAGGATGGGTTCTGCTGGAACTTCTCCAGGGCTCCTCCGTGGAAGTAGCTGAGTAAAAATCCTTGGTGATGGTACTGCCATGACCCAGAGTCTATCTCATTGACATCCAAGGAGCTGCTCAGAGAGAAAACGGTAAACATCACTGACCATATTGTATCACCTCACATTGCCTAGTCTTGGTTGGGGAGTGGGGGACAAACTAGATGCCAATTTAAAAAACTTTCCGGAGCTAAGTTTTATGATCTTGCCAAGCAATCTGTATTGCTATGCAACTGGCTGGTCCTTGGTATCACCTGTCACACCTCCAAGTTGTCGGAGGTCTCCATACCTTTGTCATTGCTGGGTTTAATTTTTAAGCATATGGCAATGTTAATTAGTATCAGGCTTAGCACTGATTCTTCTTTTACTGGGAAAAAGTATGTGTTTTAGTATTTTCCCATTAATGACTATTAGGGTCTAATGATGATTAGTTATCATCCAAATTAATCACTGCTGCTGTGCATTTCAGCTCCATTAGATGGAATGAGCTCCATGAGCAGGTGCTAGTGTGATTGAAGTTTGGATTGATGCAAGTGTGGGTAGCATAAAAGGCAAGTGCATGTCCCATGATGAAGTAAATGCTTTTGTTGTAGAACAACTAAAAATCTGGACTACTGTCTCATGAAAAAGAAACTGTTGTATCCATATTATTCATATGAAGTACATCAGCCCAGAGCAATTATAATTTCTGCATGTATGTTTTTAAGTATCACAAAATATGAAGCAATGCAATAGATTATGCCCCAAAATGTCCATCTGAAGTGGGTGATCAAATACTCTTATTCCTACCTTTTCAAACATGAAAACTTAAGGCAACATGAGACTTGCTGAACCTACTGTACACAGACCTTGAAATCACAGGTTCCTGATAGGGCTTTGTTCACATTGTCTGTGTCCTGTTTCTTTCCTTATATCAATTATGTGATTAGAAGGTTAAAACAAAACCAAGAAAAAGGGGACACACACAATGACACTGGTCTTTCTGTGTGGAATAAGGAATCATCTTACCAAAAATGTAGATCATTCTAAAAAAAAATCCCCAAACCAGTATTTTGTTCTGTTAAAATAAACATTCTGCTATGTTCTAATTCTTATGGTGTTTTTTTTTTTTTTTTTTTTTTTTTTTTTGTTTGTTTTNGTAATTATAACCTAAGATGTGTCTAGAAGTTTGTTATACATCGAGGACATCATAAGGAGATGGTCACAGAGGTTTAAATCACCAGGTGCAGATCGGTCACAACAGCTGTTTTCTTCCCACAGGCAGGAAGCTTTTCTGCAGCCCCTCCAGCGGGGAATTGCTCCTCCGAGGGTGGCTGCAGCTCCGATATGAAGGGCATTGCGATCTCCCAGCTGCGCTGTGCCACCCTGTCTGTGTCCCACCACGCTCCTACTGTGTGGGGTGCTGCTCACACGGTCTTACAGCTGCTTTTGCTCTCCTGCTATGCCTATATGTGAAGGCTTAAAACCAAAATCTCCTAGTTTTGTGTACTTTGTAGAACTGTCTTTTATGCTTCCTCTGAGGGAAGTATCAACAAAGACACCAGTAACAAGGTAGATGGACTGGCCATTGCAGAGCTGTGTTTGTAACTGCAGAGATAAGATGTATCCATAGGTTTATCATTCCATTTTTATAATACTTAACCTAAAACTTGTCATTTGGGAGGTTTTCCTTTTGTATTCAGGACATTTCATTTTGAACTTAATCCGCTTTCTGAGCATGACATATCTTAGTTACAGGTCAGGACTTGGCTTTTCTAATGCTATCATGCTAGTCAAGTGAGTACTGTTGTTTAATATCACCCAACACTCTGAGTTGTCAATGTCTTGAATATGATAACCTGCTTCCTCTTTCCTGCAACATGTCACTCATTAGCATTCCAACTGCATTACACACTGTCTTTAGGGATACAAAGTTAGGGCACCAGGCTCTCCCAGCATTAAACAAGGGGGCTGTCCTGTGCTGAACACTCAGGGTTCAGCAATACCAGTTAACAGAGATGAACGCATATGGAAAAAAGCTTTCAACTTACTAAATTTAGAAAAAATATGGTCTCTTTAATTAACTTACTTGTCCTTTTAATTAGTTTGTAATTAAAAAAAAAACCAAACAATTTATGTACTTAATAAAAATTGTAACTTCTGAAAAATTTTTTTACTCATTCCTTATATCTTATCTCTGTATTTATTTCAAACCTTCAGCCAGCTCCTGGTTACTCAATGCACTGAATTAGTAACTTTGATTTTAAAGTTCACCTCATGATATCAAAGCTATCAGGATCTGGGTTGCATAAAGTAATCCACTGGAAATAAAACATGCAGTCATTCAGTGGGAATTTATATTTGCAAAGTTGTTGTCTTGAAACAGCAATAAAAGATAAGAGAAACCAAAATGGAAAGTTTCTTTAAAAAAAAATTCCATCCATTTTCTGAGGTGAGACTCATGGTTTTCCATCTATTTTTGCCAGTCCAATTTTAAAAATCCCAAGGGATATTCAGTAACAAATTAGACATGAGCTTCCAATATGTTGTGCCTATGAAAAGAAAGTCCACAGGGTTCTGGGTTGCATTCACCAGGCACCCCATCATCCTATATTGGAGCAGGAAGCTAATAATCTTTCTTTATGTGGTTTTAGGATGCACAACATGCTCTTGCAATGCTGTGTTCAGTTATGGGCATCTTATTACCAGAAAGATATTGACAGATCATAAAAGCACAAGGGCTCAGGTCATCTTCATTTGTCACACTGTGTGACATTCCACCCTTCTCCTCCTCCCAAGAGGGAAAAAAAGCACAACAGAATTTGACTCTAGAAATATTCTGATTTATTTATTAGCAAGTTATGGTAATAAATGCATTGCTCTTATATTATGCAAGATTAAGTGACCTGCCAGTCTTGCGAGTACAATTCTGAATCCTTACTGTGGATCAAAAACACAGGATACCATGCTTGAAGGTGCAAATGAGAAATATAAGATGATGTTGCTATATATTTCCTGCACTAGAACGGCACAATAATTTGTATGTCTTCACATAGAGTCACCATTAGACAAAAGTTGTTGGCATTTAAAAATCTTTCCAGGATTCTGGATAATCATGTCATGTCCATAAAAAGAATGACCTTTTTTTTTCCACTTCAATTACAGGCATTACTATAATTTTAAACATTTAGAAATCTTAAGCACTCTTAAGGTGATCACACTTGTCTCCTTTGTAGGGTAATATTAAGGTTTCTGAATTATTAATCTGTTTTTATTGCAATCTTTTTTGATTTTATGGATATTTTAATTTTGTTTCATAACTAAATGCCCAAAGAAAGCATTTCTCATTTCTTTAATTATGGAGCAGGTAGTTCAGTTGAATTTTCTTATTAATTTTCTTGGAAGTCTTTGTGATTCTTTAGAGTTTCTTCACCTTCTCACTGGAGGAGTAAAAGGTTTCCAAAAGTTGGACAACTTTTGTAGCTTTATTCTGTATCACACTGAATTTGAAAATAACCTTTTTGAATCTGATGCATGGGGCTTTGGATATGCTTCCAATTATATCATAAGAAGAATTAATGTATTATATGCTTATTTATGTCTCATGGGAGCTTTCATCTGGAAAAGGACATGATCTTGGCCAGAGTGGGGAGTTCTTTGGCAGTATGTCCTCAGTCACACCACAGGCTGTCGGAACATGGGTCATTCCTGCAAAACCAGAAAAGACAGAATGGATCAAAGCGGGGATATACTTCCTCTGCCTCTGTGTCTGTCTGTCTCTTTCACTCCTGTGTAAGACAGGAAAAGCTACTGAGGGAAAGAAATCCTGTGGCTCCTGTTGTGTGGGTCAGGCTTGGTAAACATCATGGTTTCTTTAGTCCTTCAAATATCTGGATTCCGGAGCAACTGAGTTTAAGGAGCCTGTTGCTGGAACTGCCTGAGGTGATCCCTGCAGCAACTCCTGTTCTTGTATGAAAACGTGAGGTTACAAAAGTAGGGCCCTGAAATACAGATGCACACAACCTGGAAACATTGTGGAAAGGCAGAAGATGCACTTTGGGTCTTGGGGAAACTGAAATTGTTCCTTAACTACCAAAACCAACTGTTCCATTTTCCAAGTCTGTAGTTTGGTAATTATAGTATTGTTAGGGCTATGAAAAACTGCTCACAGCCTAGCTTAGTGTTTGCATGTTACTTTTCAGCTGCATTTACTTGCCCAGGCAGACTCGTTTTACAGTATATAGCACTACGTACTGTGAGTGTAGTAAGGCACTGGAACAGGTTGCCCAGAGAAGTTGTGATGCCCCATCCCTGGAACTGTTCAAGGTCAGGTTAGATGGGGCTCTGAGCAACCTTGTCTAGTGGAAGTGTTCCTGGCAGTGTCAAGAGGATTGGAACTACGTGATCTTTAATGTCCCTTTCAACCCAAGCATTCCCTGAGTTCACTCTTCCTTTGAAACAGTGTTTTATGCCACACCATATTTGTATTTATCTCTGCTTAAAATTTCATACACTTCAGTTTTCAAAATCTGGACATTTTGTTGAAGTCTGAAGGGATTTGTAGGAAAAAAAATAAAGCCAGAAATGTCTGCTGAACTTTTCATTTTTATTTTATATAGACACTCCAAAACACCACAAAACTGGGAAATTCCCATTGCAACTGGTATACTTATGCCCTGTGCTGCAGGTACCTCAGGCATGACATTGCCAGCATCCCTCTCCCTGTCTGCCAACGTGTCTCCAGTCACTCGGTGTCCAGCAAAGGTGCTGCTGAATATTTTTGAAAAGCATGTGCCACTCAGCAATGCACAAAACACAGTGCCCTACTCCCCTTCTTCATTGCCCCCCAACCCTCAACACTGAAAAATCAGACTTCATCCTGCAGTGAGTGTGTTTCGAGAGAAGAAATGCTACAGCTCTCCGTTTATTGCAAAGGTAACTCTCGTAAACGTGTATACGCATCGCCTCGAAAGAGTCACCCTGTTAGGAAAACTTCGGGTTCCGTTTCCTTGGAAGGATGTGGAAGGATGCATTGCTGCTGGCCAACAAATGGTGGAGCTCTTGCTTTGAGAAATGGGGATGATCATGTCACTGCTCTTAAAGTGGTGCAGAAAGAGGAGATGGCAAGGCACGATTCTCTGTTAAGCTGTGGGACTGCCGAAGGACCAGATCTGTCTGTTAGACAGATGCCAGTGGAGAATAGAAGTACATAATAGCCAGAAAGACTGTTTTTTTTTTTTTCTTCAGGTAGTTATATCGAAGAGGGTGGCTAAAGGATGCTCCTGATTCAATAATCCTAATTTTCTGAAATTGGCATATGCTAAGAGTTAAATGTATCTTATTTGATTTTTTTCAATTTAAAAATTCTGTTTGTATGCAGCAATTAATGTTTTAATTTTGTAAAGACAAACCAGTTTTATATTTTAGTATCAGTCCAGAGAGGGTGAAGAAAAAGTAGGCTGTAGATTTTCTAATGCACGAAGTTTTTGTAATATTTTCAACTCAGCAGTTCAGTTTTAACTAGAATGTTAAAACAAAACTGTTAGAAAAGGAAGTGTAAAAATAATAGCTTTTATAAGACTCTTCCATAATTCAAAGCAGATTTTTTTAGATTTCCTAGAATTGCTTTTGTACAAATCTTTTTTTGGAGAATTTTCAGGGATGTGTTTCTAAGAAATACGTGTGTTTTTTAAATTTCAGATGAAACACAATGACGGGGCTAAAAGAGGTTAAAAATAGGTTATCCCATGGAGGCAACTTTTCAGAACATAGGCAAAAAAGTTGTATGTGACTGCTAGAGATATTTTTTTTTTGATCCCTAAACCTAATATTGCTGATATATATTTATGGAAAGTGCTTGTGTGTGCTCATGTTTATATATATCCAGTTGCATCTGTCTGGAGCAGGGAAAGATCCCAGATCAGTCGTTTTCCCCTGTCATTGCAATACATGCACAAAAACATGAGCCTGTGTCACAGTGCCAGTGCCACAGCCCAAGTACTGGCTTGTTCCACCCCAGTCTTAACAGGTTCGGAGCCAAAACACCCTTCATAGTCTTTAAATTATTCCTGGGATATTCAACCACAATGTAATAGCAAGACACTGATTATGTGGCAGATTAACCAGTATACCCTGGGCTTTCTATTGCATGGTGTGTTTGACAATTTGACAGCAAATTGTTTCACAGAGCAGAAACCCAAAACAAAATGAAAACCCCCCACACTCTCAAATCCAGCCTTCCAACTTGCAAGGAAACTGCAAACAATATGAAGCATTGCAGTGCAATTTGGTTTGGAGTAGCTATATGGAAGCTAGACAGGCAGGAAAGCTTTCCCTCTCCATTTCTTCCTCTGCTATTTTGTTTTCCTTCAGGACAGAGGGACTGCTTGCTGTCAAATAATGCCTGCCTCAGTTATTTCTCATCAAGAGCAATGGATGGGGTGTTAGCTTTGTGTCTTCTCAGACCCTAAAGGATCTATCTGCTGAAAAGCCATTATATTTGAAGGAGCATTTAATCGTGTTTTAGTCTTACTGCACACGTAACTACAGATGTGGGGACTTTTTAAGGGCTCATTTCTAAAGGGGCTGCAGAGTTCACAGCAATGCAGTCTTCGCCAGTCATATAACACTTTGCACACAGTGTATACCCCTGCAAGTGAGTACCTCAGTGATTTACCTCTGAGTGCTGTTCTGAAGCTGACTGGAATAGATTACTTGTTTGGGTCTCTAATTGACTTGCCACAGAAGAGTTTCTATCAATCAGTGCACTTTAATTGTTACTTTTGTGGCTGTTTCCTGAAGCAAAGGGTGGAAAAGCCTTCTATAGATGGTGTGCAGGATTTACAAAATGATCAGACATTGCCAGAAAGCTGGATGGGCAAATGTAAACTTGAAAATTACTGCTGAATCCTTTCCAAAAATCTGGGCATATCAGAATGTTGCTGCCACTCTTTAACTGAACTTGTGACAAAGATTTTAAATCATATCTCATACACCAAAGCGGCTTGGAAAGCATTTTTCGAATGAAAACCCATATTTGCAAACCTAATCCTACAGAATTCCCAGGTATCACTTGCAGGCTGGTCTTAGGAGCAGCAGACTTGGTGCTGGAGGGAGGGCTTGGTCTCAAGGGGCCTTCAGATTTTAGATGCTCCAAAATTTCTAATTTTTCCAAATCTTCTACTGAAGCAGACCACACTAGGGGTTTAATAACTTCTTTTGATAAGATACTGAATTGCAGTAGTAAAATGCTTCAATTAAATTTCTCATCTTTTATAAAGAATGACTGAAATGTAATTCAATATTATAACTGGAAGGTGCTTAGTTGGAAGTAGATTTGGGATGTTCATTAGAGTCAGTGGCTTGGAAGGAGGCATTTAGATCCATTCCATCAGTTTCCATCTCTGCTAATGTCAGAGAAAACCAGTCTAAATAGCTGCCTAGAAAGATATTCCCCGTATGGTGCTGTGCTTTAAATTAGACGATTATGAAGTTTTCAATGCAGCTAAGTTAAATCTGTATTAAACTGAAGTATATCTTATTATTTCTGGGCCTGTACTTGAGCCTTTGGTTTCGGATTGATGAATAATTTTATCAGTATTCTGCATATTAACTCACTTCTTACAATGGATGCAAATGATTGAGAGAAGGGAAATGGCTGATTAACTTGCTAACTTTGATACTGCAGTGCTAACAGAACAGGATAAGTAGATGTGAAAATTGTACAACTTTTGCCAGACCAGTATCTCTACAAATATCTTCATGTATTTCTCACATAGGAATTCTCAGCAAGATTGATTTGCTGATGGCTGGTGGTCAGAACCAAAACATTTATAAGATATTAGGGTCCACATAAGCTTGAGACCAAAATCTACCTTGAATTGCTCAGCTGTCCTGAAGAGCAGACACTATTTTAATTTGAATTTCTATCATACTGTAATTTCTATGGTTATTTCTGATTTCAGGGTCATTTTCCCTTCCTGTGATGTCGGTTTTGCAGACTCCATCCATGTCTGCTCTGCCACAATAGATGGCTGCTGGTGCTAAGCTAACTAGTTTGAAGCTGGCTTAAGTTTCTTTCTACCACAGGGCACTGCATGGCTGTCACATTCATGCTAACTGCAATATATATGTACTGATAGCTATAGACAAGCTGGCACCATGCTACTCTTACGAGTGCCAGCTATACCCACTGCTAGTTAAATCAGACAAAATTTCTTTTCCATTTGCCTACAGAAAGATTCATTTGTGCTCTCCTTTCACATTTCCTCTGGGAACATGCTGTTGGATCTCTTAATCTGCCCTTAAAATTTCTCTTTATTTGCTTTTACAGACACTTAACTTTTTTCCCCCCTGTAACACTTAGGAGGAGAAAGGTAAAGCTTATGCAAAAGCTCACTCAAGGATGTTGGTTTTGAAATCATCTACTTCTTGAGGGGATACCCTAGGCAAATTCCGGGGAAGTTAACCTGTCAAACCTCATTAGCTCTGCTTTTTCAACCCATGATACATCTTTCTCTAGTCTTTTCAACATTTATTAACATAATTCACTTCATAATTTTTTTTCCTAAATAAAATATGTAGGGCTTGATCTTACACTGATGCAAAGTGGATAGTATGCTCCAGTTGAAGATGCAGCCCCATAGTCTGCCAAAGAGGAGATTAGTTTGCAAGGCTTTCTACATGCAATATCAACATCACAAAAATTTCTACATGCAAAGCGACATTGCTGACACATAAGCTAGCTTTGTACATATATCTAATCTGTTTGCTCTTTGTATCTGGAAAAAAAAAGTGATTGCAAATTAAGACCTTCAAAATCAGAGAATATCAAAAGGTTCAGCACAGACTGTATAAACTTTGACACTACATTGCTGAATATATTGTTATTGTACGGACTATACTAAAGAAAAAGAATGTGGTTGTGTAAAGAATCCTTCCTATTTTCATAGTTTCAGGTACTGAGGATCTTTGTAACCAACACTCCAGAGCACTATTTTTTTTCTTTTGGTTCCTTTGGTCTCTTGCAAATAAATATTCATAGATAGTGAAAATATAAGACAAGGAATTTGCCTATGCAAGTAAAGAATGTTACAAAACCTCATTAATGTTACCATTCCCAAGATGAACAAAAAATTTTTGATTGATGCTCATGGCCTCTCCTTGTATAACGAACCTCAGAAATCCTTCACTGTTCACTAAGGTCTATTGAGCAATGAGTGAACTTTACAGGATTTTTCTTTACTTCATGATCTGTTGTAAAGGCTAAAGCATACACTTTATACATATTAAACCTCTGGTTAATTCTTTTTTTACATGCATTGGCACTAGTTAAATTAATCCACATTAAGTGACAATGATGTTAACGCTGTCCTGATTTAGTGGCAGTTATTATCATTCAGTATGTCTAAGTAGTTTTCCTAGGAGAAATCCTAAGACAACATATGCTTGCAACAGCAATGGGCAGTTAAATACATTGTACTACAATTATATTTTATATATGTGTGGAGAACTTTTCATCAAAACATTGCATTATGATTGAATACTGAACCATGTTCCTGCCAACAAGTGATGCATCAAATCACTGTGATTACAGTCAGGATTGAATCAGGAAATGAACTGTCAGAATCAATTGGCAGTTATCCTACTTTTGGAAATTTGTAGTTGCATCAGTCAGAAGTAGACTTGAAAGAGTGGGCCAATAAATGTGTATGAGCATTTAGCTTCAGATCTGAAACTAAACACAATCTGAGAAATATTGTATGCTTTATTTTAATATAAGCTGTTTTTTAACCATTTTTTAAGATTCCTAAATCCATCATCCAGTTTGCCAGCAGAGAAACGGGAAAAGAAAATTTATAGATCTTGTTTCTGACATTATCACAAATGGAGAATTGTTCCATGTGTCTTCCCAATGTGATGTCTACTCATCCCAAATCCTGTTACAGTCTAAGTATTCAGGTACTTGCCAGAGCTCTAGATAATAGCCAAAGAATTGGAACATTACCAGGAAATGTTTGAAAGCCTCAATGATTCAAGGTATTGTAGAATTGTTACACAAGGAAGGAAATTAAATTCATACCCCAACAGTATGGGGAGCGTCTCTCCCCTGTTACAGCAGAGCAGAAATACAAGGCTGAGGAAGAACTTCCTCTGTGTCCTTGCAACAGCAGTTGTTGCTTCCAGCCTTTATTTCAGTCAGCTTGATAGCTTTCTTAATTGCAGCAAATTTCAAGCAGACCTTTCCACTCCCTAGAAAGTGTTGCCTCTGGCATGTGTATGGATGACATCCTGCTTCCTTCAGCAGCCCCTCAGCACCTTCTGCGCTGAGTCCTGTGTCAGTCCTTCATCTCTTCTCCCAGGCACGTCCCACCTCATGAGATCTTCTCCCCTAGGAAAGAGCCCTAGGGCAAAGGCAAGTGGGATTCTGCTTTTATAAACAAACAAATTTTAAAAACTGAGAACAAGCAAGTAAAGCAGATACCGTCCTTCAGGTTGGGTAAACTCCTTTCTTTGGGAACATTACTGGTACAGGAGATACTGCTGCATCCCCTTTCATCCAGCAGCTCAGCAGACCCCTCATACACCCTTCTTTTCCTTACATGAATTTAACTCTCCCTCTCATCCTATCAAACTTGTACTATTAACTGGTTCCCATTGAAGTTACTTGACTTCAGAAGAAGCATTTGGTAGAGTCCCCGTGGCTGGAGGCTTTCAAGATGTGATTGTTCAGTGTGCTTTATAACTCCTCTATGCTTCCTTTCCTAGGAGATTGGACTAGATGATCTTTGAAAGATCCCTCCAACCAGGGCTGGTCTATGATTCTGTGACTTTTCCAGGAATTAACTGAGCCAGGAGAGACATGACAGCAAAGACATGATTATGGCATTCATGTAAAAGTGTGAGTACTGGGTTGTAATTTTTGCCATAATAACTGAATTAACTCCCTAATTTATATGTAAAGTGCGTAAATGGCTTGTATAAATTCTGGAGTGAGAAATGGAGGCTCTTGCTTCTTCCCCAGATGTGACCCCACAACTAGTGGGCTACATCACTGGTCCATATTCTTTCTCTCTTTCTTGTCTCAAGTAGGTGTGTTCCCCTGGTCACATAGCACAAAGAACTCTGAGTGCAGTGCTTCTCTCAGAGGCAGATGTGGAGCTGAAAGGTCTTAGGCAGGGGAAGGAACGTATTTCATCACTAATCGTTGAGCTGTCTTGAAAGAAAGAGTCTGCTACCACATGGTTTATCAGAAAACCCTAGCTGCTTCTTCACCTTGTCTGCTGGAAGTTGTTCAAGAGAAAGCCAGAAAAAAGGGAGCCTCAAGAAAAGAGCTTGATGGGATAGCTGAATGTCTTAATTGGGGAAGCCCCATGGTGAAAGAAGGACATGTTATCAGAGCCTGGACTCAGCAGAGGCAGCACTGTTGGCGGTCCAAGATCTGCTCTGAAGCCACAAACTTGATGAGGAGACAGCCCCAGGGACTAGGAAAGTTCCTGAGGCTGCTGTGGTCCTGGAAACATTGAAGCTGACAGTTACCACTGAACACCAGGATGGTATTTAGAAGTAATGGTTCTCTGTTGATCTGAGTGCCTTCAAAAAACTGTGATTCACACCCAAGTGCAAGCATGGTCCCAGCAGCAAAAAGAGGACTACTTTTTGCACTAGGCTGGGTTTGAACTGATGTCCTGGTCTAAGCATAATTCTGCTTCATGCTACCTGTATCCCAGACCTTCATCCCATATGTCTGTAGAGTACAGGATCACAGTCATTCACTCCCATTGGTGCTGGGCCATCATGTCTCACAGAAAGGGAAGCTGCTTGGCAGGAAGGAGTCTCACGGCCTAGCAGTTAGGGCATCTGGCTGGAAGCAGGAAGTCCTGGAATTTGCTACATTTTGCTTTGATAGTGTATATGTTTTATGCTAGACACCTGTTGGGTAAGAATGAAACCATTGCAGAGTGTGTTGGAGGAGAATCTTGATATTGCTGAAAGCATAAGAGTGAACGAAGAAGGTAGTAGAGGTAGCTAGTGTTCAACACTTAATTTGAACTTTTCATGAATCTGCCAGCTTATGGCTGTGTTAAGTAGTGTATTGCAATTTAGCACTTGCAGACCTTAGTATATTGTAAAACATCACCAAAACTATGTGCAGATATCAAAGACTGTCTGTTGGAAGAAATACATCAACTGTCAGGAAAGGGATTCAGGACTAATGTGCTTGAAGAATATTGCCTCTACCACTGCTTACAGAATTGGCTTATTATCAAACAAGGGAAAATGTAACACAAAAATAAAATATTGGTGCAAGTATTTACTGTTAAGAGTTTTTCAGCTTTGAGCCATCATTGAAGTGTTTGAGTGGGGGAAACAGCTGTTGTGGACATTTCAAATGACAAAATGAACTAACATTGTAATAGGGTTCACTGATCATCACAACAGATAGATCTTAGTCTTAATTATATTAGTATAGACCCTTTTTTGAACATTTTCCTGTATCCTCATAGTATAAAATATTTACATGAGACTGGAGGACCTTTAGTTAGACTAATTTTTCATTTTATTTTTTTTTCCCCCCAAAGCAGCATCTTAGTGTTTTGTCCCCAAATCTTGATTTAGATGAATTAATGGGTAATCTGGTACTCAAACTTACTCTTTAGAAGGTCATTTGCTACTATGGTAAAAAAAATATGCTGGGCTAATTTCTTCAGGTCTTATTTATGAACACTCTTTGCAATTCTGATGCAATGACTGGTTTACATATAACTGATGAAATGGGACCAATTTGTCATGATGACTACTCATGAAATTATAAGAAGCAAAATTAAGACAGAAGCAGAAAGAAGATAAGCATTTGCAAATAATGCCTAGAACACCAATTTTGCAAAGAGCTCTACTGATGGCAAGCAGAGTTTCTGACTCCAGTTGAACTCCCAACGGTGTTCTGAGGTAAATATGTGCCCAAGGCACTGATGGACATAAATGTTGATCAATAAATCATCATTCTAAACAATAACCATAACATGACAAGCCTGCAGGAAAAGCACAACTTAAAAAGCAGAAACATTATAAATGTTTATTTCTTTCAGTGTTTAATTGCTCAGAAGTAACTGAAAGATGTAGGTGTTCTATTTACATTAAGAACTAAAACTAGAAGCATACACTTCAACAGAGGATGCAAATAGTGTTGCCTCAGTAGTTCAACATTAACAATGTTGAACTTCTTATCAAAATCCCTCTAATACTTGAAAGCATTACTTGGTGTTATGCTGTATATATTTATAGATATAGAGTTGGGATTTTATTGATATGACGTTTGAACACTAAGTGTAGGAAGCCAATCACCCTCCTCTAATCCACAATATGAAGACAAAAATAAACACTGTTTTCACTAAAAAGTTACTTGGGATTTGCCTTAAAGCACAATCAAATTATCACATTAGCGAAATATCCATAAACATTCATGTCTACACTTGCCTTTAGGTATATGAAAGAAAAGTGGAATTAGCTCAGTGAAAAACAGGTAGGGGGTTCAATCATGTTACCTGCTCAGGAAGAACAGCAGATCCTGTATGATCAGAAATGCCTCAAGTGATATCCACAAGCCATGGGACTGCCAGATTGCTTAGTGTTTAGCTTGAGTTCCCACCAAGATTAACAAGTGGGACATCCTCTGTTCATATATCATTTATTAACCTGACTCATATAAAGTAAGAAATCTGGACTCAGGTGTATCTCTGTGCAGAGAGGATCTAACCTGTCTTACACTGATCGTGGAAGGTCATTTAACCAAAAGCATACTGAGTTAAACAGAAAGAGACAGACAGAGGGAAGGGAAATGGAGCAGAGAAGGAGATACTGCACTATTAGTTCTGTCTATTCTTGGTTTGTTGGCAAAGAAAGGACTACACTATTCTCAACACTTGGAAGAAAGCATCAGTTTAATTCCAGGAGAAAGGCTGTGATTATGAACACCAAATGGATGTAAGCATCAAGAATCCTGTGAGGAATGGGACTTACCCTACAGCCTTCCTATCAGAATTACCTTCTTCTCTAGTTTCTTGTTTGGCATGCAGGTTTCTGCAAAGCCCATTCCCAGACACTTTTGTTTCACTGTGTTTTCTGCAAAGAACCTGCTTCTGCCCAGTTCACAGCTGTGAGATGCACTAGGTAAAACTGCCTGGAAGCTAAATGCTGCTGCACTCAACATCCAAGAGTGCTTGTGAATCAAGTCAGGATGTATTGTTTTCAAACAGAAGATACGCTCCTTTGTAAACATTGACTATTGATCTGATTTCTGAAATTAGAAATGCACATCCTGTTTCTTTAAGAAGAGATATCTGCTCACAAAATACTGCTTTTCCTGTGCACTTGAGAAATTAATTGGCACATTCTCTTCAAACAAGAAGTTTTTGGAGGAAGGGGGTTGTTTCTTTAATTTCTGAGACTTCTTGATTTACTTGTTTACAAAGTAGATACTAAATCAAATAAAAAAAAACTCATTTAAAAAGAAAACCAAACAAGGCACTTACTGATAATCCTAACACTAAGTAATCCTCTCCTCTCCTCTCCTCTTTTCCCTTCTTGTTTCTTCACCTTTTTCCTCCTTTCTCTTTACTGAAACTCAGAAAAATTCTGTGAAAATTTGCTTCTGAGGTGTTGCTTGATGGGTGTTATACGTTGAGCATTTCCTGCCTCTTCAATTCCTTTATAGCAGAAGTTTGCTTGCAGAAGTTCACACCGTGTGCTCTACAGTGGTATCTACCATGGGTGGGAGGAAAATCGTAGGCAGCTTTGGACCTGTGAAATGTTTATGTGAGATTGTATGATGACATATTTCTTCTTTGGGGTTCAAAGAATAGTCCTCCTCTAGTTCTTCCTCCAGTCACCAGGTGCTGATGTTTCCAATGGAATGTGCCATTGAAGAGTTGATGTGACTGCTTCTGGTTTGTTTCCTGGAAGAAAATTGTTCAGCTCAAACTGCTTTAACAGCAGTTGTTTAAGCAAACCCAGTTTGAAGTGATTAACAGCCCTTACAATGTAGCAAACAGCCTGTATGTTTAGAAAAAGATTATATTTACTTACTGAGAATAAACACTGAAATATTTATATCAAGACATAAAATCATGAGTAGGTATTACTTATAAATCAAAATTTAACCCTCTAGCAAAAGTAATTGCTTTTCCACTATATTTCTATAGATAAAATAATTAATAGAAATATTAAACATTAAGGTGACATGGTATGCATTATGTGTGGATTACTTTTGCCAGTCCTCAAAATAAAATTTGGAAAGTTCCAAATATGCTTCACATATTATAAAATGGTACTTTTACTCAATACAAAAAGAATCATAATGCTTTTCTCTTCATTAACATTTCAATTCAGTAAGACCAAACATGCCATGAAAGCCCATGTTCTATTGGATTATTTATGAAACTAAGTTTACTCTTCACATCTTTGTTACAATTAGAATTTTGGAACAAGATTTTCTATTAATTTTTAGTTATAAGATGGCAGTTCACCTTTTTCTTTCACTGAATGCAAGTTTAGAGACTTCAATCTCATTTTACAGCCAATTAGACCCAGGCCTAGAAGAGAGAACCTGATTGCTTTAGACCATACTTAACATGTTCTTACTTTCTATAATAAGGACAGGCAGTAATGTTTGCCACAGGAAAAAATGTTTTGGATTCCAGTTGTCTGCAGCCTTGGGTATATAGCTAAATGAATACTATTAGCTCGAGTTATGGATTTGAAATAAAAAGCTCTTGACAAAATAAAGACCAGATTCTTTGGTTACACTGAATAAACTGTGTTACATGAATAGATACATTCTTTTTAGCAGGATTTAATGGTAAATCATTACTCATTTTGAATAAAGGGATAATGAGTATAGCAACCATCTGTCACAATTTCACTTCCCACAGCAGGGTTTAGGCATAAAACTGAGTTAGCAATTTTCACATTTCACCTCATGTAATGCCCAACTCTGGGTGTACTGCACAATTTTCCAAAAGTTGGCCCAGTAGTCAAAAAGTTGTTGTGCCTTTTCTTACAAAAATTTAAAATACCATGCATCAGAAAGAAGATATCAGTAACATCTTTGTGATTTGATATAAGGCACACAATACTCTATGCCTTTTCCCTTCCTATCAAATCTATTTTCTTGCAGAATGAGCTGCAAAACTGATCTCTACGAACTTCCATATCTGTAAAATGAGATCAAATCCACTGACTTTACACACATTCTGAAAACATACTGGATTTTAGAAACTTCTTCACACTTTGAATTTCATTATTAAATCAGTTTGTACACAATTACAGTCTCTTTTCTTCTGCTTTGCACTAGAACTCATTGCAGACTAAACTAAAAAGGTATTAATAGAGAGCAGAGCTTACACCTCTGGTCATCCTCAGCCTCTTGTTGTGGAGCAGCTGCAGGGACTAGAGTAATCAGTTGGACTAGAGGCAAAGTATTGCCAGTCTCATGACATGTTGAGAACAGGAGCTTGAAATTTAAAAAAAAGAAAAAAAAAAAAAGTTGATATAATTGTGTCCAAAACTAAAAGACATAAAACCCCTCAAAGAATCATCTTGGATAATTTCTTGGTACTTCTTTACCTCCTTTCCCTTCCCCTCTTCTCTGCATGAGATAGTCCTGCCTGCTTTTGAGATTTCCTTGAGCCTAACAGAGCTGTTCTAACACAGCTCTGTTCTCCACCTCCAGAGCTCAGTGCAAGGCAGGATAGTCTGTAGGGGTTGTATCAGGGGAAAAGCACAGCTCAGGACACTGATGAACCTTGGGGTGCTGCTCCTCCCCTCCCTTCCACTGACTGAGAGCACCTCCAGCTGCAAGCAGAAGAAAGGCAGGACTGGCCTGCCTACTTCCTAAGTGGCATAGGTGACTCCTACTGTCCAGAAAACAGCCACCTGGAAAGTAAAGCCTTTTTTCTCAAATAAGCCTAATATTCATTAAAAAATAGCATTTCTTCCATGGTAGGCATTGACTGAATAATGAGGCAAAACCTCAAGAAAGATCCTAAGCTTGGTAAAACTGAAGTACGTAAAAGGCCTTAGGTACAAATGTAGATGTGTGCTAGTTTCTGAAATTCTCAATTTTAGAGAATTTAGATATGATAAATTAATTTTTAGAAACAGGACACATCTGTGAAACTTGGATTCAGATTCAAAGCTATGTGTTGGAATGCCAAAAGCTGAAGGGTGTCTGCATCTTGGGCTTTGGTTTTTGTAGACTGGAAAGGTTCTCCTGGCCAGCAGCCACTTGAAAGATGGTCTATCCCACATTACCAAACAGACCTCCTATGCTGGTGAGTAATGGAACGAGCTTACAATCAGGGAGACTTTCAGAAAAGAAATGGCCAGTAAAGGAAAAGAAATAAAAATATGTAAAATTGCCACCTGATCCTACCAGAGCTCAAAGAATTCCAGCAAATAGTGGATACTGTTGTGCTTTTGCACTTGTTAACTGATTGCACAAGAGGAAAGACAAAGGAGAAGAGCTTAGTCTAGGCATCTGCTTCTCTGTGAACTGTGACAAAGACATGAAGAGGCATTTACTTGTTATCATCAGCCCGGAGAGAGCCGTTCTGAGAATGGAAATGCTAATCATCAATCTCCCTGTGCATGCAATGTCTCTGTTTAATAGCTGATAGAGCGTCTCCAAAGGGGCTTTTTTTTGCTCTTTGTTTAAAATGACATATAATGGACCTGGACTTATCAGTGTCTCTAAATGCATTTTCTGTGCTTTATCCTTACTAAGGGATTTAGTCCGTTCTAATGAATATGTGCAGAATTGATTTTGAGCTTGGTATAATTTAATCCATCAATTTAACATTAAATTAATATGCGAAGGGGGTCTCTTTGTGGATGAAAAACAGAAGGGGAACATTCTTATTAATTTAAAACGGACTTGAGAAATGGAAAGAGGCTGCTGCTATTAGTATCTGCCACTGGGCTCAACCACTGGTTAGTCAGTTGCTGTGTGTGGATACTGCAGCTGTGGAAGCTCTGGCGGCCGAGGGTTCCCTGGTATACTCTGAGCCTGGGGCTCAGGAGGATGGAGTCATCTCTGTGGGAATCAAACTGTGGAGAGATGTCTTGCCAGGCACGTGTGGCTGAAGGCTCCTCACCAGCCTCCTACTGAAAACGATTTTCTGCAGACCAACACACCTCAGATGGTGTTTCACAAGAGAGAGGAGTTCAAACCAAGGCCGTGCACAAAGCACTGTTAAATATCTGGGAGTGTGATCAGATTTCCCAGTTCTTGAATTGGACAAATTGTGAATAGGAAAGGATACCTGGGACGGGACCCTCCGCAGCATCATCAAGCAGCAGAGTTTTAAACAATGCTCTCAATTCACCTATGATGGTCTAGCAGAACTCACAAAAAAGGCACATAGCAACAACCAGAGCTTAAAAATTACGGATATTATTAACAAGGAAATGGAAGAAGTACATAGGGAGCTGAAGAAAATTTGTTCAGAGCAACATGCTTTTAAAAATCTTTATTAAAGGAACATTTCAATCACTCCTTTTCCTTGGAACAAGGTCGGACTAACAGACCTGTTAACCAATCTGTCTGGATTCCCATTTTGAAGCAGCATACAATAGAAAACTGAATGCAACAGGACTTGGAGGAAGATGCCTTTCAGCCTCTGCTGAGAATGACTCTGGAGTTTCCTTAGTTTTGCCTTGAATGACTCCTGGGAACCATGTGGTCCAGACATGCTGAACCTGTGGGCATTTTAAAAAGTTGCTGCTAGAATCTTCTGGGATTATGGACAGAGAAAAAAGTTTTTGATTGTTATTATATGAGATGAGCATATCATCTGCCTCTTGCCCTTAGGAACAGAGATTCCCAAGAGTGGGAAAGTGGCAACAAAAACATGCTGGAGCTGATCCAGGAGACCTAGAAATACTCCAAAGAAATGTAACAAATTGAGTCAGTGGTTCAGAACATCTTTCACAGGAAGAGAGACAAAAATAAACTAGGATTCCTCATCTTGGACATAGAAGCTATAACAAAACATAACAGGGAAAAATTACAGTAATATTATTTGTAACATCCAGGGAACCTGGTGAGAACCAAACTAAGTTATTAGGAAGAATTTAAAGCAAGTGAGAGTTCTTTTCATAACATATAATTACATTTTCGAATGCATTGCTGTAGAGGACTGTTGAAGGTAAAACTCAAAATCAGAAACACTCTAGAAAAATTAGTGGACTGATTTGTGAATATGAATATTTTATTCATAGAACTGGCTGGTCAGGTTGAAATGATACTGTAGAAGTACTTATGTTACTGTTACACTTGGTACAAGAAAGACATCTTTTCTTTTATCAAATCATCTGGGCTTTTTTCCTTATGTGGCATCTGCTGATTTGCAGCAGAAGAATGAACACTTGATAAAGAAAGAATGCAGATTCCAAGGTAGGAATGTGCTGGTAAAGTAACATGATGCCCTGAATAAAAAGACTGGATGGTCTTCACCTCTCTCCTAGTAATATATGGACAATTTCTCTTGCAGTATTATCATTTTAACACAAAAAAATGTAAAATTTGTATCACTTGCAAATCAGGAGGATGCTTTCCCTTGAAGTGATTTAATGTCTTTTAATCATTTTATCTGTTCAGGTACACAGCTGTTAAGAGAAGTGTCTCTCAGAGAGTGCCAGTGAAAGCAAAAATTGGTAGGCCAACCACAGTGGAACAGATATCACCTTATGAAATAGAAAGCACACATAGGAAAAATATGAACAGCAAACCAAAGTCAATGGCCTTGGAGCGCCTTAGCTTTAGCTACATACTGAAGCTGTGATGGGTCTTCGACAGATGAAATACCGTCTGTCAACAGAATACTGCAAGTAACATGATAAACGAAGATAACAAATAGAAAGGGAATGAGAAAGAAAGATTTTTCCCTGCCTATGACTCCTCTTTATAGCCCCTGACTCTCTGGCAAGGCACTTGTCACCATAACCACTCCTCCTTGGAAAGGACAGATCCTTTGTCAGAGCCTTATACTCCTGGAGAAGGAGCCTGCTCCAGCAGCTCTGAGCAGAGGGATGCTAAGCCACTCTCCATTCCCTCTCCCCACACCACAGTTGGTACAGACTCAACCCTGCAACTCTAATACTACTGGAGGTGAAACAAATGTATGATGCTAGCAGACCATAATTTTGGTGTGTTTTCACCGGAATTTCCCCTCCTTGCTTAAATGTGGCAATAAGGAGAAAAATTCATCTGCCTTGCAGAATTAGCCACAATAAATACCTCTGGAAGAAACTGTAACTTGTTAGAAAATCTCCTACAGTTCTAAATATATTCATTGGCTCTTTGCAAAAATCATACCTCATCACCTAGTGTATACTTTTATGACTGTAAAATTGCTCTTATGATGTAATTACTGCAGAGTTGCAAGAACTAGTACACTACTTGCACTCTGTCTAGCCCACGACTTGCCATCAATACAGCTGCTCAGGCCAGTTTTGGCTTTAATCCTCAACAGAGGTAGTGGTGTCTTCCCTGCAGACTCAAGAGGACAGTAAAAAAATCCTGCTTGAAAGTCATCCCCCATCCAGTCTGTGCACCCTCCCCTTGGGCTCTATCCATTTGGGAACAAATCCCAAAATGCACCAGCAGCAGAGATGTGCTGTAACTGCAGCACTGGAGGAAGTCACACTGCTAAATTTCTTCTGCCAGTGCCAGAGACAGGAGGAAGTGGAAACATAATTTTTTTTTTAATCTTTGTGACACCCATGTCCTCTTTTGTTTTCCAAAGGTCTGTTGAGCCCGCCTTTCAGAGGAAGAGGAAGATCTGTGCCCTGGAGAGGGGAGGAAAACGAGTTTGTGTTCAGTTACAGGGAACGACTGAGGGCTCTTCTTGGTACCTGGGGCAAAATGTCACCCTGGCAAGACAGCTACAACAGCTTCCAACATTCAAAGCAGTCTGTGCTGCTGAGGACCTTGAGCTAACTCTTGTAATGGTCCAGTCCATTAAATATGACCAGTTAGTTTGTGTGAGAGCTTTTTGTGGAGGATTTTGACAAAAGCTTATTGGAAATCTTAATCTCTGGGCACTCAGAATAGCTCTAACATGAGGGGTTTTGCTCCTTCAAAGAATTCCACCACATGCAGGCTCCATGGCTTGTCTTTGCAAGGACTGTGCCCTTCACTTTGCACTGCAGTTATCCATATGTTTGTCAGTTCTAGCTTTTCATATAATTCCTTGCAATTTTTCTTGGACAGATGTCAGCCTTGGATCACTCTGGGTGCCTTTTTAAAACCTGATGCCCCATTTGTCAGTTTTCTCTTCTCTGACACTGAGGTCAACTTAACCACAGTTTATAATATCACAGATAGGACAATTTAATGTTTAAATTTTCTTAGACCTTTGCAGTGAGTACTGTCTACTGCTGACAACTTTTCACTAGTGTGCTTAGCTTAAAAGTAACCCAACAGAATAAATGAACCAAACTCAAGAAAGATTATGACTCAGAGTTATAATTTACTAAAAAGATTACAATAAATACAGTGATACAGAGAAAACCCCACAAAGACAGGTGTATAACCCAGCACCCTGGGACAAGAACAGAAGGGTGTTCACTGTCTCTGTGATGAATGCCACATGGTCCCACTGAGTGCAAAGCAAAAGGAAAGGAAACCTGTTGGTGAGGATGATGATCACCATATTTTTGGGAGTAGCAGTCACAGTCCTGTTGATCCTCTGGATCTGATGAGTGTACCAAAGAAGTACCAAAACCCAAAGATTATATATGCTCAGGTTCAGAGGGGAATGCCCAATACCTCTCCCAGGGCAAGGAGTTTCACAATGGGTGATTTAACTCTGTGAGTCATGGGATGTTTTTGGAATCTTTGATGGTCTAGGTCGTTGCAACTGCCTATTGTGCCAGTCCCTAATGGCCCATTAGCAGACATGACCCCTCAGGCTGGGTGTGAAGGTGCTGGTGCCTCTGGAGGTGAGTTAACACAGCTGAGTCACTGGTGTGAAGACAGAGACATTCCTGTGCCTCACAGGGTTCTTTAACACCCAGCCTGTAGCCTGAGGTGTCAGGTGTGTCCTGGGCAGCTACTTCAAAATATCGATTATTAACTGTCCATCAGAAATGGTATGGAGGGTGTAGAATACACAGTTTTGGTTACATCCACACAGTGATAAACTGGTCCTGGCCACAGTAATTCAGACAGCAAGTTATTTTATGGATTTGCCAAAAATCTTCCAAAAGTTGATTCAGTTTAAGGATGTTCCTCTTGTATGTTCCCTGAAAATGTTGCCACACTGTGACCTTTTTTTACTTTCTTTTTCTTATCTTTTATTTCTCCCCTCCCCCAGTGAACACTGAAGCAAATGCACTTACTGAAAGTTGATTCTCTGATAAGTATCCTGGTGTGGGTAAATTTGAAAATATTTTGAAGCATTTTAATTTTTTTATGTATGTGTTATTAATATATTATTAATTAAATCCAATTTTTGTTGATATTATACTTCAGTCTATTTTGTCCTGCTTTATGTAGGTCACCCAAATAGAGGTTCCATTTTAATTTGGTTGTTTGAGTGCTAGTTCCAAGTTTAGAAGGATTCCAGTTTAGTGCTAATAGTTCCCTTTACTATTTTTCCATTCTAATTAGGGGTTGGGAGCATTTCCTTAATAGAGGGTATAACCATACCCCGATTTTCTAATATGGGGCCTATAAAAATACAGGCATGATACAATACAATAAATACAATATACAATTTATATTAAAGAGATAAACACTTATTATATGATGTTACCCTTTTGACTGCTTTTATTTTTCATTTCCCATTTTCATGCAGATCTCCTTTTCAAAATTAAAACTACCATAATGGACATTTTGGACCACTTCCCTGAGGAGTCTTTTCAAGACCCCAACCATCCTCTGGGGGAAGAACCTTTTCTAATATCCAACCTAAAACTCCCCTGTCGTGACTTCAATCCATGCTTTTGGATCCTGTCCCTGGTCAGCACAGAGAAGAGATCAGAGCCTGCCCTTCCTCCTTCCCTCATGAGAAATCTATAACTGCAATGAGGTCTCCCCTCAGTCTCCTCCAGCTGAACAGACCAAGTGCTCACAGACGCTCCTCACACGACTTCTTCTCAAGGCACTTCAGCATCTTCATTGCCCTCCTTTGGACACTCTTGAATGGCTGAGTGTCTTTTTTATGTTAAGGCACCCAAAACTGCACACAATATCCGAGGTGAGGCCACTCCAGTGCAGAGCAGAGGGGGACAATCCCCTCCCTCGACCACCTGGCGATGCTGTGCCTGATGCTCCCCAGGACAGGGTTGGCCCTCCTGGCTGCCAGGGCACTGCTGACATGGTGTGATAAAGGGTGTGTGACTGAGTGGCCAAGCTGCATGAAGGTGAAATATCACCCTTCAGCCAAAAAGAGAAGCAGAGGGTGTGTATGTTCTCCAAAGCACTGCTGCATCTCCCTGCAGCACAGGAGACTCGTCACAGGAAGTTCCTCCATGTGCTGGCAGACACCATGAGATTTTTCCTTTTCTTGCTGAGCTTTTCCATGGATTGTGATGTAGGGCAAAACCCAGTAATGTCTTTACCTGTACCTACTGTGGCCAGGCAAAAAACCTCTGGAAAGAAAGTGAGGGTGGCTTGGGGATGAAGGCTGGAGAAGCACAAAAGAGGTGCATGGGCCACTTTCTCAAGTGTCAGTTTTGGATGAAATGGCCAGCAGAATGAAAGTTATGAGGAAAGAACATGCTCTGTGGTAGGAGGGAGGATGTGATGGATGGGCAGATCACAGAAACCTGATTTTTGTGGGAAACTGCTAAAAATCCACACAGGTTGCCCTGGGTCATTGAAGCTACTGCTATGTCTTTAATGGGTTCTTGAGTATTAATTAATAATATAGGATGACTCAGAATTTTTCCACTCTGGAGTGAGAAAAACTTTTACTGCATATTTTTACTGGTAACATAATATGGTTAAAAATATTGTTATTTCTATTTTTATCTATTCCTTTTCCATGGAAGTCAGTTTTTCACCACATTTCCCTGTGGCTCAGAGGTGAACAAATGCTACTTCCACAGATAGAACTATCCAGCTAAGTTTTATTTAAGTGTTTTTAAAAGGATGACAGCATGGCATGGGAACCACAGTGATGACAAAGCTTTTGAAAACAACTGGAAAGATCCCAGTTTGAACTGCAAAGGTATGCAGTTAAAAATGTTCAAAAAGTAGCTGATTTTCTTTTCTTCCAGTCTTGCTCCCTGAGCACCTTGGGAGAGGAACACGCTGACACTTCCTTCTTTTTCAGGGATGAGACTGTGCTTGAAACCAGGTGATTAAAGAAACAAAACTGTAACATGGAATTGCTAAAAGTCAGTTTAATATTTAAACTCCATAAACATAATTTATGGAAATTTGATAATTTTTTTTCTGAATGCCAGGAATGAACCTGTTGAAAAACTTGCCATGGAGTTGTAAATCTTTACAGAGAGTCCAGAGCACAGCTCCACTAGTGGCTGTCTTGCTGAAACAGTGGAGGGTCTATCATCTGTGCTATGAGAGCACTGGATGAAAATTATAGCTGAGAGTGATCACTGCAGAAAGGCAAGACACACGGTGGGGTTCTGCTATGTGGACAATACCTGAGCTATTCTACCCTAGCAGTGACTTTAATGCCAAAATTACAGTCAACCTTTCTAATTAGCATGACCACATAGCCATAGAAGATTTGACATAATGTAAGTCACTGTGTTTCTAACCTGCTAAGAATATGGTGTGCAGTGGATGCTAGGAAGAAAAGCAGTTGATTGATGTGGCTTGTCTTGAGTTATGTATCACTATTGATAAGAAATAATTTTAACCTGAGATAATTCATATTGAAGAAAGTTGTAAAAAAAAAAAAAAAAGCAACAAACTTTTGTAAAAAAACACATGATGTCAGATACATTGTCAAGAAGCCACCTGTCTAAGGTAGGGAACCAGAGGTGCCTACGACTCCACTGGATTTGACCTCAACCACCAGAGCTCAGGAGAGTGGCTAAAAGCTGGATAACTCAGCAAATCAACCAGAAATATCACTGGTTTTTTCAAAGCAGCCACAAGGCTGGTGGCTTCCAGTGGCACTCCACCCTTTGCAGTGTGGTGCCCACACACCACACCACACCACCAGATAGACGCTGATAAAGTGCATCATATCCTTCCCTACCAAGTGGTGAAACTTTGAGCAACCTGGATTCTCTAGTGGAAGGTGTCTCTACTCGTGATGGGGGGTCTTGGAACTAGATGAGCTTTAGGGACAATTCCAACTCAAACCATTCTGTGATTCTACACTTCTTCCCAGACTGTCGTTAAAGCCTCTTTTCCTTTGGTTTAACTACTAATGAACTATCCAAAAGGATGCACATGGTGACACACGTGACACGTACCAGCAAAATACATCTAGAGCTCAAGCTTTTCGAGGGGATGAGAAAGGTCTGCTTGGAGCCATAATTTGAATGGTACACAGAGGTTTTTTATGTTGGGGAGGGAAATAACTTCATAGTATGCTATAAAGTACTAAAGAGAGAAATGATTCAGAGAAGAAAGCTGGATTTGAATGAGAATGAGATATTATATATAGTCCCCATTTGTTAGATCAGCTAAAAATATTAGATGTTTCATAGCCCCATGTTTTATTAAGATTTTAAAATACACATAGGTTTTTAATTCTCTTCTGCATCCAGGAAGGCTGGAAACAACTATCTTTTTCTCCTCTCTCTTATAAAGAAAGATTCCATATATATTTTCAGCCTCTGTAAAGTGAATTTTTAAAACTAAAGCCACAATGGAATAAAAAGGAAAATCACAAGTTTGCAATGCTGACCTTTGACATAGGAGAGCCGAAATCTATACAGACATCCTCCTGACCTTTCAGCAAATAATTTAGCCACATAGGATAAAGATGGCAGAAAGCTGACAGGTCACTCCACATTGTAGACAGTTACATAAGACACCCCTATTAACACTTATTTCTGGCTCTGTTTTAACATTACATAGGTGCTTTGCCCTCCACAACTCCTATTAGAGGGCTGTTCCAGAACCTTGCTTCTCTGGTACTTAGAAATCTTTTTCTAATTTCCAGTCTAATTTTATTCATGACTGGTTTATGCTAATTTGTTCTTTGCTAACATTATCTTTTCCTTAAGTAGCTCATTTCCTTCTGTGGTATATAGCCACCTGCTGAATTTATACCGTACAGTCTTAACTCCTCTTACCTTTCATTTTTCTAGGCTAAACAAGAAAACTTCTTTTATATTTCATCTTGTACTCTAGGCTGTTTGCACACTTGGACATCTTTTTTGATCCTTTTTACACCTATTCCTATCTAAACTATTCCTTCCCACACCAGTGAGTGGCCAGAAATATGCATAATAATGTGTGGAGGGTCTCATTAGGGCCTTATATAATGCATTCATATATAAGTTTGTATTAAAAAATATTTTGTTTGGCAAATTATCTTTTTTCTTTATATCCTTGATCATCTCATAATGCTGTGAATTCTGGTTTTGAATACTAATACTGGCTATAAGTTCCCTAAAATTATGAAGTCATTCTGACAATGATAGTGTTATGCTTAAAAGTATCTCTGTTCTGGAAATCTGCTAAAGAACTATCACTCTGAATTCATGTGGTCACAGTGCTAGATATACAACTTGGTGAAAAAGTCTAGAATCTTAAAACATTCATCTACTTGGGATGTCTGAGAGCATCTTTTAAGTATATCTTTCAATTCCGTTTGCAAATTCAAGCAGTACTAACAAACAAGAACAAAAAGAATGAAGAGGAATTATTTGACTTGCTGTTCATACTACATGGGGAAAAGGGCACAAAGGTGACTTAACTTTTAAAAGATTAGGAGGCAAATGTTGAAAAATCACAGCATGCATAAAAATGCTCACTATGTTGCATAATGCATCTAAGCCACTAATTACTTTTATACACACAACCTCTTTTTAAATCATCCCTTGACCAGAACTGTTGATATCCTCACCATTTTACAGAATCTCCAATGTTTATACTAAAAAGTGTGAAAAAATATAGCTAGTAATACATGAGAGCTTAATATATTATAGTAAACAGCTAGATCTTTTCTTTCAAGATTTTAGTGTGAAACAGCATAATACAAAATACTTGAGCCAAATAGGTTTAGTACTGTTTAAAAAGAAAACAAAAACAAGCAGAAAAAAGGCTAGAACACTGCAAAATAAAAGAAACAGTAAAACAAGCAATCTATTCCTTGAAGTACACAAAAACTAAAGCACTTTTTTCTTGTATTGAAGAAATAACACAAAATGTGAGGGATGAAGGTTCTAACATTTCTTGTGCTTAGAAAGACTATAAAAATGCAACTCCCATTAGTATACAGGGACTCTGAAGGGGAGGGAAGGAGAATAGCTGATGAATATACATAAAGATATATCAGATATCACTTTGTTTTCAAAGCAAGCCAGCTTTTATTTCTAGATTCTGATTTTGTTTGGTGATTTGTCTTTTTTTTTTTGTTTGTTTTTTGTTTAGTGGCAGGGGACAGGTTGTTGCTTTTTAAAGCTTATAGGGAATTGAAATAGTCCTCCTTTATGTGTAAATGGATTTTAAAATCTTCAAGTGAACAGGAAACTGATTGGATACAGCACCAAACCCAGATGCTCTTGTGAAAGTTTAATGCTTGAAAAAATGTATGAATGACTAGTTTTGCAAATACCTCCTGGTACCAACACAACTGCTGTTGAGCTGTTCTTCCCTAAGGAAAGCTGAGTTTAGACAGAGTGAGACCACATCTTCACATTGGCTAATAAAATTATCCTGCTAGATTCCTCTCACAAAGAGAATGTGGGACTCTAGAAGGTTTTAGAAAATTATGCATAAGATATGGGAGATTATATAAATGCGTATTTCTCAAGTCAGTGGAAAGAGAGACTTTTTTCTACATGCACTGTATGACATGTTAGATCCACCTACAAAACATGTGAAGGCACTGATTATCTGCCAAAAATGAAACTCCGTAGAAGCTCTGGGAAAAATCCCTTTGTTTGGAGTTGGTGAGAAGACTCAATATGAAGGATTTTCCTGGCTGTCCTGATGTACTTCTCCCTCAAAGAGACATCTTCATGGAAAGATAATACGGAGACCAAGTCTTCAAAGACTCTTGTAAGGGTCCTAGCAGAATCCTGAGCAATATATTTAAACAGGACTGGAGAATGAAGTCTGTCACTGTTTGAATGACTTTAATTCTGTCTTGCTAAAGCTAATGACTGGCAGGAGATGGGCTGTGATTACAGCATGGTAAACTGAATGGTGAGATAACCATCTTTGAAATCCTGAAGATTCCAGGGTGAAATGATCTCATTGTAAACAGTTCTACCTCATTAGCCAAGTGTCAGGAAACCCCTCCAGCCATAAAGAAGAATATCCCACCCTTGTGTTAAGGAGTGCTGCTCAGTGGTTGAAGGTCATCTGGATGTATATTTCTGTGCTGATACAGGCAAGCAATCACTTTGGCTCTTCACAGAAAAAACCAGGATGTGCTGGTTTAAAGTTAAACTGCCAGGAGAAATGAATCCAACTCAGAACGCTATTACAAGTCAGAATAACAATTTAATAAAAGGATCATAATAGATACACTGATACAGAAGGAAAATCCATTTGACCCACAAAAACAGATGCACAGTCCAGCACAGTGGAGCACAAGCAGAACAGAACTCATCAACCCCTGTGCTGAGCACCACATGGCCCCCTTGAGTTCAAAGCAAAAAGAAAGAAGAAACCTGCTGGTGAAAATGATGGTAATAGTCCAGTCAAGAGTGGCAGTCACAGTCCTGCTGAGGCTCTGCTCCTCCTCTGGATCTGATGAATGGTCCCAATCCCAAACCCCCAAACTTATATCTGCTTGGGCTCAGACGAGAACACCCAGTCCCTCCCCCAGGGTGGGGAGTTTCACAGTGGGTAAATTGGCCCTGATGGCCAATTAGCAGACATGACTCCTCAGGTGGGTGTGATGGTACTAATGGCTCCCTGGAGTGGAGCTCTCACACCTGAGTCATTGGTGTGAAGACAGGAAAACTTCCTTATCTTCCAGAAATTCCTAAACACCCATCTTGTAGCCTGAGGGATCAGGTGTGCCCTGGGCAGCTGTTCATGAGAAAATGATGTAGAGGGATTAGAATACACACCTACACAGTGACAAACTGCTCCTGCTACAATAACCAGGACACAGAATTGCTTTATTTGGGCTGGAGGGAGGTCATTGCTCTGTGTCTGCTGTGCCTCTCTGTATCTTTCAAGAACTCTGTCCAAGAGGCAACTGAGTTGCTTCACAGCCAAGATAAGCATCCATCACAGCAGCCTTGAACCTGTGAGAAGGAAACCCATTTCTGTGTCCTTCATCATCACACAAGTGAGGTACTGTGGTGACCATTGATATAACTGAAAGGTATTACCATCACCTCTTAACAGTCCTGCAACTATTGAATGTGTAGGTTAGTCCATGTCTCTGTAGAAGAGGAACACTTGCCACTTCTGGAATATCGGTATTGACTCTCAGTGCCTCTAATGCACTGAATTGTGAGTACCTGAACTGGGAATTGGAATGTCTACTCTTACAAAGCCACAATATCACTTTAGCTTCTCTCTGCAACTTTATTTCAACACTGAACTTTCTAATACTGTGAAGAAAGATTCTCAAGCAGGAAATTTGAGCTTACCTTTAGGTGAGTATCTTTTTTTTTGGACTTGTTGAACTGGGACAAACACAGCTGTGTTGAGGAACATGAGCTACCTAACACTGGGAAGCCTTTGGCAGCCTGAATCTGGGGATAACAACATCCTGGCAGTCGGAGGAAGTTCCACAACTGTGTCAACTTGTGGCTGCCTGCCAAACACCACAAACACACACAGAATGACAGGCTCTTCAAGCACAAAGGCATCCATGCCCTGCTCACTGACAGGTGGGCACAAGACACTACCTATAGTGACAGAAAAAGTGTGAGTGGTTTTTCAACTGAAAGATGGCAGATTTAGATAGGACACAAGAAAGAATTATTTTTTTTTTACATGAGGGTGGTGAAGCACTGAAACAGGTTTCCAAGAGAAGTTGTGGACGCCACATCCCTGGAAGTGCTCAAAGCCAGGTTGGATGGGCCCTGAGAAATCTGGCCTAGTAAAAAATGTCCTTGTTCATGGTGAGGAGGTTGGAACTAAGTGATCCTTAAAGATCTACCAAGGTCACAGTATACATGTAATTTTGGTGACCTACGGAAGAATCATTTACTGCTTCCTTGTGCAGAGTTAGCTGCAGGTCCTGGACTGGCATTAGATAGGTCATAAACAGGAAGTGTAAGACCTTTTCTTTAATGGTCTCCACCTTTTTTTTTTTTTTTAATATTTTATTTTTTACACCAGAATTCTAATATTATGTGTTCAAAATGATATAGACTCATAGAATAACTTGGATTGGAAGGGACTTTAAAGTTTATGCAATTCCAAATCCCCTGCTGTGGCCAGGGACACTTTCCACTAGATGAAGTTGCTTAGCCCCCCATCCAACCTGGCCTTGAACACTTCCAGGAATGGGGCATATCTGGCTCTTGCAAACATTTTGCTTTAGAATCTTATTTAAAATTCTTTTTCAAAAGTCTCTTTACTGAAATTCTGAGACTTGTTCATTCCATGGAATTTTGAATTTGAATATATTATGGTTACTACTACACTGTGGCCTTTTCTCGCCTTGTGTGTTCTCTGACTGAGTAGCAAGAATCAGTCATCACTTTATGTTTAAAATTCAAAAATCATCATGCTCCAGTGCACAATCACTCCAGTTTACAGAGGAACAAGTGAACTCATCTATTATTTCTAGGTTTCCTCTCTTGAAGACTTTCCTAATCTTCTTTAACATATCACCTTTAAAAGACCATTCTAATAGGTTACTTGTAATAGAATCCCAATACTATATGATTGTTAGAAACATGGAATTCAAACCCTTAGGTATATGATAATGGATTATCTATTTCATGAGTTTACCTTATTAACTCTACACTTTAAACCTGGAAAGTCACTCCTTCACAAGCTAACTTGACTACATTAGCCTACTGGTACTTCTTCTAATACGTTGTTTAAAATCTGTCAATCCTGGTTCATATCCCTCACTTTCTTTAGAGTTGTATAGAAATATGTTGTATTTGTACTTAGTCTATTGCCTGTTTTTATGTTTCATAATAAAAAAGAACTTTGTTGTCACTGTTTTTGAATTTTATTGTTTTAAGTCCATTTTTTCTCCTGTCTACAGGGTGTATCTAGAATCATAGAATCATTTAATTTAGAAAATACCCTTAAGACCCTCAAGATCCTAATTGAGTTCAGTGGTAAATCCAGTATTGCCAAGTCCACCACTATACTGTGTCCCTAAGCGACACATTTATGTATCTTTTAAATACCTCCAGGGATGGTGATTCAACTACTCTGGGCAGCCTGTTCCAGTGTTTGATACTCCTTTCAGTGAAGAAATTTTTCTAATAACAAATCTAAACCTCTTCTGCTGTAATTTGAGTTAATTTTCTCTTGTTTTATCACTTCTTACTTGAGAGAAGGTAACGACCCCCAGGTTGCTACAACCTTTCAGAAGGCTGTAGGGAGTGACAAGGTCTCTGTGAGCCTCCTTTTCTGGGCTTAACAACTGCAGCTCCCTCAGCCACTTCTCATATGACTTGTGCTCCAGCCTCTTCACCAGCATCCTCCAAGAAGAGGATGACATCACTTGCAGATATGTCATCCTGAAAGTGTTTTCTTTTGCATCTACTGGCATTTCCCAGATTCTTTCCTATAATCTCCCTGACTGCCTACATAGTTGTATCTTCCAGGCATCCTGTTTCCTTATAGACATGGAACTTCTATGGGAAAAAAAATGTTTGTAAAAATGGTGTTTTATCTGCAGATAGTTCTTCTCCAGGCTTTTTATTGTTGCTAATATTGTTATTTTGCTGCATGAAGTTCCTTGAGTTCTTAGACTAAAGGCTGTTATTCACTGAGGACACTGAAATGTACAGTCCATCAGTAGTTCCAGGGTGATTTTTCAGAAGAGGTAGTTGTCTGGAACATACTTTCTCCTCTCTCTCTTCAGATTTTTTATTTTATTTTGGCAATTACATGAAACATTACTTCATCCCTTATTATTCTCTTGCCATTCCTAATAAGCTGTGTTTTAATTTAAAACAGCAATTTACAATTCAATTAATATATAACAACACAATCCATTGTAATCACGATGCGATAAATTTGTGTTTTAAGTAATTTTTAATGCTCGTAGCAGCTGGATCTGTGAAGTGTGGAAATAGCTACCATTTTTCACCATGTGCAATACTGCTTGTGCAAAGCACCATTTTTTAATTATATCACCACCAAAGTTCCATGTAAGGAAAATGGAGCAACTGTAATTGCAAAGGAAGAGAATATTTGCTTATATTATACAGTTAATATGGAAAATATAAAAGTAATGCCAATATATAATTGGCAAAAGTGATATAAAGGTGAATACCCTGATACAATCACTAGTGAAAGATGTGTTTCAGATTTATATCTTTCAAAAAGTAAATGGGATGTGATTAACTTACTGCAGCCAATAAAGAGTTAAAAGATTACTACACCTGTCCAGAAACTTATTCTTTATAAACTACATTATTAGTTTACTGGTGATACCTTTCAGGGTTTTTTTTTTGTGACAGTCATGTATTTTTTCAATTTTCTGTGTTTCTAAACTATGTTGATAAAAAAAATTGCAAAAGAGCTGAGTCTTTGACAAGTTCATAGTTTATTTGACTTCAAGGAAACTACAATGATTCCAACATAATTATAAATTTTATTTGTCTAGTTTACATGTTAAATACAAACCACCATATGCCATCTGGAAAAAGTACATCAACCCTCTTCCAAGTTCCACTCCAAAAGAGGAGGTTGACTCCTCCAATTAGACCAACTCTTCCACTCTTACCAAGGCCGTTTGGGCTTGCTGTGAACACAGACTCTGCCTACTACAGATATTTATCAGGAAGAGAGACTTTTCACTCTTCTGTCAATGTTTTTACTCTTTAAATCTGGAGTAATTCTATTGCACTGAAAGAAATTGTAGTGGTGTAATTGTGAAATCATAAAAAAATCTCACAATATTTTTTCCTCTTCTATATAATAGAGAATTAACATAGGGCATTTCTGTAATCCTAATTTACTTCTAAAGGAACTTCAGTACAACAGCTTTCCTTTTATTTCCCATTCCAGCAGTGTGCCCTATGTCAATTTGCTCCTGGGCACATGGAAATAATTAATCAGAATTAATAATTCTACTAATGAAACCTGCAATATGTGCTCGAGGCTTACAGTTTTTGAGAATGGGAACTAAGTTGCTTTCACCAACCTGCCATTTGATTTAAATTCTTTTTTCTTTCCTTTTTTTTTTTTTTAAACTTAAAAACCATAGAGAAATGTTCCCAGAACTATGTAAGATCATATATACAAATAAAAACCCAATGAAAAACTCCTCCAATTTGGAATAT
Source organism: Formicarius rufipectus (assembly GCA_013399695.1). NCBI lineage: Eukaryota > Metazoa > Chordata > Aves > Passeriformes > Formicariidae > Formicarius > Formicarius rufipectus. The sequence continues at coordinate 276,876 of VXAU01001188.1, forward strand.
ATATCCCCTCTTAAGTTACTGGATAACAAAGATATCTCTTACTAGATTAACAGAATGATGTGATCACAATTCTGAAGGTCAATAGGAAAACAGGTAATATTAAAAACGAGTAAATACATACTATATCTCGCAAAAGAAGAGAACATATTAAAAATTGTCAGGTGGGAAAATGTATCTGTGAGTTGATTTTCCTCAAAAGAAACATTTCTGCATGGGCCACTTCCATACTGACCTTGTATAAATGTATATAAAATAAACATTCACATTCCATTATGAGAAGCATCATTATAATACTTGTGGAAAAATACAGTGTAAATGAAATGGAATCCTCTATTGTATCATAGAAGTCCATTTGAGTTTAGAAATTGGATGTACTTGGAACAGAATCAGGACCAGGACCCCAAAAATGTTAATTTCCTACTATTCTTTATTCAAATGAAAAGATACCATCTCTGGCAATTGCTCCACAGACAAAAAGTGCTGTTCTTTTATGTTATTACTGGCTTTTCAATTCTTACATTTGTCATTGATATATGTGGCATGAAAGTAAAAAATGCATACATAACATAAAGGCTGAGTAAATATACATTAAGGAGAACTAACCCATCAAGTGATTTTACCCTTATCTGCATTTGCAGGTTGGTTAGATCCATCAATGTATGTACTGCCAAACTCTGTAATTCCATTATAGTGGTAGGAGGAAGAAGGTGGGAGTCTTTGAGGTGATGCCATGCATTGTATAGTAAAATCTAGAAAAGTTGCATTTTCAAATATCTGGTGGAGAAGTGGCAAAGTATCTCCGGTAATTTTAAGGACATTTTCCAAATGTTTATTTAGATAAAAGATAGACAACAGTAAAACTATAAAACCTGCAGCGAGATAACTAGGTTTTATTAATGACCTGCTATATACTGTGGCCGGATAATTAAAGTTCTCCCTTTCTCCTAACCCCCTCCTCCCAGAGAAGGAGAGAGTGGACGAATTTATTTGATAGTTTGATAAACCAGGGGACACTGGTTGAAAACTATTGATATAATCAGGGTCTATTCAATTTGCTCATGACAGACACTCCTATCTACTAATTTCACCTGTGAATAGTTAATTATGCCCTGGATGCATATGGTCGAGCCATTAATAAAATTTGTCTGTCATATGCTCCTGTATTTTCCTTTTTTGCCAACCTCATGTGCATTTTATCTATGGGAATCTGTCCCCCTTTTTTTTCCTTTTTAACATTGCACAAGACAGATGTTAGTGTTATTGGTATTTCAGCAAGGCTACGTTATAGATGGTATGCAGCATGGATCAGGATTGCTCTTTTAGCCTGTAAAAGACTGGGCCTGTGTACATAATGAAGTTGCTGAAGCATGAATGATAATGGAGTTCTTAACCATTTCACATTTTCAAGCTATGCTCAGGGAATTTGCTTCCAACTAAAAAAATGCAAGGGAAAACGTGTTTGGCTTGGTTTTTTGTTTGCTTGTTTTGTTGTTGTTTTTTGTTTTTTGTTTTTTTTTTTTTAAATTTGTTTTGTCTTGAGGATTTTACATACATAGGATGGCTGGTTTTACTTTTTTTCCTTTAAATCTGGCTGGTGTCCCTCTTCTAAGATATTTCTTTGAGTGAATGTAGATATCAAGCCTCAGATTTTCTCCTTCCAGTCATCTGAATTTAATAAAGTGCATATTGTATGCCAAAGAAATTTGCTTTAATCTCTGAAAGGCCTCTCAGGACTGCAAAAACTACTAAACTTCAAATCAAATTTCCTTAATTCTGCCATTTCCTTCAATTAGGACAGTTTTGCTGACCATCAGTGGAGGTAAGCAAAGGAGAAGCTAGAGAGGAGACATGGGCAGAGGACTGTTATTTCTGAATGTGTGCAGTGCCTACAGAAACGTAGTTAAGAGTCAAATAGCACCATCACAGACATAAAACCAAATTATTAGAGCTGCATGAAATTTTTCAGTGTGATTTTGATAAAATTTGGTTTAAAGTGAAAAATTTTGCCAAAAGAGCCCAATTCTGACAAAAAGTTTTAGTCAGTCAAATAAATGGAAACAATGACTTGGAAAAAACCCCAAGCAAAAAAAACCAAACCAAAACAAACTAACCAACCAACCAACCAATCAAACAAACAAAACCCAAAGAAAATTTAGATAGTATTAAAAGCTTTCCATTTTCTTGAGTGGAAATCTGAGTTTTTCCTTTTTAAACAATATTGACCTCAAACTGGGTCACAGACATAAAAATTGACATTTTAGGGAGGTGGGATTCTGTTTTTAAATTTCAGAGCTCTAAGAGGATTTGTAGCCAGTGACACTGAATTGTCACCCTGAATACTTTACCAGAGTCCATTTAAAATGTCAATGAAGAAGTCCTGATCTTCATGGGTAAAACTGTATTGTGTGATCCCACTTCTAGAAATAGTCTGGTACAGAAGGAGAAAAGGACAAGTCAACAATTACATGTGGGGTGCCACAAAACAAGAAAGATACTAAGCTATTGGAGAGCATCCAAAGGAGGGCAGTGAGAATGGTGAAGGGCCTTGATGGGAAGCTGTGTGAGGAGCCACTGAGAGCACGTGGTCTGTTCAGCTGGAGGAGACTGAGGGGAGACCTCATTGCAGTTACAAATTCCTCGTGGGGGGAAGAGGAGGGGCAGGCACTGATCTCTTCTCTGTGGTGACCAGGGACAAGACTGAGGGAATGGCCTGAAGTTGTGTCAGAGGGAGCTGAGGTTGGATATTAGAAAAAAGTTCTTCCCCCAGAGGATATCTGGACACTGGAACAGGCTCCTCAGGGAAGTGGTCACAGCACCAAGACTGACAGAGTTCAAGAAGTGTTTGGTAACAACCCTCTCAGGCACATGGTGTGATTCTTGTGGTTTTACTGTGCTAGGCCAGGAGCTGGACTTGATGATCCCTGTGGGTCCCATCCAACTCAGGATATTCTATGGTTCTATTGTATAATTCTTAGTAATTGCCCTCCACCATCCCACTAACTTCTGTGAAATTGGTTTGATCACTTCTGCTGCTCCTGCTGTAATTTTGGGGAAGGTTTTTTCTCAACTTTTAAAGGCTCCTTACCAAGCCCTAATCCATTTTTTTTTTGTGGTATGGAATTAGCAAGAGAAATCCCATATAATGAGTTAGCTTGTTCAGAAATAATGACTTTTGCTCAAAAAAGTAAAGGGCTGGATGAAAGAAGAATCTTGAGTTTACCTACACTCTAGCCTTGGATATTTTAGAGTGAACTGAGGTTAGATATAATTCATTTCCCCACAGTATGAGGTATGGGAGTGTACCTGTTTAAAATGAAGGCTGAGATTCTCACATTCCAACCTGGACTATGACGACTCTGTATGGGGTTGAGGTCTCAAGAAAAAATAGGTCTTCTGGGCCAACTTCTCTGATCTGTTCATACTTCTACAAGCAGGGTACACACAATGACAGCAAGTTAGGTAGAAATTCAGCCTGAAGGTCTGAAAAAGAATACTGAAGTGCTCATCTTTCTGTGGCTTCTGGGAGTTACTGTTCTGTCTATTTGCAAATTCAAATCCCTCTAATGCACACACCTTGATTATGTTCATTTGGACTCAAACATTACATAAATATTGGGACAACTGTTCTGTACAGTATCATGATGCTGAGGGGGCTTCAGTATTTAATATGGCCTACAAGTAGAGCTTACAGATTTTTGATGTTGACCATTTCACATTCCTGGCCCAAGTCTAGACTAAGAGGCTTTTTTTCTAAATACTCTCCTGAAGTTACTATTGCTTGCTTCCCGTTTGTATACTGCAGGTGGAGGTCCTAATAAGATGAGAAATATGAGAAATATTTCTCATAGGAAATATTTCCTATGAGAAATAGCCTGTTCTGGAAAGCATTTCTAGTTCAGAACAGTCTTATTTGTCTAGGCAGAAATACAGAATCCACTCCTCAATTTACTAACATGACATCACCAAAATGCAGAGGAGGGACAGGCAATGTTTTGAAGTCATCTGGAGTCACAAGGGTGAACCTCTGCTACCTATTCTTCCAGTAATGCCCCTTTGAGTAACAAGATATCTTTATATGTATATATATATATATATATATACACACACACGCACACACACACATATTTCCCTTATTGATACTATCAAGCTGTTCAAAGCCAGTGACTGGTAATTTTTCAATATTTCATAGCCAGCCAAAACTGAATTAAATTACATTAACTTCTTTAAAAGCATTTTCCCTACCCCAATTGCACAGTTACAAAGATGTTCTTTTGCAAACATTGGAAATGCTTGAGTTATCAAGAAAAGTTTTTGAATATTTCTTTAATGGAAAGTCATAAATATGAAGTTCATACCAACACCCCTAATAATACGTGTGCAAGGAACCTTAGAGGCTTTCTTGCTTAATTGGACTGTTTCACTTCAGTAAGTCCATAGTATGAGCAGGAAGTACATAATAGACATGAAACATCTAGAATGACAGTTTGAATGATCAAGACTGAGAGGTCCATAGATGGATATAATGAATTCATTCAACCTTGGAATGGCCAGAAAAAAATATTCCAGAAAGAATATAGACTTGTGTGTATTGTAAGGAGTGTACTGTGCAAGATTTTCCTTTTATTCTTTGTCAAAGATAAAATTTACACCTCTATAATTAGAAACGGCTCTGTTTTGCTTGAGTTTTTTTTGACGAGCAAAGGGAGCTGTTGCTTCTGTTTTGAATATATATTAGTGAGAAAAGGATTTTTTGTAATATTTCTGGAAACATCTGCTCAGTACTCAACTGTTATCAAAAGGCAAATAGAACACCAGGAACTGTTGGGAGAGAAATAGAGAACAACATAGAAAGCATTACCATGTCATTGTACAAAACACTGGTGTGCCCAGGGACAGTGTGTGCAGTTCTGGTCCTCTTTGTCATTAAAAAATCCCCAAAAAACTCAACCCCCCTCCTTATTATTAAACTAGAAAATGTGCAGAGAACAGTGACAGGAAGGGGATCTGAAGTAAGAAATGATTTCTGTACAAGAAGAGATTAAATAGCCTTGTTTGGCAAATTGTTGGATGCTGGATGGGATATTGTAGGGAGACACTTCCCCATGCTTTTCTTTGATGTTTTCTCTCTAAGCATTCATTCATGGTCACAGCTAGATGCACAATACAGAGTGAAAAGGGCATTTGGTCTGAAACTGCAGATATGAGTAGAATTTCTTCTGTCACAGTATTTCTCATCTATAAGGAGCAATGTGTGTGTGCATTCATATAAAGTATGAGATCAGAACAAAATATGGGTGCTGTGAAAGGGGAATGTTCAGTGGTAGCAACATAAGAATCTTTCTGCAAATGCTGAGTATTTGGTAGCTGTTGAGGATGCTGTGAGCAATGACACTGGGCCTCTTTCCAGGATTCATTTTCATAATGCTGTCCAACTGCAGCTCTCTGCACAGGACAGTAGTAGAGCAAACTGCTAGCACCAGGGCTTGCAGAACTACTCACAATGCACTCTGACTAGTAACCTCAGTTCCCTAATATGGCATTCTTCCCCCCCAACCCCTCTGCTACTGGGTAGATCATGGAAACTGAAAGTACTAGATAGCACTCCTTTGGAGAGCAGGGTTGTCATGGATTAGCTGTAGAGAAAGCAGATGCTGCCTCTTAGTGGGCTCCAGCAACACAAAAGCATTATCAGACCACAAGAAAAAGGGGTCTTTCATTAGCCCTATGAGCTCCCATGCACTCCTGAAACAGTGGTGCTTTTCATGGGAAAATGCTGAAGGACTTTTGTGCCAGCAAAGCCAGCAGTGAACTTGACTGGCTGGCAGATGTCCTGGTAGAGAAGAGCCAGGCTAGAGGGATGTGAGTCATGGGTGGTCCTGAAACTGAAAGGAACAGATTAGAAGTGATCAAATAGACAGCAGTTAACGCTGGCATTGACTAAGTAGTTTTAATCTGCAAAAGTCAGAGGTATCAGGCCATAAACACTTTGTACTCTAGGGGACAAAGAGGAGATATTGAATTGCCATAACCAGCAGTGTCGAGGCCATATAGAGCTGCCGCTCAGAGGCATGGCACCTCAGCCTGCTTCTCTCTGTCTTGTTCTGTTAGTTGGTTCGTGAAGCTACTGCCTATGGGGACAGGTCCATGTTTGGAGATACAGTGCACCCTGTGAGGTCCTTCCCTTCAGGCAGACAGACCTTCCCTGCCAGGAAGCTGCGAACTTTCCAGATGAGTCCTCCCTCTGGCTGCGATCAAGCGACATGAAGAACTTACAGAAGATCATGCTCAGAGCCATTTTTGTGGGAGAGTGTCCCTTGAGATGGGTAAAGATGAAGGATGGAGTGTCAGCGAGGATTTTCCTGAGTGTGGCATGGGGCATGTGGGCAAAGCAGTCTGTGAGACAGGGCTGTGGACATTGAACACAGCAGCAAGAAGGCACGAGCATGCTCAAAATGAATGTCCCAAAATCCATGCTAGCATCCTCATCCCTGCACAGCTCATCCTCATCCTCTGGACTCTTCATCCCTTCAAGAAGGTGATATGGTCTGTCTGCCCCTTGAGACCACTGCACAGCCATGGCTGGATGTCACACTTCCACATCCTTCCTCTGTATTGAGAGGGATAGGAAAAGACAGAAAGATCCGGCATTGAGCTAAGCAGGGTTGTGTTTCCTTACAAAGAATGTGTCAATAAATTTTAAATGTAATAAATGTTCTCCCTCACTGAGAAGGATCAACTTCTGAATAAAAAGTTATGATAAAAAAAAAATTGAATATTTGTTATACTAAAAGACTAAGGAATCACTGTTTAGGAAATAAAATAAACAAAACACCCGAAAACAGCCCAAACCCCACCTCTTCTACACAGAGCATATAAAGGCTGCTTATAAACAAGTCAAATCATAAAATAAAACTTTCTTGTACCTTTACAAGCACAGGTACAGTTATCATTGATTTTTATGAGATGCAATTAATAAAACAAATGGTATTTCTGTTGAACAAGGAATTGCTTGCAAACCATGTAGACAGCCATGTTGTATTCTGAACTAAAGCAAAACCCAACAATTAGATTGTAGATATAATTGTCCGAGAGGAGCCAAAGAAGGATTTTTTCCTACGAGCTGTTGTTAGGAGATTGGGATCTTCCCTTTCTCTACAAGATGCATTAACCTCTGCTGCAACTCGTTGTGCAAGAACAATTCTTCTTTTGATCCATGAGCAGAATATGCAGCAAGTAGGTCTATCTCACTGCCAGCTTTAGTCACATTAATCCTGGCACTTGTCATTAGGCACTTACATGCACGTTATCCATCCTCTGTGTGTTTTGCCAGACAACAGAGCATCAGAATACATATTTATCACTAAGGATAAGCAAATTCTTACTCTGCTGAGCACTCCTGCAGTTGAACTGAATCCCATGAGCCACATGCCTAATTTGATTGCAGCGTGGGTAGACATTTTGTTGAACAAATCACACTGGTTTCTTGAGACAAATTCTGCTCCTGTTAATATTTGTAATATTGTTTTAAAGATTCTGTTAGCAGTAAACTGGTGCTCAAAACTTCTGGATTTACAGGCATAACTCACCAGGCAGATCACACAAAAGGTGCCTGACTAGAACAATCTTGGTACTGGTGCCAGCACTGGGATGAAATTCTTAGAGTTGTTTTCCTTTTTTTTGTTATTTCTGTACTCTAGTAACTCTTTAAAATTTTCAGTTTTCCACTACAAAAGAAAACGTTTTTCCATTACTTCCAAATAACATAATTACGTTTTAAGGCAGCTTAATATTTATTTTAGCTCAAATAAAAAAACATAACAAGCAAAGTGTAGCAACAGACAGTATTAATATTATTTTTGAAAGCATATTTTATTTATAAGCATCATAGATGCAGAAATGGTAAAATTTAAGTACAACACCACAATGCATCACAGCACTGTCTTCTGCCTATTTGAAAGTTTACATTTTGTAAGAACAGCTACGATGCAGTCACTTATTAGAATCCAGAGAGAGAAAAGTGAAGAACCTCTGTAGAAATGGTAGCTATTACCAAATAGCTGGAGATCAGCTATGTTGTGTGCCTGTGATATTTAATCAGAAGCTTTCATTTCTAGTCATTTAATGTGTCTTAAAAAAACAAACAAACAAACAAAAAAAACCAAGAAAACCAACCAACCAAAACCCTAAGAAGTTATTAACTTGCAAACTGAATCATTTTGCTTACTTTAGGATGTAATTTGCTTTATGTTGTTACTACACCTTCAGTGACCAATCATTGACCACTAGCCTAATCATTACACTTCCCCTTGAAAACAACCACACAACAGTGTCTTTACCTCCATTCCCAGCATTTTTACTAGTTTCAGTACTTATTAAAGTTACTAAAATAGTGTCAGCTATTGCTCTCCAGGTAGTGCCTTGAAATTCTATGTGAAAATCATGCAGACTTGCTGATTTAATGATTAAGTTCAGTAGATACTATTTTTATTGATGTTTATGGAGAATGCTAAAAATTTAAGGACATGAACTCAAAAATTTCACCAGTATTTCTCTTTTGCCTTTAAATATAAGCCCCTGAGTATTACACTTCTAGCTTTCCATCAACTTTTCAAAATACTGTTACCTGATAGAAATAGATATGTAGCAGTTACTGGGATTTCTTTTGTCATTGCTGGATAGTTAAAATTTTAATTTTCTGGCCTGGATCCAGATTGCAATAAAATCTTAATAGATACTTTTCTAGTATAACCATATTACTTGGCAATTAAGTTTCTTAGTATAAACCCTACAATATTAATTAAATTATTTTGAATTTAAAATACTTTAAAATTACTTATTAGGTTGGGGTTTTTTATATTGCATTACTGCATTTGTAATTTAAAACAGTAGAACTACTTTGTTACTGATTAATTATGGCTTTTTGATGACATTTTGGACTTAATGGTATCAATTTTCTTTCATAGTATCTTGCTAGAATTCTTGACTTCAAGCCTTTCTGTTCAAAATTAATTCTAGCATTAGGATTCCAGCCTCCTTCACTAGTTGCCTAATTAAAGTCCCAGATGATTTAGATATGTGCTTAACACTTAATCTGAGTTACATAATCTGACGTGTAAGTGAAGTTGAGTGTGTATGTGCTTTACAGACAAGAAGAAGGGCTGCTGATATAGGCCAGGCTGAGAAGTAGGAATGAATCTGGTGAATTCTCTGGTGGATAATTAATATTTTCTGTGGCAAGATGGCACTTGAAGACCTGTGAGATTTTCACTTGTGGTATATGATAAATCACAACCTTTTTGTTTCTTGCTATTTCCATCTCACAAATGCATGATGAAAAAGACTTGAACACTTCAGAATTTCCTTTTGTGTGTTTAGAAAGTAGTTATGCTTCCTTTTACTCTCGGTAAAAGAAAAGTATACTTTTATATATTGACTACTCTGTTCTGTACACTTTATTGACAGAAAAGTCTGCCAAGTTTATAAAAAGAGGCAAACACAATGCTACAAAAACACCCCTAGAAGTGACTTGATCTGCAAAATTTTAAGTTATACTTAGTTCAGTTGACAGGATAAGATTTAGAGGTAAGATCATCTATTAGAACTGTGGGTCAAGATTTACTGGTCTGTATTACTTCTACAAACCTTGTCCTTCCTGTGTTGTTAGGCTGCTAGAGCTAAAGAAAATTATCCTTTGGGTTGAAATAGTATTTTTAGTTGTCAAATAATACTAAACACTTATCAAACTATCAATTTTATTTCATTAAATGTAAAAAATAAGAACATTTTTTGAACTGACCACGGGAGTAGATGGGTCATGGTGATGATGTAGAAAGATAAACTACTCAGTTTTAAAATGACTGCTGTGAACATGGGGCAGATATCAAGGTCTGCTGAACTGATGGCCACATGGTGTAAATGGATGGATGTTGTAAATGCCAAAGTTTAGCACAGGTTCAAAAAAGTTTCAAACAAAGTCATGGAGGAAAAATCTCGGAGGAGATATTAAGTAAAAAAAAAAAAAAAAAATTATTACCTATGGTTCATGAAGGTACTGAGCTGGAAATTTAAGATACTGGGGAAATACTTTGGGGAAGCACATACCACTAAATTGGGTAGGCAGCTGCCAGCAGGATGGCAGATAATGTGACCTCATGGTTACAGGGCTCATGCTGCCACTCCTGTTGGGTGACTCAGCTGTGAACTTGGCTCACCCCCTGTTTCACTCACTGATAATGCTTCCACCATCATCTGTGCTGTCTTCCTTGCTCCTGGGATCCCTTTTGGGGTGAGACAGTGGTATTCTTACAGTACCACAGGCAGCTGGCAGGAAAAACAGTGCCCAGACCCAGAAACAGCCTGGGAAAGGCAGTTCTGGGATTCATGGTGGGAGGAAGTGTGGAGTGTGGAGCAAGGAATGGAGATGTTGACTTTTGGAGATGCATGGTGGAGGTCCACAATCCTACTCTGGGAATGGGATGAGACTTTGATTAGGGACAACTTACATATGTCTTTTATGAGTAATATTTCTTCCACTGACATAATGTGAAGGAAAAGAAGAAGAGGCTGTCATTATCTGTGTGAAGTGAATGCAGGAAGAGCAGAGAAAAGCAGATGTAAATCTGGTATTTTTTGACTTTCGTAGATGCAAATTCTGCTCTGATGGCCCTTGCTGGCCTCATGTATTAGTTTGATACCTTTCCTTTCTGAACCAGAGCCGATGATGGTGCCAGACTGGGCACATAGAAACCAGAGGGCTGCAGCTTCTGGCCTCCCCAGATGCCTGGCAGGGGTGCTCTGTGTGCCGGAGGCCAATGGTTCTACCTCACAGACACACACCCTCACTGGTGTGAGGATCCACGGTGGAGAAAGAAGCAGGCTGCTGGTGGGTGAAAAGTGTGAGACTAGGTCAAGCATGACCACAGCAGCAAACACAGGGTTGGCAGATGCAGGAGCAACAGGCAGGTATTGACAGAATGAACATTAAATAAATAGTTCCATACTCTTCTGCAGAACTCTTCTGCATGCCACTGACATCTGCCATTTGGAGGCAATATGAAAGAAAGCTGTTAATTTTATTTTATATAGAAAGTTCATGTAATTATTATTGAGCAATTTTATGAGTAAAATTCCCCCAAGAAATAAAGATATGACAAGCTTTTAAATGAGCTTCATTTAAAAATGACCAGGATACTGTGTCTTAATTTCTTTTTAAAATATGCAAAACTCCTGCTTTTGCCTTCTGATTAAGAAATGACAACATTCTACTAAAATAAGTAGTGAAAGACAATATTACAAACAAGGAAACATACAGCTTTGTAATGAAAAGTGACTGCAATGTAAATAGAAATCTTTCTTTAATCTTCTCCAGAGAATATTATGTTTATATTAAAAACCAGAATTAAGTGAGCATTGTGCATCTCCTCAATTAATTATGTCCCTTCAGATGATACACCTGCTTTGTGCTTCTATTTTGTTTCAGTGTTCATACTAACCCTTGAAACTCTTCAGTAACATGAAAAGTAACTAAGAAAAAACAATTACTACAAAAAGCTCTGCCAAGCTACCAAGGACAAGTTTTTAACTATTCCCAACTTCTCTAAAGGTCTAAGCTGAGTATGACAAAGTCTTGCACAAATAACAAATGTTCTTGAAAACTTTTACTTTACTCATTTTCATATCTCCTAGGAGAAAAATAAAGACCCCAAACTCAAATTCATGAAGTTAAAGGTGAGAGTATAGTTAACACACTAAAATGACATAATAATAAAAACCAGCATTATAAACTGAAAATACTGAATTGCCATTATCATACATTAAATAAAGTCAGATGTGTGAAGGCATGCACAAACCTTTGCTGGACTTTAAATTACAGCACCATGACTGAACAGAGATTAATGTTATGACAGATATAACTAGAGGTCAGACAGATTCCCATTTTTTTTCCAAAGCATTAAAAACCGAGAAAGAAACAATCAAACATGTTTGATCCCTCCTTAGGGACAAATATAAACCAAACCCAAATAAAAAAAAAAATCTCTGAAGTGTAACCTCAGCAGGCCTCCTTTACATATGTTACAATTCTCCCCCCGCCTTGCCATTTCTCTGCAGTACTGTCGCATCTTGTGCTGAGATTAGGAAAAGTAATCAGATGAAGAAAGGGGTAGCATGGTCACAGGAAAATAGTGATGAAGTTAGTGTATAAAAATCATTGCATATTAAGAATATGTTAAAAAGCTAATAAAACCCTATGCTGAAGCTGATCCAGTCTTACACAACTAGCTGGAAGAAAATTTTAACTGTAAGAAATATTAGTCATATTTGTTGGCTGGACTTCGTGAACGAAGATCTTGGGATAAGCCTGCGCAATGGATTTTTTAGGTGAGGCACAGGGTGCGCAGAACTGGCCCCACTCCCTTTACTCCTGAGGTTCATCTTGCCACGGCCGAGCAGCTCGGACGGCGACAGCGAGTTCCTCCAGGATTCGAACCGGCGTCCTCAGAGGAGGAGCTGGCTCCACAGGCGGGGGCCTACACCACTTGGCCAACGCCCGCCGCCTCTCAAGTGTAACATACAAACAGAAAAGCAATAATGTCAGGCTGTTGAGAAATCCTGGGAGCCCACGTGGGTCAGAGCACCAGGGGAAGACCTCGCCTTGTCCTCTCTGCCACCGAATGACACAAACGTGGCACTGCAGCCACGCCTGTAACATGAGCTGGGGCAGGCCCCAAAAGGTGGCAGCATTAGTCATATTTATAACGCAAGACAATAGTAATTTTGTATTCTTCATGTGAAACTGTGCTGTATTTGTATTCTGCCAAAGATAAATATACTCAGTTTTACAGATGAAATAGGGTTTCACATAGTAGATATATTATAATTATGATAAAACATAGAAGACCCGAGAATCAGGCAGTAATGTAGGTCAGAAGGGATGCCTGCTGTCATCTGGCCCAAACTGCTGCTCAGAGCAGGGCTGACTTTGAACTGAGGTCTAGCTCTTTTTGACCATGTTGTATATGGCCTTTTCTGCTTGAGTTTGGAAGACCTCACAAAGAAGGAAATTCCACAGACTCCCTGGGCAACTCCTTCTGTTGTTTGTTCACCTCACTGTGAAATAGGTTTCATAATATCAGAATGGAATTTTTCATTCTCTCAAGGCTGTTACCATCATCCCTTTGCTGGCCAGCTCTGGCCTTCTCTGTAATGTCCCACTAAGTAGCTGGAGTCAGCAATAATTCCCCTATTAGCCCTTTCTTCTTAAGAGATCCCTTGATGCCTCAAACATGTCAAGAGAGAATGATTGTTTCTAACTTCTTTTGAGAGCACATTTCTAAACCCACATTTTGCAAGCCTTCCTCCTTTAAATACCAGGTGGCACAGACCATTCTACTGAACTTGTGAGTCCCTAAAAGTGTGTAAAGGGAAGTAAATTCCTTTTAGCCCCATATTGGTATTCTAATGATGGTGCACTCAGTAGCATGCTAAACTTTGATGGCTGTACCTCATTTTGTGTTCAATAAAAGATAACACGAGAGATCATTAGAGTAACTATGTCAGATTAAATGTATTTTCTTGTACAAAAGTCAAGTCCCTTCAGGAATCATTGCAATTTACTTTGTCTCATAGAGAACAATATTTTCCCGCTAGACCTCAACACAAAGGGCCATTACAAAATGTAATTCATATTTCATATGTTCAGAAACGTTCAGCACAAATTACAAATGGAGACTTTAGTGAAGTATTTATGTTCTGTTACCAACAAGATATGTATAAGTAATATGTGTCCCAGGGCTCCAGCCTACACCACTTACATTTATTTGTTACAGACTGCACTTATACATCGCAGTTAAACATAAGGTAAGTCATGTCGCTTCTTTGAAAACATAGAAAAGTGCAGTGGACAAAAACATTATTGTTTCTGAGATTTTCCAACAGCTGCAAAATGAGGAAGGTGCTGCACATCACTTACTTGCTAGAACAGTGATATTCCACCCAAATTTCAAAGGACTCTTCAGTGAACTTCCCCTCTTTCCCCCTGAAAAACTCGAGGCTGTGGGAGTGCATTTAGAGACTAAAATTAAGCCCTTAGAGAGAAGTCTGTAGTGTTCAGAATGTGCAAATACAATGTTTTTAGTACTGAAAAGTATATAGAACTTGGGGTCTTCTAAACAAAAAACACAGGTCAATAAAAATCCGTGTAGCAAACAAAGTTTTCTTGGAGAATTGTTTAAACAGGTATGGATAATTTTGTCCTGTTAAACCTATTAGAGGAGCCCAGAGCACTATCTTCTCATTAATCAGTAGCTGTTTTTTAAAAAAAGTTTCTCTTAGAAACTAGTACATCCAGAAATATTATTCTGCTAGATAGAATTGTTAGATAAATATTTCTACTAGAGTTTTTCTGCTATTTTTTTATAGTGGTTTCTTAAAATCACAGTTTATATAGTGTTAGTACCAGGATAGTTTAAAACACCATTGACATTTGAGTTTTGCAGTTCTTGAATTTAATTTCAAACAAAGTGTGTGCGCTGAAAATTATGGCAAGACTGAGTCAGAAAAAGCAGAGTATCTGACAATTATAATGTAATATTTTCACTGCTAAGCAATTATAAATTCAGGAAAGTAGACATCTCACCTTGCAATATTAATTTTGACTCACACTCACTAGCTATTACTGTCACTGCATTTTTCCTTCATTCAGGTGAGTCACCTATCAGGGACCACATTAATGTTTCTCTTCTAAGGATATGACAGTCAGTAGTGCAGCCAAGCAGCAAGGTGCTTCAGTCTCTAATCTAATTTCTAGCTCCACTCTCAGATTGCACAGCAGAGAGAGAAAATCCCTCCCTACTTACCCTCCCTCTCTGTTTCTTCCTCCCCCAAGGCAGCAGTACTGTCTGTGCACGTGTGCATGTGAAGTTACACGTGGGTGTGTGCACGCACCATTTTGAAAAGTAATTCTGAGTCTCAATCAGCTTGGAGGTACCACACATCAACACTGTTTGTGACTGATGCTTTGTGTTTTGTCAGAGGACAAGGCCAAAATAATATCACTCTTTTTATCTGGGCATGCTGACAACTCTAGTGCTCCCCTGTGACACACATGCCAATAATGGTAATGACTCACTAATCTCCTATGAATCCTCCAGGAAAATCCCCCTGACTAATAAGACTGTTAAGTATAAATGAATAGGAGAAGAGCAAGTTGCATTAGAAATGGAAGCAGCACTAAGTCTCACTTCAAATTATTATCTTCACTATCTCTGCCCATATTTTTGAAAGGATGTAGAGAAACTGAAGAAAAAAGCCAAATACAAGAGCAGGAAAAAATACTGTAAAATATGAACTTTGAAGTGCTCAATTAGTTTATCAAAAAGAAGACTGAGCAGTGGTATGACGGTAGTATAATAAAAAGGATAAAATATTCAGTTGTAGGGGATTTAAAAAAATCCAGTATAGAACCATGAAATAAAAAATGCAAGTTAAAAATATGAAAGTTCAAATTACAATGGGAAGCAATGGATCCCCCAGCTTCACATCCAAAATTTAGAGATTCCTTCAAAGTATTCTGTTGTTACACAAAAAACATCCTGGGAAGTTAAATTTCAGCACCTTATGTTATAGGTGAAGGGGGAACAACATGATCATTGTGTCCTCCTTCATAGTCTTATAATATCTGAGACAAATAGAGCTGAGAAAGTTGAAAAGGATCTCTGTTGTTTGTATGCAACCGAAGTGGGAATCTTTTAAAAAACATTACTGGTTGCATTTGTAAATTAAACATATTGCTTACATTTTAATAGGATTTCCTTACTGAAGCACGGTATCCGCTCGCCTCTGCTGTTGTGTAAATCCTGATGCGACATAACAGTGGTGATTTCTGTCAGGAGCAGGAACATTATACAGATGTGAGATGAAACAGAGCTTTGAACAGTTTTGCAAAAGACAACAGAAATGTATAAATAGCTAAATAAACAATCATAATTATGGCATGATATAGATACACCATGTTACACAGAAGCAAACAATTTCTTTCACCAAAGTGTCACTGCTAAAACCAGAGATGATACCATTTTAGGTTTCATTTTGGTTAGTGATGAGGACATTTAAGTGAAATGGAAAACAGAAAGAGAACTTGGTGATCACAAGGCAATTCAGCTTTAGCTAAATGTAAGGCTAAATATAGACAGATGTGTAGCTAAGTAAGAAGGTCAACTTGAATACATAAAGGGAACCAGATAGTGAATCCAGGTAGAATGAAGTCTCAGTGCCTCCAACATCAAACCCAAGGTGCTGATGTTATTAAAATTTGCCTCAGACCAGTTGGAAAAAAATTATAGGAAAGGACTTCAGATCTACCTGGATGAATAGTCTTTTTAAGAAGGATGTTATCAATAAGCAGAGACTCAACATGAAGTAGACCTTGCAAAGGACAGCAAAACAAATGACCCAAGACTGAAGAAGACTTAAATCTGTTAGACTTTCTTCCTCTAGATGGAAGGCATTTTCAGTTTAGCCTTAAACTTGAGTAAATATTTTGATTCAGTTTGAAATAATGTGATGTTTTATTGGGAGCAAAAGGAGGGAAATGTTAATAAGATTTTTGAAACATCAATAACTTGAACTGAGACAGGAGTAACACTCGAGAAATGTTATTGCATTCAAACTGGGGGAAATCAAATAACCTCAAAGAACTGGCAAAGGAGTCTCCAGTTAAAACATAGCAAGAAAGAATTTTCAGTAGTCTTGCAATCAGATGAAGAGAACAATATTGGGGTATGAGCTACTGTTGTAAAGGACTGAGGATTAGATTAAAACTGTTGCAGGCCTTAGAGCCTCATCTCAAGTGTATAGTATATTTTGAAAGTACAGATGAAAAATTTTCAAAAGAAAAGTGAAAATTAGACAAAGTGTGATAAGAACAAATCAAACCAAAGTCTTTTGGGACTGATGGAGTAGATTTTGTCAGTTTGATTTACATCAGTGGGCCTGAAAAAGTGCCATGTGGGAAACCTGAAGCAAAATTAAGAAAGCAAAGTCTGGCACAAGTAGCGTTGAAAGGGGCAGGTTGAAATACAAGGTTGAAATGTTACTGGTTAGGCTCATGAACTTTCAAGTCAACCTTTGCTAATATTTTCTTGATTGAACATCAAAATTGTGTTGGAGTTCTTTTGAGGACACTGGTGCAAAGTCAAAAGCTCCATCAATACCGAAGACTTCTGGAATACTAGAGATAGGCAGCAGAGATGGAGAAGGGCTATCAGCACTGCCTTTTGATATTGCAGGGCTTTACAGTGGAAGTCATTCTTCCCACCCATGCCCAGAAGCAATGAACTGAAGCTGGACCAGATGCACAGAGAAGCTAAGACTAGAAAACCAGAGAACCCATCTTTGTGGAAAGGACACTGCAGAAGGCTGATTTGTTTATCTAAGTAGATTGCAATATGGAGGAGGCTATGATTGCAGTCTACAATATATCAAGTGTGTAAACACAGTGATGGGAAATAACTTTTTAAATTAAAAGTCAATGTTGGCAAAAGAAGAAACAGACATAAAAAGATTATAGATGCATTTAGATCTGAAATTACGAGGTTCCTGAGCATTATCCTAGTTCTCCCAGAGAAGTAATTTCACTTAAAAAAGCCTAATTTTGAAATAAACCCAAATATATTAATTAAATCAGTTTTAGGATACCATTGTCTGTGATATCAAAGGCCAGGACTCAAGGAAGATCCTAATCCCACGTTTCAGTGAATTATATTTAAGATTTTTATCAATTATAGGAACAGAGTTATGACTACAGAACAGCATTTACATGCACCTTTTTCTGTGTTTCTAGGACTATAAGTATCTGCAATTATTGAGGGGAAAAAGCAGATTTTTTCCTTAGGCTGGGAATAAGGATAAAAGGACTGCATTTACTACCAAAGGCATATAGCCCCTGCCATGTCTTCTGTCATTCCAGCTTATGAATGTATTTCTTTACTTTTGGAGTTATTTGCAATAGAAGAAACTTCTTCCATATGAAGAAAGAGCTACAAAGTTAAGACTGAAATGGGAAGCACAAGGATGATATCAGATGGGGACATTCAGTACAGACTAGATTGTCTGTACTAAATAGCCATTTCTAGTATTGGCTAGAAAGGATGGTGGTGATGCTGTCTCTGTATTTAGTAAAGCCAGACTTGTGACACACACAGTGCTCCAGCCTGTGGAAAAGCAGCAGAGCAAAAGGCAGACTCCAGATTATTTGTAGGAGTCTATGTTTGCCTTTCACACAGTGAAGGTAGAGTGAGAAGCTGTGGGGCTATGAATATCAGCTGTGAAGGACTACTGAGACGAGTAACCAGTGCATCCTCTGGGATCTAAAGAGTAACAGAACAAGAAATGCAAGAGGTAGATTGCATCTGTCATTTGAGTGGCCCTAATTACAGGGAAGAATTCAGAAAGGTCTTAAAATAAAGCCTGAAGGGTGTTCTGAACAGATTTCAGAATTTACAGGTGAGATTGTATAAACTCAGAATGAGACCATACCAGCTCAACAGACTATCTGACAACCTGGAGAGTTTCTAAGTGGCACTTTTAAACCGCTTTTGAAAACTTAATTTCAAATGTATGAGCTTTAATCACTCCAAGATCTGTCTTAATTCCAATACCACTGGTGCAGACTCAGGGAAGTCAGAGCAATACAGCAGATGCTGCTGTCTCCAGAGATAGAGCTTCTACATACACCTCCTGTGCTGGGTAACCAGCAAGGCTCCTCTGCTACACTGGGACACAACTGCAGTTAGTACTTAGGTTTCCACTTGGGCACAGCAGTCGGGCTGGTGTTGTGCCCTTGGAAATTATGTGTGAAAAATTCAAGATTTACTTCAGATTAACTAGAGAAATTGTGTTCTGCATCATAGAAACACATCTTTAATCCTTATTTGACTACAATGATAAGCCGGAAGAGCAAGAGTCCAAGGAAAAAATTGCATGGACCCTTTTCTTTCTTAATTTAGCTATATGGATGTGGGTTGAAATGAATACAGCCACACATGAACACACACAAACTGAGTGTTCTTGTCCAACAGCTTAAATGCAATGATACCTGTACAATGGTTTATTTAGACACCTCATATGCTATGATTCATCCTTTCACACGCTGTGGGGATTTGGTGGTTTTTTTTTCCCAATACTTCAGTTGATAACCACAAATGGATTGGAATTTGTTTGTCAATCACACAACACTGAGAGGCAATTTCCTTTCAAAAGAGTCAACACAGTTCTTACACGTGTAACAGCTGTCAGAGGGAGAGGATGACTTGGGTAAAAGAAACATGTTCGGTTAAGTGAAAGGCTTTGTGGAAGTGTTGAGAGGATAATTAACTAAGGTCCTATTGCTCATGATCAAGTTAATTTCTTCTTCATATAGCCGCTTTCCTGAAGAAATAGTTAAATCAAATTTAATTAATCTTGAAAAGGTATGGGGAAGTAATTAGAACATGGAGGAATGTGCGATTTTCCCATTTGAAAACTGTTTTGGTGCTGTTTCTGCATAGGTACCACATTTGCAGTTTAATTTATAGCAGAATTTTCAGGTTAAATTGTTAAGGTAGTCTAAGGATGTCTTTGAAGACATTGGCATCATCAGCAGTTTTAAAGGCAATTTACTTATTTCAGTTTTGCAATATGGGATTGGAAAACTTCTCTATGGGAAAATATTCTGAAGAAGAAGACCTGGAACTAGATCTCCCCTTATACCAACCACAGGCTATTGATTCTGCTCAAAATATTTCAGGCACTGTGAAGGAAAATAGCACATAGGTACCCTCAAAATGCCAGGCAGTAAAAGGATTGTGGGAAAATTTATTTCCAAAGTTGAGAATGCTAGACTTAAAGAATACTAACCTTAATGCTGTTTGAAACACCAAGCATGGGGAAAGACAAGGCTCCTGTTCTTCTTAGGGCTTTAATCATCTCTGGCACCCCTGCTGTGGGGGCTTTCTAAAATGCCTGCAAGCATGTATCTTTTTCCCATACTAGGGAGAGTTTCTCTCGAATGCAGGAGGAGAAAACATCTAAAACTGTCCCTGGAAAATGTGCCTCTTCTAGGCAGGAAAGTCTTACTAAGCAAAATAAGCCCTGATCGCCTTGTAATAAATCTTCTGGAAGGGTCTTCGCTTACAGACAGTATCCTCCTAAAGCTGCCATCTCTCAGGGCTGCTGAACCTCCCTTCACCTCAACCATATGCCATGCATTTCCTTCCACTCCTTGGCATGCGCAGAGGTGATCCTTTTCTGTAAGCCTGCCCAAAACTCAAGCACTGGTTTTGTACGTCTTCAGCTGGAACTGGCTATTCACTTGTCTGCATTAGTGCCAGTGCAAGGAGCAGCAGGGGTGTGTGCTCTCAGCTCTGCATCAGCACCGGCTCATACGAAACGCTCCATGGACTCCCTGCTGCAGTGGTTCAGCTGTTCACTTCAGCAACTGGTCATGTTCACACAACTCTCTCGTCTTACTGTGGGGAGCAGTGACAAATCCAAGTCTTAAAAACTATTCTGATCATCAAGAGAAGAAATATTTGAAAACAGGATAAAGAACAAATTCTTCATTTTTTTGTCTTTCCAGCACTTCCTTGTCTAGCATGATCAGACATTTTTGAGGGATATGAGAATGCTATAAACACCATATATAGTTCCATTATGCAGACAAGCAATGGTACCAATCTGTGGATTCATTCTCACAAGCTCACTCTTCATCACAGTGGTTTCACACAAAGTGAAACAGCTCCAGCTGAGGACACTGGGACAGTAGTGCCTTGAAGTAAATTGTAGGCTAATGGTTACGATGCTCTTGAGTCAAGTACAAAGCTCTGGCTCTCCACACAGATATTCCAGCAGGTGATTAGATAAAATGCCTCGTCCTTCTAAACAGTGCAAATATAACAGCTCTTGTTTAACACCCAAATCCAATGAATTATCCATTATTTCTGAAATCATGGTTGTAAGAGGGCTAGGTGGGGAAAAATGATGTGACTTTCACATAAATTGCTAGTAAGCTTTTTTTCCCTTAAAATGCCTTTTATATACCTGTTTGTGTTTTAGTGAAAAAATGGCCTAATGGTGAAAAATATCAGCCTGAAGGCAACGGAATTAGAGGATTTAAAAAAATCAATACTTCCTAAAAGATAGAAGCATATCTTGATGTTGGAAATGACTGCAAGTATTTCCAGGGCATAGTCAGAAAAATAGGATCTAAATATAAATAATAATAGGAAACCTATTACAATGTAAAAGAGGTAATAAGAAATGTAGAATATTTTCCCATTATTTCCAAGAGAAATAGTGAAGGAAGTGACATCAAAAGTGGCTTGTTGGAATAGCAGAGGAATATCTGAGGCTTCTGTATTCTTCTCCAGTGTCCTGTGATCATTAGATTGTGTAGATGTGTTTAGGAGGTGATTTAAATTGATTCCTGCCATTTCAAGTATACAGAGGATAAGAAGGGATGAGTAAGAAGCCAGCAATGGAAATACTACTATTGACTGCAGTGGTTTTCAGATTAAACTCCAATCATTTCTTTAAGATGAAAGAAAGAGCTTATTTGGTAGGTATTTTTGTCAATTTAGGTCTGTGATGCATGGCATAATGCTTGTAAGTTTTTGCATTGTTACACTATGGAAATATTTCCCAGGTTGCCTGCAACCTACTCAAACAAAGTAGACTTGTGTATCCTGTGTGTGTTGTGTTCTGAAAGCTCTGCTCTCAGTATGTGAAATTAGTCCTAAATGTCCAAAACAATTGGCTGTAACTCTTCTCATGGCACTCACAATAACCAAGAATAGCTGCACAGCTCCTCACAGGAGAATGGTCTTGGATCTCCCTGGTAAGACAAATACAGCTGCAGTTACATTACTAGAACTTGGGACCCTATCATACAGAATGATGAAGTAACTGGGGTTTATTCTCAATAAAAATATAATTTTAAAAAAAATCAATTACTAATTCTGTGCCATCTATTGTGATCCAGATTGGGTTTTTTGTTACTTCCTACAGAACGATGAGAATAAAGAACTTCACAGAATAAATGCAGATTCCAGTAAATAGCAATGTAGGGCCAAATCCTTTTGGCTTTATTTAAGTCAAACCAATTTCAGTTACCTTGATGGGGCTATTCATCCCAGATTTGCCTCAGAATACATACAAAGTGAAAAGTGGAACCTGAATTAAATAAGCTATTCCTACTGGGAGCAAGGAACTAAGAAAAAAATGAAAATTATGTTCTTTGAGAAAAGAAAAATAATACTATACTCTTAAATTTAAATTACAGAGTTGTGATTGAGAATTACATCCTTTTAATCTGAAAATGAGACTCTCAATAATATGAGGTGGTATATGGTTGAAAGTGGGTGCTAAAAGTTTGTTTTGTTGCATCGCATATTTTAAAACCTTGTTGTGTGGATTTGTTTACTTTTCATTTCTACTCTTTCCTCTGCCTTTTTTGCATAATATATTAGTAAGCAATAAGAAGCAGCAGTGCAGCTACAATTTAATGGGAAACACAACTGTTTATTGAACCAGATACCCATTATTAATTTAACAACAGAATACAAACGCTTCTGGCAATCAGTGCAATAATTCTGTTTCCTTGATTACTTAAGGTTTGCCATTGGCTCCAGTGGAAGCTTAATCCAACCCTCAGAGGGGAGAAGTGCTGCCTTTTAACACTTGTAAAGAAACAACAAGTACGAGCCTAATTCAGTTACCATGCATGCAGTCCCTCTGTCATCTTTTATAGACGTACACATCTCTCATGTGGTTTTAGGAAGAGATTTAAACTAGCCCCTTTTTTCATAATTTTTCTATTACTTTATGACTCAATTGAAATGTGAAATAACTGCAGCAAAGGGGCTACAATTATTTTTTTTGCAAATAAATGAGTTGTTAGAGCTCATAGTAAGTGAAAAAATATTACCATCTTTGTCTTGAAACTGCATTACCCACTTTTTCAAGAGAGTTGCATCATTCAAATTGCAGCACTGCATAATGAGGCCTGTAAAGATATGTACATTTCAAATATAATCTGGAGAGGTTACACCAGCAATTAATTTGGCCCAGTGAGACTCTAGAGGGCAGTCTTGGTATAGTAAAAGAAACATATATTTTTCTGTCATTAGAAACCTCAATCATGTAGAGACAGTACAAAATGTTACAGTTAAAATAGCACAACTATTTTTAGAGATTAGTTTTTAAGTTTTTTAATTTATAGCTGAAATATGAATACCTTTTGATGCAAGATTATAATTCACAAAAATATAACGTAATTATAAATTCTGTTTATTTTTTATTAAGTTGGGTAGCCATAGGGTATAATGAATGTATCAGAACCAAAAGTACAAGATACAGTTTGCTTCTCAGTTTCCACTTGTTCAAGCATTAGTCAATTCAGACAACGCATTTCCATCAACAGTCTAAAACTTTACCAAAAGTCCACCAGAAGTGAGTACAATGAAATCCATCATACAGTGCAGATGCAATTTTAATGCCAGTTTTTAAAATATGTGTTTTACTTTATAAGTAATTAATCTTTATACACAAGTTTTGACTATTGTTGGTAGAAATCAAAATTGCGTGCCTTGTAAATATTTAATCTAGCAGTTCTTAGATTAAAAAAATGCATTAGTCACTTTGACTGTATTTAATATTTTAGAAGAAGTTGTTCTGCAAGAAAACAAATCATTGGTAATGAAAAACAATGTGCAGCTTGTAAGTACTTACTGTGCAAACTTTTGAAACATGTAACCTTTGTTTCATTGCAGGCAAACAATATTGCAGGTTTGTTTTGAAGTGGGAACTTACTTCCTGTGCGAGACTTTCATTTGTATATTTCAACACATCTAGAAGGGAAAATTGCTATTTCCATTTGATAGAGGGGCATCACCTCTGTTGGCTACAGCAGTCCTACTGCAAACTAGTTGGGGCAGCAGGGTAAGTTCCAGCAACAACAGGTTTGCTAGTTTGGGTCATGCACACAAGAAGGATGGAATATGAGAAGAGGTGCTAGACAGACTGCAAGACAAGCTGCAATCCCATAAGCTCTGCTCAGTCATCCTTCCTTCATTCCTGAAGCAATGAAACTTCCTAGATGCCTCTGCCTTTGACCCTGAGAATTTTGAGGAGCAGAGGGTCTTACTTGTGCTGATTCTCCAGGCACAAGGGACTTTTCTGCTCCAGCTCTGCTTGTTTATGCTTTTGCTTAAGTGAGACCATGAAACTATCTGCTTCTCTGCCCATGTCACATGTTGATCAGCTGTGGTCTCAGGGCTTGATAGCCAAAAATATAGCTACATCTATTTAAAACACAAACAAAAAGAAGCCTCATTAAAGAAAAATTGCGACTTGGTTGTAGACTTGCATTTTAATCTTGCAAGTGGAGCATTCACCAGACTATGGAAGTTGGATTCAGTACCCACTCTGGCCCAGGAGGCTTTAAATTAACAGTTTGCATGACTTTGTTCTTCAGACCTCCTTATTTGGGCCGGCTGACAAGTCACACCCCAACAAAAACAATAACCAACCAACCAACCAAAAAGATTCATTGAGCTACTGGGAGAAATATGGAGGAGCTTAAAGGACACATTGTTGGGATCACCATGCTAACCATAGGCAGGATGGTATGATCTACCTGTTAGATCAGGTAACAAATATTCGCTGAAAATTCTACCTCCTTTATGGTGTCATCACCATTTTTAACACTTGTCTTCTGCTGATGCAGTGCATTAAAATTAGAGTAATAATGACTTGGTCTATTGGAAGTCCTGATTTTTTTCTGCTTGAGGATGTGTTGTTCACACCTCCCTGAAAGTATACAAAGAAACTTTCATTAGTGATGAGTAGTTTTGATTTGGTATTTGAATTTCAAAATAATCCAGAGTTCCTAGTGACAGGTACTTATGATATTTTGTAGTGTCTCTAAAACTAGGATTCTTTTTTGGATACATTAAAAATACATTAAAAGAAACATCCCAACAACCAAGCAACAACAACGACTCTGTTATTCTTTGCCTACTAGAAAAGGCCCTTACAGACATCTTATTCTGATATCCAATTTCTTAATTCAAATTGTTGTTGATTTTGTGCAAGGTTTAATATTAATATAAAAGACTACAATGTTTAAAGGAAAAACAAACTTTCAGTCTTCTTTGTTCTCAATTTCCTGCAAAGTTTGTTAAGGCATAAACTGTTTCATGTGAGCAATTTCATATACATTTATGGTTTTGATATACATATATCACATGAAGCAACTAATGCTTTTGTTGATTTTGTTCTTTTGGAAGGAGAAGTGTTTAAAGACTGAGTTATTTTAAAATATAAGGATATAAAAATAATGCAAATAAGCCTTTTATGTATGTCTCCTGCAGTGACTAAAGAAAAGATCTGTAGGAACATTTATAATTTCCACTTAGACAATCACTTGAATAAAAAAAAAAAAAATACAGTCCAGGAACGCAACGTGTATTTCATGAAAATTTACTTTTCTGTTACAATTTGTAGAATTATTAGTAGTGCTAGTAAGCCTAACTTTGCAGAAACTTAAATAGTCAAATATTAAACAATTCTTATTCTAGACAAATAGACTCTAGAGTATATAGAAAGCAGTTTCCTTTCAACACATGCTATGTTCTCACTATCTAAGTGCATTTTTAAATAATGTTAAAACAGACCAAGTTCTTCAAGGAATAAAAACTAATACTTTACAAGGGTGATGCCTTTATGCAGATCAGAACTCCTTGCCTTATTCTCTGTTCCCATATCATTTTTGTGAACTACACCATGAATTTTTACCTGACAGTCACAGTAGTAGCACTACCCAAATTTCACTGTTGTGAGGATTCAAGCGGAAAAAACATAAAGCTGAGAAGTAATTTTATTTTCTTTTGTAGGGAAACTGTCAACATAACAAAATGACTGCATTTATCATTTTCAGTCTTAAAATATAGACTTAGCAGTATAGATTACTGTTGCCTGTGACAAGCTTCCTGTTGATCTTTTCCCATCAAAGGGAGTGCACATACCATAACAGAAACCAGCTGGACTAGCATAGCACAAATGAGATGGCAAGGGAGACAAGAGGGGAAGATCCCGAGGCCAGTACCAGTGTTGGACACTTCCAATGGACGCACTAGAGCAGAACAGCAATTGTATCTCATCTGGAGTTTGTGGGACTTTGTTGCCTCTTGTCAGTCTTGGTTATAAGGTTTGAGGTAGATGTCAGTTGTCTCTATTTGTTTCTACCTGCCTGTCAGGACATGCCACCTCTCTTTACTGATCTTGGTGGTAGATCTGTAACAGCAACACACACTTAAAAAGACCCCTCCCTAGATATACATGCAGTTTGCCTTAGATATACATATAAGATTGACGTTCATAAAGTTACCAGGTTCATAAAAGATCCAGATGCATCCTCAGTTCCCGACCTTGTAAGCATCTGGTAGGACATGCTAATTTCTAAGGACAAACCTCATGGAAATCTACAGATCTCTACAGGTGCCATAAATTCCTAAAGATGGAAACTGAAAAGCCAAAATCCTTATCATTCACAGCTTGGGCCTCTCCAGATGTTCTCTTACCACCTGTCAAAGCATTTGGAAAGAGAAAGTGTATACTCTGATAGTCCCTTAAAGTGAAAAAAATGCATTTAGGTACACTGGATTAAGGACAAAAAATGTCAAAGAGCTTAATCATATCTAAAGGAATAGTAGAATTTCTTGAAATATGTTGATATTGTAGTAGATCACATCATCTAACTAGCTTCAGACTCCTTAGAATAAAAGCAAGTTAAAGATATAATCTCATTTTAAAGTAGCAAATGATGTGATAAATTTTTTTTGCTTGTTTGGTTGTTTTTTTGAGGGGTTATGGTGTTTTCCAAACCTTTTGTAGAGGGGTTGTCTGTTTGTAGCAATGGCTAGACACAATTTCCAGTAAAAAGATAAATATCAAATAAAATAAATATATGAGCAGAAAAACAAGTTATTACAGTTTGTTGATCTCAAATAGTATTTGTAAATGACAATACATAGCCAAATGGATATATTGTCCATGGCACAGTTTACCTCAATATCAAAGGAAATGTAATTAATAAGGTGCCTATACAGAACAACTGGATTTCTTAATTGTTTATTTAGGTGCAAATTATGATTTTAGGGTTTTGTCCAGAGAAGCACAATACACATCATATTACATACACTGTGACTGGGAGGGTGCGGTGTCATTGTAAGGGAAAGGAAAACACTGTGTATTAGGAAGCAGCAACAAAGCATATCACTTAGCCTATGTTTCATATCAAGCAAAAATCAATTAGAAACATTAATGCCCTGTTGAAACAAAGTCAATGCATTTTGTCTTGCTCAAGGCTTTTTTTCCACTCTTAAGAAAGTAGTAACTAGAGCCACATGGCCACAATATGCATTGGAGAGAAGCCGAGCTTGCTTCTCTTTGCCTAAAAAAAATAGAATATAATGGTACCCTACAGACTGCTAAGTTGATCTTGAAGGGAGATTCCTACTTTTTCAGTATATGTACAAAAAGAAGAGGTACTCAGTAAATTTAAGAGGTGCAATATTGAGACCACTCTCCAGCTGACAACATCTAAATTCTAGTGCCTCCATAGTCTCAAAAGGTACATTGATAAGTGTCCTGGTTCTGGCCAGGACAGGGTTAATTTCGTAGTAGCCAGGAGAGGGCATGACCAGGACCTGGAGGTTATTCTGTACCACCTCATGTCATTTTTGGGGGACTGGGGGAAAGGCTCGCTTCTGGGTCAGGGTAGTGTGGTGGAGGGAGTGGTCAGGTATTGTAGGGGATTTCTGCAGTGAGCAATAACATTTCTTTTCTTGTACCCTCTGTCATTAGTACCATTGCTATTACTCTTTGTTTTCTTATTGCTATTTCCAGTAAATTGTTCTTATCTCAAACCTTTTGTGTCTCAAATTCTCCTCTCCAGCCTCCTCTAGGGTAGGGGCAGGAGGGAGCCTGTGAGCAGTGCATGGTTTGGAGTGTTTTCAGTGAGAAGGCTCAATTGGAGAGTACCATTCCTAAACCACAATAAGCCCAATAATAGACATTTCCTCAAACATCACTTCTGTAAAATCAGTGACGCCCTATGAGTCAGTCAGTCTCTCCTACAGTATGAAACAGTTCAGCAAAGTTTGCAGCAGTTGCAGATGTTTCTGCAGCATGCTGGTTCAGAAACCTGTCCATCTGTAGACACTATCAGTATCTCCAGGTAAAGTGAAAGTACATCTTGGAAGAACTGAGATGCTGTTTGTGTGTGCTGTCAGAGTACATGGAATAATTTTAACCACAGGTGCAACTGTGTCAGCCTTTGCAAGAATTTCATTAGGCATAACCTTGAACTCCCAACTTTTTTTTCTAGCCATTATACAAAACCCACGAAAATAGATGTAACACTGTCTCATCTGATTGTACATATATACTTCTCTATGAAGAAGGATCCTGTTTCTTCTTACAGGGAGGAAGAGAAAGATTTTGAAGACCTAGGTCTAAGTGAGAAATGAAAACAATATACAATGCACCTGACTTTTATTATATACATACTTGGGTACCAACATGGGCTGAAAAAATGGGTGCTCTTATTCAAGGTCATTTACACAGCTGGATGTGTTAAGACATTGTGCTGTGGCAATGTTCCTCTCCTAAGCTGAATAACTAACAAATAGCTACAGCTGAAGATATTCCAGTATGAATTAAGAGAGATGTAAATCACTGTCAAATTAACAAGGTTGACAAAGTGGTTCAGAAGTTCAGCAGTGCTCTCTGAAAGTGTGAAAGCATAGCGTGGAGAATACAAATGAAATCTGCAGGACTCCTCTAAAGGGTCATTAATCTTTATACCATGGTACAGCTTTACCCAAAGTGTGTTTACAAAAACTGCAAATAAACATTAGTTTTGATCAAAAGAAAACCTCAATAACATTTAGATATGTTTTTCTTTAAGATACTGGGGCAAGGGCACCAAACAGCCATTTAAGGGGCATTAACAGCCTGGATCAATGAGATATGCTGGACCTCAAATGCAAAGGGTTTTGCTGGACCAATGGTAAGAGAATTCTAGCTGACTCCTCTGTACATGGGGTCTTCATTGGCAAAGGGATAAAGAATAATCTTTTCCAATATAAGGGAATTGTCTAAGGTGATGATTAATTGGGAAGGAGTGGAAATTCTTCTATCATGAACATGCTAGAGGATTAGGTGTCTTGCTCTTCCCTGTCAGGATGGAAGATTATTTGTGGTTGGAAAGACTTTAGTGTTAGCAAGGTCAGCATTATTACTTTGTTAATCTTGATGTGGTGTGGTGTTTCTTATTTAATGCTTGTTATTTGTATATCTTTATGTTGTGCAAAAAAGAGCTGCTGCCTTAACTTACAATTATGGTGTGTGACTGAGATAATGTGAATGGGATGATGGGAGTGGGAGTATGGCAGCACTGATGAGTTCTCTCTTTCTGCCTTCTGCTGCTAAGCAATTGTCAACTTGTTTATTGTCTAAAATTACTAATTGCCACACTGCAATCACATAAAAGCCAAATGAAAACACCACCCAAGCACTTCCACAATTTTCTTTTGCTGATGCATTCAACAGATGCATGAGTTAGGGTTTAAAGTGTTTTATGGTTCTGAGCAACATGGCTTCCCAACAAGGACTACTGTGCCTTCAGAAGGGGTATTCTTAGGGCCACCAACATACAATTCTCATCAGTAGTTATTTATCCATGTCCATCACTTCTGGAAAGTCTGTAACAACCCACGGTGTGGTGGTCAAGCAGAAACCACAAAGCATACCATTTACTTCATTTTACAAACTAGAGAAGGATCATAACAAGGCTCAAAGCCCTTTTATTAAGGGGAAGTAGCTCTTATCTTGTCACCAAAATGGGTGATATATTTCCTGCCAAAATGAACTAAAATGTCTGGGCAGCAAACAGTGATGTATCCCGTACAATGCAGTAGATCCATAAAGAGATTCCATTTATAAATTTTGTTTTTCTAAGGACAGCCATAAGTAATAATATCCTTCAGTTTCATAGATGCTGCCCCAAAATAATGGAAAAACCATTGTCAACATAAATAAACTAAATTATTTTTATTTATAAATTTTCAAGAATGTGTACAGGAAAGTAAGTGCACTAAAAAGTTTAAGTGTGGCTTTAAATAATTAATATATTATATGGAGAAGTTCTGACCTAGAAATTTTTTAAAGTATATATGTATACACACACACACACATATATATATATAATTTTGGAACCTGCCCAGAAATCAGCTTCATTGACAAATAAAGCATATTTTTAATGCACATTCAAATGCAACTGTTGAACAGTAGGAAATACATCTAAGGGTATTCCTCATGATGGTGCCACAGAGAAGCTGGAGGCCTTGAATATGCAGCAATCAGCACTTCAAGCCTAATGACTGTAAGTGGGAGCACAACCTGTTTGATGTTCCATTAAATCAAAGCAGGAGTAGCTGATATGTTAATGAGTCCAACTATTATAGACAGAAAAATCTTTCCTCTTTGTTTTTAATGACTACTATGGGATGGTGATCAGGAAGAACACACGTGCTTCTTTCTGTTCTATCCTGGTACCATCAGTATGATAGTATCTTCATTCATAAGCAATTAGTTCACAAGGCAAAACAAAGATAAAATCTACATTTTCTACAGTCTTTTTCAAAGCATTTCAACTGACAATTAGGACCTATTTTGATGGTTGATTTGCTGGTTTTATTCTGCTGTATTAAAATTACTTTTAGTTTTTTAATGCTCTTTATAGTTTTAACTTCACTCCTGTTACTATCAACTTTTCTCCAGTTTGAAGTTATTACCTGTTGGGATTCTTGGTGTTTTTTAACTGTTTTGTTTTCTGGCAAGTTCTCCAAAACTCAGTGGAATCCAAGACTTAGACAGATTTTCAAGAATACCTACTGGAATTTTACATTTAATTAAAATTATCCCTAACCCTATGTCAAATGCATTAAAAAATTCCTTGTCATTCTACTCCAGGAAGAAAATATGCAGGATGCTTTGCAACTTCCCCAATAAGTTCCTCTTCCAGCTGTCTTTAGCTTAGCTGCAGGGGGCTTCCATGCTGCAGGCAGGTCCATGAAGATGCCACCATGGATAGTGCAGAAGCTCCTTGGCTAGGGCCAGCACAGAGGAGTGACTGGCTCTCAAAAACATGCAGGAAGGCAGCGGCCCATGCCTGCCCTACTAACACCAGGGTGCCAGTGATGTCTGGAAAGGGAGTAAAAAATTGTGAGAGCGGGTCATCTAAAGGAGGAAGACCACTTTGCCCTGCATGCTGTTACTGACTGCTTCCAGACCTTCAGATAACAAATACAGAGACTCCATCCTCCAGGCAAGGAAGAAAAGCACAAACCAGGGCACAGTTCTTCTCTATTTTGGAGGAAAATTATCCTGCACAACAGCTGAGGCTACAACGATTCCCTCTGCCACACATTATGGTGTGCTGAGATCCACCAGGCCAACGTGGCCAAGACATTGTTATTGTTCCCCCACCAGAATCTCGTGCAGGGAAAGCTTTAAAAGACTGTCACTGCTGGCTCTTGGTTCCCCACAAACTCAATGTGACAAGGACTACCTCAAGGGACCACTTTCCTCTCAAACCAAACCCTTGGAGGTCCTCTCTTGGGTGCTCACTAGTAAATCCCTGGGTACTGACCATGGCTCTCCAGTCCAGGGCAGTTCGTGTTCTGATCAAGTCCTCAGGATACTGCTCATTCCTGCTCCCAAGGAGGTGGGTTGTGGTCACCCTGCAGTTCAAGGCCAACCTTCATGAGCTGATCAGATGCCACTTGTGACTTTTCAGCATAACTTTTAAAAACACAGAGAAATCAAGTCACTACAGTGTGGATTCAGTTTGGGGAATGTGAACCATTCCAGTCAAACTTGTACTTTCTATGATTACCACTATTTTCATGATCTGTGCTTGCTTCCAAGGTCTTCTCTAACTGACTTATCAGGATCATTTGTCACAAGAAGGGGAGGATCCCACAAGGAATGGTATGCTGCTCAGCCTCATACTAATAAACAGGGAATGCCTTGTTGGAGATGTGAAGGATGAGGGCAGCCTTCGCTGCAGAGACCATGAGATTGTGGAGTTCAGTGTCATGTGAGGAGGAAGCAGGGAAGAAAGTAAGATTGGAACCATGGATTTCAGGGGAGCTATCTCTAGTTTCTTCAAGGATCTTGGAAGAATCCCATGGGAACAGGAAAGTGGAGTTCAAGAAACTTGGTTAATATTCAAGGATCACCTCCTCCAGGCTCAAGAACAATGCATTGTGATGAGCAACAAATAAGTCAAAGGCTTACTCAAATGTAAGCAGGATGCACACAGGAGATGGAAGCACTTGGTATAGAGAGGTTGTCAGAGTAAGTAGAAATAAAACAAGGAAGATCAGCATACACCTGGAATTAAACCTGGACAACGAGGTTAAGGACAATAAGAAGGGCTTATTCAAATACATCAGTAACAAAAGGAAAACAAAGGATAACGTGGGTCTGTTGCTAAATGGAGGGAGGACCCTGGTAACAGAGGGCACAGAGAAGGCAGAGTTGCTGAACACCTTGTTTGCATCGGTCTTCACTGATAAGACCAGCCCTTGGGAATGTCTGACCCAGAAGACCAGGCTAAAGGAATCTTATACAGAAAAATTTTCCTTGGTCAAGGAAGATTCAATTAGAGAACACCTGGGTAAATTTGACATCTACAAGTCCGTGGGTCCTGATGGGATGTATCCATGAGTGCTGAGAGAGCTGGCAGACACCATAGTGAGGATACTCATGATCATATTTGAAAGGTCGTGGTGATCAGGAGAGGTGCCTGAGGACTGGAAGAAATCAAATGTCACTCCAGTCTTCAAAAAGAGCAAGCAGGAGGACCTAGAGAACTTCCAGCCAGTCAGCTTCATCTCACTTCCTAGAAAAATAATGAAGCATCTCATTCCAGAGGCAATCTCTATCCACATGGATGACAGGAAGGCGATCAGGAGAAGTCAGCATGAATTTACTAAAGATAAATCATCTTGACCAACCTCATCACTTTCTTCAACGAAAAAACTACCTGGATGGATGAGGGGAGTGGATATTGTTTGCTTTGACTTCAGCAAGGCTTTTGACACTCTTCACAAAGATCTTTCCAGCCTGTCCCACTTTTATCAGGAATTCCTCAACACTGGATATCTT
Source organism: Formicarius rufipectus (assembly GCA_013399695.1). NCBI lineage: Eukaryota > Metazoa > Chordata > Aves > Passeriformes > Formicariidae > Formicarius > Formicarius rufipectus. The sequence continues at coordinate 310,149 of VXAU01001188.1, forward strand.
TTTCAGTACTCAGGTTCAAAATGACAACTGAGACAGGAAATTACAAACAACAATACATAAAATACCTAAGAATATGCAGACAAAGAAAAATCACACAGCTAACCTTTTACTTTTTATTCCCTTTCATTTTAATGTATAGGTTGTGTCTTTATTTCAAGGAGAAGGGGTAGGAAATAGGGAGAAAAGAGAAAAATTCTACTATTTTTAACTTCAGAGAGGTGCTACTGAGATACTTTTTGCCTTGAATGAGTTTTATTTTTCTTGACTGTGGAGCCATAAGATTTGAGGTCAATCAAGTTTCTGAAGGATGAGAATTCCACATTAAGAACACTCATCTTCCTCTTTGCTTGAGAAAGGCTTTTAACGCTTCTGTACTGTCGACTATAAAAAATGGAGCAAAAGGGTGGGAACATTTAATACACTGGAGCTGAAACTAAAACCTGGACAATGAAGCATGAAATGAAGTATGCTTGGTATCACAGAGAAACAGAATTAACAAATAGGTAAGACAGAGAAAGTATGCAAAAGAACAATCTTTATGAATAAAAGGACACTTCAATGATTGTATCTCAAAGAGGCCAAAATTAAAGACAGAATGTGCTTATGAACAACATCAGAACACTCAGAATGTATCATAAAAATACCTTTTCTCCTCTGACGTATTTCAAAATGGATAAATGACTGGATTGCATGAAGAACAACAGTGCTTCAGAAGTGTAGGAATTTATAGTATTATAAAGCAATTAAAAACTATATTCATTACACTGTGCTGCTGGATAGTACTATATACTTGCCTCTTTTGAAGGAAGGATGCTCTTCTGTTTCTAGTGACAAGCTTTCTTAAGGGGAAACTGTAACAACAAGAGAAACATTAAGAGTTTCTATAACCTTGTAATCACACATGTCATACACAATGTACTATTTCCCCCTTTATAACAGAAAAGCTCAGAAATAATATATAGTAGATGCTTCAAATGATGTTTTCTGTGACAGAAGTTAATTCTAAAGTAAGTATTCCATGAAAGAGAAACAGAGAAAACATTTTTACATGTCTATCATTTGTCCTTAGAGGACACAAAACAAATATGTTTTTTAAAGCTTGACACTGGTATTATTCTGTGNGGAGTTCAGTGTCATGTGAGGAGGAAGCAGGGAAGAAAGTAAGATTGGAACCATGGATTTCAGGGGAGCTATCTCTAGTTTCTTCAAGGATCTTGGAAGAATCCCATGGGAACAGGAAAGTGGAGTTCAAGAAACTTGGTTAATATTCAAGGATCACCTCCTCCAGGCTCAAGAACAATGCATTGTGATGAGCAACAAATAAGTCAAAGGCTTACTCAAATGTAAGCAGGATGCACACAGGAGATGGAAGCACTTGGTATAGAGAGGTTGTCAGAGTAAGTAGAAATAAAACAAGGAAGATCAGCATACACCTGGAATTAAACCTGGACAACGAGGTTAAGGACAATAAGAAGGGCTTATTCAAATACATCAGTAACAAAAGGAAAACAAAGGATAACGTGGGTCTGTTGCTAAATGGAGGGAGGACCCTGGTAACAGAGGGCACAGAGAAGGCAGAGTTGCTGAACACCTTGTTTGCATCGGTCTTCACTGATAAGACCAGCCCTTGGGAATGTCTGACCCAGAAGACCAGGCTAAAGGAATCTTATACAGAAAAATTTTCCTTGGTCAAGGAAGATTCAATTAGAGAACACCTGGGTAAATTTGACATCTACAAGTCCGTGGGTCCTGATGGGATGTATCCATGAGTGCTGAGAGAGCTGGCAGACACCATAGTGAGGATACTCATGATCATATTTGAAAGGTCGTGGTGATCAGGAGAGGTGCCTGAGGACTGGAAGAAATCAAATGTCACTCCAGTCTTCAAAAAGAGCAAGCAGGAGGACCTAGAGAACTTCCAGCCAGTCAGCTTCATCTCACTTCCTAGAAAAATAATGAAGCATCTCATTCCAGAGGCAATCTCTATCCACATGGATGACAGGAAGGTGATCAGGAGAAGTCAGCATGAATTTACTAAAGATAAATCATCTTGACCAACCTCATCACTTTCTTCAACGAAAAAACTACCTGGATGGATGAGGGGAGTGGATATTGTTTGCTTTGACTTCAGCAAGGCTTTTGACACTCTTCACAAAGATCTTTCCAGCCTGTCCCACTTTTATCAGGAATTCCTCAACACTGGATATCTTTTTCAGTACTCAGGTTCAAAATGACAACTGAGACAGGAAATTACAAACAACAATACATAAAATACCTAAGAATATGCAGACAAAGAAAAATCACACAGCTAACCTTTTACTTTTTATTCCCTTTCATTTTAATGTATAGGTTGTGTCTTTATTTCAAGGAGAAGGGGTAGGAAATAGGGAGAAAAGAGAAAAATTCTACTATTTTTAACTTCAGAGAGGTGCTACTGAGATACTTTTTGCCTTGAATGAGTTTTATTTTTCTTGACTGTGGAGCCATAAGATTTGAGGTCAATCAAGTTTCTGAAGGATGAGAATTCCACATTAAGAACACTCATCTTCCTCTTTGCTTGAGAAAGGCTTTTAACGCTTCTGTACTGTCGACTATAAAAAATGGAGCAAAAGGGTGGGAACATTTAATACACTGGAGCTGAAACTAAAACCTGGACAATGAAGCATGAAATGAAGTATGCTTGGTATCACAGAGAAACAGAATTAACAAATAGGTAAGACAGAGAAAGTATGCAAAAGAACAATCTTTATGAATAAAAGGACACTTCAATGATTGTATCTCAAAGAGGCCAAAATTAAAGACAGAATGTGCTTATGAACAACATCAGAACACTCAGAATGTATCATAAAAATACCTTTTCTCCTCTGACGTATTTCAAAATGGATAAATGACTGGATTGCATGAAGAACAACAGTGCTTCAGAAGTGTAGGAATTTATAGTATTATAAAGCAATTAAAAACTATATTCATTACACTGTGCTGCTGGATAGTACTATATACTTGCCTCTTTTGAAGGAAGGATGCTCTTCTGTTTCTAGTGACAAGCTTTCTTAAGGGGAAACTGTAACAACAAGAGAAACATTAAGAGTTTCTATAACCTTGTAATCACACATGTCATACACAATGTACTATTTCCCCCTTTATAACAGAAAAGCTCAGAAATAATATATAGTAGATGCTTCAAATGATGTTTTCTGTGACAGAAGTTAATTCTAAAGTAAGTATTCCATGAAAGAGAAACAGAGAAAACATTTTTACATGTCTATCATTTGTCCTTAGAGGACACAAAACAAATATGTTTTTTAAAGCTTGACACTGGTATTATTCTGTGTGGCCTCCGGCTATATGCTTTTTCCAGTTTGTAGAATTGAAGGATAAGAAAACAGCTTTGCATTAAGAGGAACACATTGTACAGGTTAATCATAACCATGCAGAAATCAAAATGCTGCCAACAAAATAATGGCGTACCAGTGCCAAGGGAGTCACCAGGATGACTGTGAGGGAAGCTGTGGGAGAATAACAACTCCTTTGCATGTGGGGAAGTATTTCAGGCATGTGCTTCTAAATTAATTATTGATGTTGTTGAAACAGAAGTTTTTACTACTGTCGACAGTAGCAAATACTCGTAAAAATTTTATTGGCTAAAAGTTAATTTCAGTGTTCCTCAATCATGAAATGCATTAATTGAGAAGAGCCTTTTTTAAGATGTTTAAATTTTAAAATGAAATAAAGCAGAAAAGCAGAATCAGGCAGGGGAATTTAACAAATGTAAAAATGTTGACAGAAGTGAGAGCCATTACTTAGTCAATATTGTATCAATTAACCAAACTACCCGTAGTCCCTGATGGGAACTAAGTAAAATGGCATGATTTTCTAGTTTGTCTGACTCACTGCCATTATCCATTATGTGTGTACATTGGTGTATACAAATACAAATCTGACAAACTCAAAAGCAGAGCCACATAAAATGTGGAAGAATTAGACAAAATAGTGGTTTTAAGGATTTTAAATGCTCTAAATGCATTAAGTAATAAATAAATCACAATTTGTACTGGTGACAGTTGCTACTTTTGAAGGAGAGTGACTAGTCTGCTCCGCGCTACCATCTTTCTTTAGGCTGCCATGGGAACATCTGAGAATCACTTATCTATATTCTAAACAAATGGAATCCCAAGCCATTAGTAGAAGTACTTACAGATTTTCAGTTTGGGCAGTTAAACTATGAAAAAAAAATGAGGAAAGAAAACATGAACACATTTTTTGTTAAGATGGGTGACATCAGGCTGAGACTGACCTTAATGCAACCACAATCTTTTCAGGTAGTACTGACGCTGAGTTTTTAATTCAGCATAGTTGAATAGCACAATAAAACCATATTTAAATAATTATATAAATGGAAAACTACATATACTATTGGAGGACAAGTTTGTAAAAGACTTTCTTTTTAGTTACTGAGTTTATATTTATAGCGTCCCTATACCTCTGAGAAGTTGCTGAAAAGAATCTGTTCAGAGGGTTACAATATCAAAGATAAGAGCATGCAATTTTATTGGAGTAACAGGACAGCCTCTAGTTCCTTTTGAGGGATTTTTGGGTAACCCAGGAAAAAACTCATGTATTTTCTAGGCCTGTCAATTGCCTGAACAGGACAATAAATTCACAGAAATACCTGAGGAGGTCACTTGCTCTCCAAATTCCCAATATGAGAAGCTGTGTGGTGAAGCTTCCTTTAATGCCATGAAAACCATGGAGGGGCTTAAGAGAAAGTTTTCACAATGCTGTGAGTTTCATGGTAACTTCTGTATTTTCTCTTTCTGGACAGCAAGGAGGCTGTAACATTTCAGTGAGCAACACTGCTGGCACACAGGCTCATTTGACGTTGTCATGTCACCACTGCTTATTACATAAGGGAGCATTCAACAGAAAATTATGCAAAACTTATTTTATTAGTTATTTTAATATTCCCGTTCTTACATAAGGGTGTGTTTCTTAAAAGCTAACAATCCCTCCTTATCAAACTTCCTCTGTTAAAGATGCTAATTGGCAAGGGCTAGCTTTTATCTCTGAGCTAAAATTATACATGAAAAAAAATATTTGGATTAAACTGTACAGGCATTTGTCCTGAGATCAATACAGCTATGAGGTTTACATAAATAAAAGACACCCACCTCTAATGCTGTATTGTTTTGTGACAACTGTGGTCATCTAACAGGTGCCACTTCCTTCCCATCATAGCTTATTCAAATGATTATCACAATGTACGACAGTACATTTTCCCAAAATAGATCCTATAGATGGGTGAAAGTCTCATTCACTTTCATCCCATGGTTTGCAGATCTGCACATATATTCACTTGTACAAGAGCTAAAAACTTTGAAGAATGCAATAAACTACAGAAGAAAAAGAACCAGTGGGCAATCTTTTGTTTGTATAGTTTTACCAATACTGGTAATACAATACCACTATAACTAGATTTAACCAGTAAGATTACCCCTTGAAAATACATTACATACAGTGTGAAGTTTGAATTTTTAGAAGCAAATTTTTCTACTGTTCTTATGAAAAGGCTACAATACATATAGCCAGTGGCAAAAGCATTAAGCAGTATGTGTTCTGTTCAACTAAGGCTGGGATACTTATTAAAAGTCTTTGAAGCAGTTTATTTGTACAGAAGCTCAAGATTTCGCCTGAAAAGGCTGCTTCATGGGTTAATGTATTCACCTATAAATAAAAGCAGTGACAGCTCTCCTGTCAGTACATGCTGATGGACGGTTCCTTTTTCCACCATTACAGCCTTGTGAATGTGGGAAAATTAATTTAAGTGGTAGTTAATTTCTAATGAATTCCATTCAAGCGGTTAATATGGTCCCTTGATGTTATGGTAACCTTCATGGATCATTGCATTATGTAAATAAATTCTACTTTATGCTGTTTTATTAAAAAGAAAGAGGAAGATTGGTGAGTCCAGTCAAACCTTCATATATACAAACATGCACAAAATTTCATAAGAAATCACTAAAAATAGGCTGTTTAAGAGCAATACACTTGATATCCCACAAAGCATACCATTCATCTTCATAAGACGTCTAATTTTTATATAATTTTGGTAGGATCATCTATTATTTGGAGCTGAGAATAAGACTTTTGGAAAGGAAATCATCTTCACTCAAAACAATATTACAAATGCAGCTTGCATGTCCTTGAGGGACTCTCCAAGCCCTTAGATCAGCTGTTTTGCGCAAGCATGAATCACTGGACAGGTTTCACACATCCCAGCTTCCACCTTATTCCCTCTTCTGGGGGGGAGACTTCTGACAGGGTGTGTTCTGAGAACATATACATGGCATCTTACTCCTTGAAGTCACTCAGATGGCCAAATGAATTGTTCAAAGGCAACCCTAAAATATGTAGGGTGAGATATGTTTCCAAGAAACATGAGTCAGATATTCATCTGTCCTACCAGTAAACCAAAAAATATTTGGGAGGACAGAATTATGTGAAATGTTTCAGGAAAGATTAACTCAAAAGGTGTATGGTATAGCAAATAATGTCTAAGAATGTATGAGAGGGAATGCTTGTAGGCAGAGGCAATATCTTTTATAAGACAATTGAGACAGTTGGAAAAAAAGCTGGTAAGCTTTGGGCATATGTGAGAATGACTTGTATACACAAAAGCTGTCTTATGGTGAGTGATCTCATATATTACTTCTCTTTGCAAACCTTATCTCACAAATTCAAAAGTTACACTAAAGGGTTATTAGGATGATGAGAGGAGCAGAAAGTTTGCTCCATGAGAAAAGACTAAAAGAGCTTGTTCAGCTTAGGAAAACAAAGAAAGGACATGGTAGCTACCTAGAAATAAAAATCAAGTGAGTAAATTTCCCAGGAATTTAAAAATGTGCTGTTTAACAGAAAAGATAATGTTGGCATAAGTACAAACAAGTTGTGAATAAATGTTGAGCTGGAGTTACAAGATTAGGAAGTGGAGGGCACCTATAGATTGTCTGAAGAGCAGTGACACTTAATTTTCAATGCAGACCTTAATGTATTTATTTAAATAATAGGAGTTGCCAGAATAGCAGGGAGTTGGAGTTATGTGTATACATTGCCTTCATGAGTTTTTCTGCTGCTCACCATTCTGCAGACAAAGTGTCCTAGAGCTGACTGTGACCATACTCCTCAGAGGCAGCACCTTTACATGCCTGGAGACAATATAACTACATCATGCTTAAGGAGACTCCAAGTACTGAACGTTTCACAGGCATTAACACCATTGACCTTTACCTTGGCCCTACCAACAGCACTACCACCACAGCTCTCTGCTCTGCTTCTCATGCCATACATAGACATTGACTCATGCTCAGCACCCAACTGTGCCACCTCTGTCTGTGAACCTTAATATGAGATGCACTTAGTTTCACCCTTTACTTTTTCGAGCAGTATCAAGGGATGCAACCAAAACTCACCAGAAATGATCTTTCATAAAAACCTTTTTGTCTTACCTTGCCTATCTTTCCTCCTGACCTCTCTTTGAACATCACAGTTATATATATTAAGTTCCTTAAGAAACAGCAGTATTTTCTAGGTGCCCAAGACAATGAGAAGGGTGATTTTCAGCGTTCCATGTTTGTGCTTTTGTTGGATAATGCTGAGGATGTATGCTGCGTGCAGAAGGCGATGGCATGAGGCAATGTGGGACATCAAGGCCAGCTGGAGCAGTACTAGTGACTTGGGATGGGCTGAAGGAACCAGCTGTACTGTATGTGAGAATATGACTAGTTACACTAGTCTAGACACTGAACAGTTTCTGGGTCTGGGCTTTGCCTGAAGAAAGTATCCTGGAGACTGTCATGGATGTAGGGCAGACAATCAAGTGAAGAAGATGCAGGAGCAGAATCAGAGCTATTCAAACTTATTCATGAGATGCCTCATGTTTCAAACCCCTAAATAACCCCAACATATTAATATATGTATAGGAATTCACAACAGTGTGAGCAACATGTCAAAATATACCTGCAAATGGGAACCACCATGAAATCTGAATGTCTTTCACTGTGGTATGAGGAGTATTAGGACAAGTGATACATACTCTGCTTTTTTTATTAATTATTCAGAAGTTTTATAGAACAAACACTGATAATTCAGGGTAATTTCAGAAAAGTAATAATAATTATTTTGAAGCAATGGGGAAAATTTTATGCTGTTCAACACACTGAACCTATTCAAAACAGTTCTGTTTTGTTACATTCAAATGCAAAGTCATACATCTAGCAAACAGACATTGCAGCTACACCTGCAGAAGAGAGCGGTGCAAAGTGTTAAGCAAGGTAAAGCCTTTACTGGTCCTAAAAAACTGACAGTAAATAAACTCTTTACAGAAAGCCATAGCAATAATGTGATCTTCAAATGAAGGAAGCAGATTATTGAGTACAAAACTCAGAAGCATTTTAATCTCAGTGTTCAGCATCACTAAGGTTGATTCTACCTGTAGTTCCTGTATTCATATTTTAAAAAGATATGGCAGGAAGGTACAGAAAACAGAAATATCCAAAGGCTAGGAAAAAAAAATTATATTGAGAAAGACAAGTTGATTCATCTGATTAGCTTAACAAAAGACAGTAAGAGTGAGTCAAATTTAGTGATTATACCTTCTGAAGAAAGGTACAAAATTCAGTAACGGCAAATTAAACGAACTTACGTTTTTAACAGTGAAGTGACACTATTCTGAAACACAATTGTAATTGTGTGGCTGCTCATTTATCCACTACACGGTCTCTGGCTGCAGCCCTGTTTTAGGTTTCATGTCATTACCTCCAGTAGAACAGAATTCTTCAATCTGCAGATCAAGTCTCCAGTTACCATTTAATAGTCACTGTATTGTCATTCACTTAAATACATCAAATAAGTCCTTTATTTGTGACTATGCAATTGATGATGAGAACGAATTACCAGACAACATAAAAACGACTTGTTAATAGTTAGATGAGAATTCAAAGCAAAAGTAAAGTACTTGGCACACAATGGACATGCAAGAGTTCTTATCCAAAGCCTGAAGTTCCTGTGAAAGTGATCTATATTAGATATCCCAGCTTTTATAAATAATAGCCTCCTAGGTTATTTCCTTTGTAGTCATGAGCCCCTTTTTAAACTGTAAAGACTCCGTTTAGTCACAGTATTTTACTCATTTAGGTACTGTTCATTACCTGTCTTCAACCATGTACAACACAGGATTACATTACTCCCTGCCTGATCCTTCGCTTACTTTTAACCACTAATTTGAATGAATCTATTTTTAGATCAAATAATTTCACAAAGTTCACTTTTTATTCCTTTTTGCGCAATGTGGCACATAAGAACAGGTGGCCCTTGAAACATACTGCTCATTTTCAACACTATACTCACATTTACAGACAACAGATTTCAAAGTCTGATGCACAAACTTCTAGGAGAAATGGTGAATTTTTCATTTCTGGAGGCAGGTGGATAACTCCAGCAAATGACAGCTTCATCTTGGCTGCCAATATTCTCTCTGTACCAACTTTCATCATTTTTAGATCAGGTTCAATGTCTTCACTGTGATGAAGCCCTTATAAAGATTGCTGCCTCTACTACGAGTGGGATACAGAGCAATAACAGAACTGCTGCAGTTTATCTCCCAAAGGTATAGAAGTAAAACACCACCACTTACCTAAATAAACTGGGCTGTAAAGTGTGACAGTTCAATAACAGCTTCATGGGCAGTTCAGCTATTCCTACAAGATGATGAATTCAGTCTTGGAGAGCAGAGGAGACTGGACAGGTGAGGGCATGACCCCTCACAGGTGTGGTGAGTTAAACTGTCCCAGCTAGCTGGAAAGAATCCAGCACCTTCTCAGCCTCTGGGACTAACATGTTCATGCCCCCACCAGATTTAAACTACCAGTACATATTTCAAGCTCCAGATCAATAATCTGATGAGCTGCAATAGAAGAAATACAAGTACTTAAATGCATAATCAGCTTTATTAAATTGAATGGGATTACTGTATCCTTAACTTGCCTTTTAAGAGTAATTAGAGTTTTCAGCAGTGTATATCAAAGTGTGTCCACGCTTGCTGATTCAGAACTTTAGAATATGGTGATGCTGCAGACTACAGTACATTAGTACACTAGCTTTGGCAATGAAACCTTTGTGGTGTCAGGTGCATGGGGCGCACTGAAACCACAGAAAGACTTTGGTGTTGCAGAGAAGATGTTCTGAGGAGTGCCTGCAATAGCATGTTGTGTCTATTTGCACTGTTAAACAAAGAGGAGAAAGCAGCCCTGCTTCTCCCTTTCTTTTTCCTTGTTCAAGAGTATATTTTTTTCTTGCAAAACAATACTTCCAACTTTTAGTTTTCATTGTTCTAGTCATAGACTCATGGGTATCAAAGTTAAGAGTCTCCTATTTCACCTCTACAAATAATGAAAAGTTTCCAATTAATATTTGGTAAAAGCACTAGCAATTTCTCTGAAATACTGCTAAAAATTCCAGATTCTGGAACAGTCACCTGTCAGCCAGCTAACCTCAGCGTGTACTGCCTTGATCTGAGCAGACACAGATTCCCAGTGTCTACTACAGTTCCTAAAGACTTCTCCCTCACCTGTCATTATAGGAGAGCTATTGTCCTGAATTCAGAAACCAATACCATAATTCCCATACACACAACCACAGACAGAGTCTAACAGTCATTAATATACATGAGCTCTAAGACTTATTCTCCAGTTGACCTAAATACATCTCTACCTGTTGCATATCAGGAATCTGACAGTCTCATTCCCTGGAAGAGCTCTGAAGAGTTAAGCAAGTTCAGTCACTCACAATTGCAAATGATTTTCATAATTGTACAATGGAGACAGTCATGGGAGACATGAGTTGTCACGTTCCTATTCCACTGTGGGAATTTAAAGGAGAATGAAGATTTTCTGGAAGGCATAACCTCAACACAAAATGATCAAGAAACCAAAAGCTGAAAATGTAACTGGAGGCTGCGTCTTATTTCAGTTTTCAGTGTATGGATCCTTCTTCCTGTGTTATTGGGTCCTATTTCCTTCCCTTAAAACATTTTACATTCTAGCTGCACTCCCCTTATCATTGCGCTTCCTTTCATCTTCAGGTGAGAGAAATAAAAAACACATATAATTATGGAACTAATTTAATTGGCATTTTTAGTACTCCAGGACTACATTTTTGGCCTGTGTAGCTTAAGCAGTTGTTGTGCACCTCACCCTTTGCAAACAGCTGTTTAAGTAGCATAACATTCAGAAGGTCCGTAATGAAGGCTGTGAATCCTCAGCTACCGACCACTAAGCTACTGGATGACATTATTTCAACTGCTCATTTTGCAGTTGCTGTACACACACCTAAAGTAAACATGCATCACCACCAGCTCTAGTCATCTTCCTCACAGAAAGCTATGGAATCTGATTTTTTTTTTAGAACACCTTTTTAACAGTTCGTATAAATCAACTAAAAAATGGTACTTATAAGAGTGAAATTTAGTACTCCTGCCTAACATTTGGACAAATTAAGACAAAGGCAAAATCACTTTTTCAAGATTACACAGTAAGTCAATGGCAGAGTACAATTACAACTTATAGCCTTCTAGTTTCTAATCCAATAATCCTTTTTCCAAAATCTATTAAGCATGTCCAAATATGCTGTTTCAGTGATGGCCATGAATGCTCGATTCTCTTAAATGCTCCACCCCAGGTACCACAAATAGACTGTTCAGATGCTGGCACATGAATTATTTACTGCCACAATGAACACCTGAATTCAAATAACTTCACAAGTTTCACACCAGTAGCACTGCATCTGAAGGCTTTAATTAGGAAACAAAATTTCTTCACTGTAAGTTGTTGAAATAAGCTGCTGAGTCAGCGCTGTGTAAGTTTGTCTTAGGCTAAAGCAGGAGATGAAAATATGGTAATTTGTGCCTCCCTCTTCTGCACAGTAATCCTAGCCCTAAATTTTGCTCCCTGTTTCTGAGTGTAGACTGTATTTGACACCAGCTTGGCAGAGTGAATCTGTCACAGAGTCTCACACGCTACTGAATTCAGAAAGTCTGACCAGAGAACGACTGCTGCTCCTCGTCCTGGCAACTCATATTTGCAGATCTCTCTCCACCATCTGATGCTGCTCTTGGCAAGCAAGCCCTAGTCAGAACACTCACCCAATGACTCGACGGCACCATTTGTCTTGTACCAGGGAACTGACTTCTGACAGAACCAAGGGGCTGGATAAACTTTTTGGGAGGCAGGGAGACCAGCTGACAATTATCTTTTCCAAAAAAAACCCAAACCCAACAACCAACCTGCAGACCCTCACTTCATCTGATGGCAAATTCACAGCTCAGTCCTTGCACATTTCTTACCACCCTCCAGAAAAGTAGATAGGTCTGGAAATCACTGGGTTTCCTGGACATACGTAACACTATTTACCTTACAGCTGTACTAATATCTAAACTCACAAGGTATCACAGGGGTTCACAGCACACAGGTGTTTTCTTCTGCTGGAACAAAACACACAGCACACACCTAGAAATGTGTATCATTAAAACAGAATCAGAGCTTTTAAAATCTCCATTTGCTAAGAGTTCTTAACAGAAAAAGTGTGTTAAAGGTGTAAAATTTTTCCACTAAATTTCTCTGCTTACATTTTATTTTCATGCCCAGGCTATGGGTATTCAGAAAGTAGAAATTCTCTTTCATGACTGTCTGAATTTCACTCAAACCTTTCGAGTTTTCCACTCCTTCAAGTTTCTTTGATTTTGAGGAGGCTTTTACATTTTGAATCAGTCTGTCTGTCTTTAGTTAGAGAGCTAGCCATTTCTCTCTCCCTTCATTGACATGAACTTGTTTGATTCCCCCCTAGGATGGATGTGTATGTTACCTAACCCGGTTCCTCTCTCACCAAACCCACATTTCTGGTCATCAGATAGATGAGTGAAAAGACAACCCACCCACCATATGGAAAACCAGTCAGGAACTACTGCCTCTGGGATGCTTAGCCACAGCTTTCCAGGCTTAGCTTCTTGTTGCCTACCAAGCACCTAGTAAAGAGATGAAATTATAAAAGTTACTGCAATTGTAAAGTAGTTGAATTATAACTGGGCAGAAAAAGTCTTCAAGTCCAATGTAACCACCCAATGTTACAGCAACTTTAGACACAGCATTCAAACAATTTCACCTAAGTTGGGGACACTCCCTCACAGTATTCAGGCAAATGTGTAACAGTAGCTTGATAGCTGTCCAAAAGTTTAGTTTGGTACCTTTCACTAACAACTTGCAGTTCACAGAAGATGGAACACTCCTGCCTCAAGCAGTCATATTCTGAAGTGTGAGGAACACCTTCAGCGATTGTAGCAATTTTGGCTGTCAAACAATTCATGGGTACCAATCCATCAGTTTGCATTCAACATTATGCTTGGTTATGTGACCTCTGAGACCTTACTGCTCTCAGTCACTCTCTCCAGCTACTGTTAGGAGAGAGTTGTTTCAAGGGACATAAGAAAAAAAGAGTAACTCTGAAGCCTCACTGAGGCTATGCAGAAGACTAAGGCAAATTAGGTGGAATCTGAAATTGCTATTTTTATCTTCTTTGCTTTAGCACCTGCACCAAATGGTTTACAATACTGACCCAAAAAGCAACGATTCCTAGCTATTGCCTTTTTATTTGGGTTAAGGTTTGGGAAACTGTAGAAGAGCAGGTCCAGTGGAAACCCTCAAAGGACTTCTTTGAGGGACATGAGGCTGTGAACACTTCTGAATACACTGAATGATCAGTATGTCATTAAATGGTTTAAGACACTAAAACTTTAAAAAGTGTTTATTACTTTATACTGATGAAAATAGCACCATCAAAACCCAGTGATAAGCAGCAAGGGTTATGTACGTAGGCATTACTGGAGATACATGGGATTATGTCTGTTGTAGCACAACAGTTTGAAGACTTTCTACCTCATCTATGAACCAAGCTAAAAGCCAGTACACTACCCTTCAATGTAACATATTTCATATCATTTGCTACTTAAGAGCCCACTTGAGTTTGAAACTACTGGTTCCGAACTATACAACTCTCATTTGCTGTCACTATACAACTTTAAACATTTCAGGGTTTGGGGTTTTTTTTAATTAAGAAAAGAAAACATTGGTTATTGTAAGAATGAACATCAATGGAGTTTATTTTCATTTTGCGCCAATTAAGCAGAAATGCATCTGAGATTCCAATGATTCAGTTTCACCCTTACTAATTTAACAGCGAGGTGATTTGAAGTAAGGCTTCATGAGTAAGATGACAAGAGATCCTGCGAGCTGTGGCTTCCCATTCCAGTGCCCAGCATCCACGGTTTGAAGGTATGGCACGGACAAGTCACGACTCCCCTCGCTCCGCGTCCGGCCCGTGTCCGCCGGGGGCAGCTCTCCGAAGCCAGCGGGGTGACAGCCGGCGGTGACTCCGTCTCCGCACCTACCCCTGCCGCTGCTTGTGTCGGGGGTTGCTCTTGCAGTACACGTACAGCCGCCCTCTCCGCCGCACCATGTAGCAATCCTTGCAGCGCCGCTTCAGCCACGTCTTCGTCTTCAGGCCCGCCACGGGCGCCGGCAGCAGCAGCGGCGGCGGCACGGCCAGCAGCCCGCGGGGCGCGCAGCACGGCGGAGGGGCCCGGGGGCCCGTCGGGGGCGGCGAGCACAAGGCCGAGCGGCAGAGCGAGCGCAGCGGGCCGGCGGAGGCCCTGGCCAGGAGCGACAGCATGGCCCGCGTCCTGCGGGGACAGCGCGCCGGTGAGCGCACCCACACCCAGACCCTCGCGCCCTCCTCTCCCCGGCGGGGAGGACACACACCTCCCCGCCCGATCCATCCCATCCTATTCCATCCCATCCCGTCCCCACGCACTCACCGCCACCTCCAGGGAACCCACAGCCGGAAGTGCGCGCGGCGAAAGGCGGGGCACCGGAAGTCACGTGGCTCAGGCGAGGATGGCGGCGCCCGCCGCGACCTTCCGCCCGCTCCTCTCTCGCATCCCGCGGCTGTTCCGGCCCTGCCCGCGGCTGTCCCGGGTTCCCCCACTGTTGTTCCGGCCGGCCGCGGCCGCCGCTCGGCCCTACGGGGTGCGGGCCTCGGAGACCGGCGAGCTGGTGACTCATACGGGGCAGGTGAGCGCGCCCCTCAGGGGCAGACGCTGCCGGGGCCGCGGGCATCGCGCTGCTGTGCTGCGGCGTAAAGGCGAGCTTTACGGGGGGCGTCAGGAGGAATTCCTTCAGAGCAGGGGTGGTTGCACATTGGAAAGGTCTGCCCCGGCAAGCGGTGGAGTCGCTGGAGGTGTCTGAGGTCAGACTGGCCGTGGCGCTCCTTGGTGTCCCAGGTTGGACTCGGTGGCCCCAGACGTCTCCTGCGACCTAATCGTTCTGTGTCATTCCGGGATTCTTCGTTTAGAAGGCACTGTGGGAATTGGTGCTCTTGGGTGATACGCACGCAGAGGTTTCCGAAGGAAAAACCGCAATTAGGAGCAGGGCCATCGGGAATTGCGGAGCGCTCCGCTCCGAGCCCGGCGTTTGAGCCAGCCGAGGAGCTGCCAGGTGGGAGCAGCCCTTGTGTCAGTGCCTCTAACTACAGGTCGTCTCTTCCCTTGCGGAGAAACGGAGCCTGGAAGCGAGGGGGGCATCACTGGTGGAGATAGCGCAGGAAGATTCTCACTGTGGGTACTTAACAAAACCTATATAAACACAAAACTTGGATTCCGAGTTTGGTTCACCTTCTAGATGTCAGTGGGAGATAAAGAAAGTACATTAGAGTAATAAATCTACGTTCCACTCTATTAGAACTAAGTCTACTGTTTACTGGCTTTCCTGCCACCCCTGTACCCCTCACCACCAGTTTCCTTTTTTTTTGTACTTTATAAGGTGGAATTTACTTTCTTGTGTGAGAGAAGTGGAAACTACTTCTTCTGTATACAACGTACTTGTAAGATAATAGTACTTAAGCCAGAGAAACTGTTCAACCTATTCTACAAGCCTTTTTATGTTCTTTGTTTATACTTGCTGCTATTTAAATAAGATCAAGTTTATTTTACATTCTAGGTGTATGAAGAGAAGGATTATAGAAGAGTTAGATTTGTTGGACGACAAAAGGAGGTAACTCATTCTACTTTCTCTTACAGAGGAGAGGGGGTAGTTTGTGAGGCGTTTTCTTTGTACCTGATAGTGATGTGCTCAACCCGATTGTCATTAAAAAAACCCAAACAAACTAACTCCTCCCCCCCAAAAAAAACCAAAACCAAACCAACAACCAAGAAACCAAATAAACCCAGAAAGCTCAACCAAAATCAGCCAAGCTGATTTGGATTTTAGGTTTCAGTGGTTTGGGTTTTTTTCAATACTTTTTAAAGACAGCTTTTAGTAGTTTCTCTATACCTCCCTACTTTTGACAAACTTGGAAAACTCAAGATGTGCTCTACACCTGTATTGCATTTAGGTTGTTGAAGTTGTAGGTATTTGAGTATCTTAAACTTTGAACAGTTTTTGTTTTAAGAAACTTTTCATATGATTTTAGTGCCATTCATATTCAGAAGAATGGTGTAATTAAATACTCTGAATTGTGCATGTGTTTATATTTCTGTGTTAAATATATATTTTCAAACTTAATTTGCTTCTGCATAGTTAAAATTTTGATCTTTACCCAAGCTGAGTTTTTTGGTGAGGCCACTTCATTTGGAGAGCCTGAGAATCATTTGCTGAAAGAGTGATGTAACAAATAAAAGTAAAAAGTGAAAAAATGAAATAATGAAGCCTCAAACACAAAGTCTGGCAATACCATAGTCATCCAAGTATCCTACTCTGGAGGTGTCTTGAGCTTGCTTCTGCTTCTTACAGTTTCACATACCCACTCTATCGATAAGTCATTTAGCCCTAAGTTTTCTCTAATGATCAAGTAGCACAGCTCCATGAGGGATCTGCTGGCCTTTGGGAGAGAAACACAGATTGTTTCAGCTAAATTTTATTTCTCAATGCCTGAGCCTCTGATCAGTGTTTTAGTGTTAATGCTATGAATGCTTATGTATAGTGGAGGCATTAAATACAAAGTGGGGTAGATTTTTAATGTAATTGCATATAATTACTCTTTTCTTAAATTAACCTGAACTAATTATACAGATTTCCAAGTTTTCATATTGAGTTTACTTCATTGTATCATGGATCCAATTTAACTCATGCTGTGTGACAAAAATGGTGAATCTGCATGTGAAATAATTAAATGAAAATGTCACTTAAAATGCTGAATTAGCTTACTTTTGGGAGGATAGTTGGCAAAGGAGGTCTCTTCCAAGTGTACTGCTTGTTTCTATTCTATTTCTGTAACTTTGTAAGAAATGCTCCTTGAGCCTAATTCTCCACAGGGAGTGGTCCCTCTAATGTGCCTTTACCATCAGGTGATTTCAGACTCTATGTGGTGTGGAACACCCAGGGTTTTCAGTTCAGTGCTTCTCCAGGGAAAGTCAAGCTTTAAGTCTGCAGAGCAATGTTTAATGCTATAAGTTTTAATTGTGAAATTGGGACAAAAATTACATATTAAATATTTAAAATGATCCTCATCAGTGTTTTTTAATGGGATCTCCCTGTAGGGGTTTGCTGTTGTCCCACAGTGTGTTTCAGCTATTAGTTGTTAGGGTTTGACAGCCGTGTCTATAATCTGGATGTTGTCTTGTTTATGAAGGAAAAACTCACCTGCAGTGCTGGTGACTGTTCCTTCTCATTGCTTATCCTTGCCTTCAGTATGAGCCCGTGTTTGAGCCCAGCTTATGATCAGTCCAGCCAGGGCAGCTTTCTTGTCTGGAGATGCAGCCTCTGGACACCCCCAGTGAGGCTGTTTGGGTCTGTGCCTTTGGTGCCTCGGGTGGCCAGGCCCAGGGGCATGGCCTAGAGTATGTGTTACTGTCCCCTCAGTTCTGCCAACCTAGTTTTTAAAAAAATCCATTTGTTTTAGCTGACATCATTGTTCTCTGTGCTGGATGTGCAGAACTGGGGGATTAGTGCTCTCTGGAGAGGATCTAAAGCAAGGAGCTTTGAGAAAACCAAGCATGGCAACTGCTAAACTGCACCTGCTGCAGTCCAACTAGGTCATCCTGCCCTTCTGTAATCCCTAAGGTAGCACAGGACCCAATTCAATACTGCCATTCCCACCTCAGCTCTGCCCTTTCTGTTGGACTGGTGCATCAGCTGAAGATGTGAGAAGAACTCACCTTGGTGTTGGTCTGTTTTAAGTACTCTCTCCTGTCTTCCCTCTGAATATTTGGACTTGGGTCAAATCCAAGTTTGGTTTTCTCTCTTTCGTCTCCCGGATTGTGTACTGTCACAGGCAAGTAAGTAGAAAGAAGCAGCAGTGGAATTGTCAAACTGGCACTGTGGCCAGGAAAATAATTGCCCACTGAATTATGCATTGGGCAAGGCATGTCTGGATGTGCTAAGGGAAACAGCTCCTTCCTGTGAAGTATTGCTGTGCTTTAGTTGAAGGGACTTGATGTAACTGAAACGTCTTTTTTTTTTTTTTTAATTTGGTGGTGTATTTTCCCTGTGAATTCCTAGACTGTTTCTTGTTTAGCCCACTGAACCACAGACAAATTGTAATTATACAGTGGATTAGAGGTTCTTGCTCTCCCTTCTCCTCACAAATGCCTTTGTGGTTATAGTGGCAAGAGTGAAGTTCTTGCTTCTGGTCTTGAAGCAAAGGTGTATCGTGGTGCTATCTCTGTCCTTCTTTAGCATGAAATCAAAGATGCACAGTTTTGAGCATTATTAAAATCGGCAGTAAAAGTCCTTGCAGTTTGGCAAAAATTGCGTACGACTTGCAGACATAAGCCCCAGAGAGTGGGGTTCTTGATGTTGCAATTTGCTTCAATACTGAAACTTAATTTTTTCTTAACTTTTTTTTTTAAGCTGTCATCTTCTTTTGGTAAAGACAGATTCATTGTTGACAAAACTGACTTTTCCACTTCTGTACCGAAAGTGCTGATTTTGGGGAGACTTAATTGGAGACTGGTGAAAGATACTACATTGTTGAGTGCTAGAACTGTTTAAGAATACCACTCTAGTTCTTAAGGATTTATATAATGGATGTGTAGCTGTCTTTCTCACAAGAATCTCATCTTCATCCAAATACCAGCCTGTTTATGAACCTTATGCACAGCACAGTAGATAGTGCCTTCTTTGGGCTTGCATATTATTTGATATTTGTGTGTGTATAACATTGCCTTTGAAAAAGCTGGCCCCTCCCGGACTACTTTTACCTGAGCTGCAGGGGTAGTTGTCTGCTCACTGATGACCTGGAGTCTGTGGGGGTGCTGAGTTCCTGCTGAGGCAAAAGCTGCTGTGCTGCCAGCCTGTCCAGAAGTGGATATGTTTGCCAGGCCACACAGGTGTGCTCTAGGAAAAAGCCCTGCTTGTCAGTGATGTGCATGTTCAGGAAGTGTCTATGATGGATTTACAGAGTGGCATACTGACACTTGAAGGCTTTTCATTCATGTTTTCAGGAGATTGCTGTGGAGTGATAGAATAAGGTGTGTAGTTAGAGACTCTAAATTACCAGGAATTGTTTTATCTCATGCCTGACCTTACTTGTCTCACTATTATTTTTGAGTTTATCAGCACTGATTCTTTTGCAGTTGTATCATGTAGTCACTAAAGCAGAAGACACAGGCAGTGTTGGTTGAATATATTCTGTTCTTGTCTGCTTGTTCCTGCTCACTGCTATATCTGCCTGGTCACACAGACCCAAGTGCCATGTGGCCTCTCTGTCAGGGGAAGGGGATTACTTTTGCAGAGTTTAACATGTAGTTCATTGATCTGACTTACGGCACCGAGTTGGTGGAGGAGGTGGAAGGAAGCCTATGCATGAACTTCTCAAAATGACTACAATGAAACTGCTTGGGGAGGCAGCAAATGGCAATTGCTTTCTCTCTGAGTGGGGAAAGTATCTAAAAATTTCCCTTTTTTTCTTACAGGTGAACAAGAATTTTGCAATTGATTTGATAGCAGAGCAGCCTGTGAGCGAAGTTGAAAGCAGAGTGATATCCTGTGATGGTGGTGGTGGAGCTTTGGGACATCCTAAAGTATACATAAACTTGGTAATATCATTATTCTGCCTATAGCATGTTTTGCCTGTAAATTGTAAAATTATCTACTTTTTGTCATGTGAGTTTAACAAAGAAAAAGAGTAACCACTTGAGGTGCTCATGTGATTTGTTGCCCGATATAAAATCAGAGGAATTAGAAGGCCCATACTTGACGTTACAGAAATTTCTTTTTGAAATTTTAATTTGTTTAATAGGACAATATTTTTTAAAACAATTTAAGTGAAGTAATAAGAAAAAGCAGTGCCCTGAGAGCAAAAAAATATCTTGCTGTGTTTTGAGACTCTAATTATTTAAATGCCACCATGTAGATTGATGATGAGTTTGCAGTATTCTTAGGAATATGCAGTTTATTTTGAATCTTGCAGGTTTAAGGGGTGGAGGGGAAGAGAAAACCAAACAAACCCCTCTTTCAGTTTTTGGGAATCTTGGTAGTTCTGAAGGTTTAAAGTTTCAAGCATAGACAGAGAATCAATGAAATAATTGTTGTCCTATTATTGTCCTATTGACTGTAGTGATAGTTTGCAGTGTAGTCTTGTGCTAGAGAGTAAAAATATTGAGGCTACTGTCATATGACCTAACAGGTCAATGATGACGACCTGTTGCTTAAGTACTATTCTCATATGAAGTGATCTTTTTAGAACATTGAAACAGATATGACTGAACTAGCTTAAGATGTCCAGTTTGGTAAGAGGATCCTTCATTGCTGAAGAGATACCACTTGGTTTGGCTTTAAAATTATATTGTTGAAATTAGCCCTGGTGGTTGAAAGTCTGGCAAAAGGGAAGCTGCATAGGATATAGAAATAAAGCATGAACCTCATACCATCATTCTTGATTCTAGTGTTTCAAATAAGATTAAACTCTGTACTTCAGCTGTATTGATCAGTTTTAAGGTAGCACAAATAAGAGAAAAATTGTAATTTCTAGAAGTTTTATTAAGTGAAAATAGCAGCTGTTGTATTTTTGTATTTTTGCAGGACAAAGATACAAAGACTGGAACATGTGGCTACTGTGGACTTCAGTTTAAACAGAAGCATCACTGAAAGATTATCCCTGTATGATTGAAGATTTCTGTTCAGATGTTAACGTTCAACTATAAATAAACAATATATTTAGAAAGCCAAGATTAGCATTTGTGTTTATCTTAAATAAGGAAAGTCCAGTCTGTACCTTCATAAAACCCAGCTTGTCAGGTATTTGATTGCTGAATGGTATTAAGATAATCTGCTTTATACTTAATTTTAGTTTTGTGTTTGGCAGACTTCTCGCAGGCTTGGAAGAGGTGGTTGGCTGCAGCATAGTTCTGTGTTGTACTGAATCGATATATGTTCTTGTCAGCACTGAATTACTGGATGATTACTTATGTTAGATCTTTGTCTTTTGCATGGTGTGAACTGTAGTGGGTTGACCCTGGCTGGACACCAGACAGCCACCAGAGCTGCTCTATCACTCCCCTCCACAAGTGGACAGGGGAGAAAAAAATGTAACGAAGGGTTCATGGGTTGTGATAAGATTTGGGAGAGATCGCTCACCAAATGCCATCACAGGCAAAATAGACTTGATATGGGACATTTGAATTTATTAATAACAAAATCAGAGGAGAACAATGAGAAGTAAAATAAAAGCTTAAAACCCCCTTTACCCCACCCCTCCCTCTTCTCAAGCTCTGCGTCCTCTATCAGGGAAGGGAATGGGGATTGTGGTCAGTTCATCACGCAACGTTCCCGCTGCAGCTCAAGGAGAAGAGCCCCCTGTTCCAGCATGGGGTCCCTTCCACAGGAACCAGTCCTCCGTGAACTTCTCCAATGTGAGTCCATGTTATAGGCAACAGTTCTCCAGAAATTGCTCCAGGGTGGGTCACTCTGCTGTGGATTGCAAGTCCTTCAGGCACAGCCTACTCCATTGTGGGTCCCTGACAGGGTCACAAGTCCTACCATGAAACCTGTTCCAGTGGGGGCTTGTGTCTCCATGTGTCAACAGGTCTCTGCCAGGGCCCTGCTCCAGTGTGGGTTTCCAGTGGGTTCACAGCCCTCTCTTGGGCATCCACCTGCTCCAGCTTGGGCTCCTCCATGGGCTGCAGGGGTGCGGCTGCCTTACCGTTGTCTGCACCATGGGCTGCCAGGAGAACCTCAGCTCCTGTGCTTGGAGCACCTCCTGCCCCTCCTCTGCTGACCTTGATGTCTGCAGAGCTATTTCTCTCACATATTCTCACTCTGCTCTTTGGCTGCAGTTACATCTGCACAATAACTTCTGATTTTCCGTCTTAAATACGTTATCACAGAGCCATTACAACTATTTCTGATTGGCCCCAGCCTTGGCCTGCAGCACTTTCATCTTGGAGCTGCCTGGTTTTGGCTCTATTGGACATGGAGGAAGATTCCAGCAGCTTCTCACAGAAGCCTCCCCTGTAGCCCCATCCCCTCTACCAAAATCTGTCCATACAAAGCCATTACAGTGACACTCTTAATTTGTTCATGGCCTAGTAGCTATAGCTAGATTCACAACTGGAAACACAAAGATATGATACTCAGCTCTACAACACTCCTGGAGGCAGGATAGTCAGTCCTGAATTAAGTAGCTGCACTTGCTACTTATTTAAAAGAAACCACCAGTGCATAGAATGGTAATCAGTCTGAGCTGGAGAACCACCTAAGCTGGCACATATGAAAAGTAAGGACATAAGCATTTGTCTTTCAACTAAGAGGATAAAACTATCCGATTCTGCTTGGAATTCACACCCTTGAAACCTATTTAGGAAGTGGACCTTGTCAGACTCAAAAGTAGGCTTTTCTCCATTACAGGTAGCAGTTTCTGCTCCTCTAATACAGGCAGTCTGATACTGAAAGCATCTACCTATGTGTAACACCACCTAGGCTGTGTGAGGCTGGTTGTGGAACATCATCTACCTGCTTGTTTAATTTCATTTAGATAGCATTCCATCATCTAAGCATGGCTTTCAAACAAGGTCTCTGGAGAAGAAAGATCTGAGTTTTGATTGGTCTTTACTTCAGAGACCATTTAATCTGTTGTCAGTAAATGACTTTTCTTTTAAATGCTGGTGATGGAACATAGTCCCAGGTAGTAATTGCAGCTTGGCTAAGATTTAATACAGCAGGATTCTAAACCTGCTGTTCATATCACTGTAGTTAAATTGATGTATCATGTTGAACCAAATGACATGGGCCTAAAGCTGCTTAACGTGTTTATGTCAATTTATACATGAAGGTGAACCAACTCAGACTTAAAGCTTAAAGCAAGGTCTGAACTATTCTGTCTGTAAAAGTCATGTGTTTGGAGGCTATATTGCACGTGAGCAATTGCATGGACATCCTTACTCTTTTTTCATTCACTCCACTTGTAAGATCTTAACAGCCCTTTCTGTCTCTTACCCTTCTTCCTCCCCCCTGTTCTTCACCTTTCCATTGCTGCTGGTTTCAGTGATCATTTGTCTGGCCTTCAGTTCGTTCTTTGTAATGACTTAGATTAAGGAAGTAATAATTAGAGGTATGCATAGTAATGCAGTTTTATGCAGTGTAGCTTACTGCACTGACTTCTCTGTAAGCCCTGGGTCTGTTAAGATGGTTGTAATTTTGCAATGTTAGTGCAGGGGGCTCAGGTAATGTCTGGTGTGTTTTAAGTAGCACCTGAGCATGTGCAAAGATGGCAAAGGGTCCTTACATGAAACCCAGTAACTTGCATTCAGCCTATCTGACCTTATGCAAATTATCTATCAACTGAGCATAAACAAATTGTTATGAATGACCTTCTCATAAGTCCATCTCATAATCTAAATATAAAATAATTACTTGGAGTAGCCTTGTCTGTTTTTAAGCATAATTCTGGTTACATTTTAGTCTGGCTCTCTACCAATTTGTAGAGCATTTGTAGGGCTGTCAGAGTTCTGTCATGGTGCAATCATCTCTGCAAGGAGATCTGAAACAAATAATTTTATGTGGTCTTCTTTCTTGGATCTTTGATGTTCTTATGAATAACGTATCTACTTGGATTGTTGTTGCTCATAATAAATTAACAATGTTTAAATTGGCATGGCATCTGCTGAGGACCCAGACAAATCCCATCCCACTGGTCTGAACTATGGAATGCTGTTCTTGGATGTTCTCCTTGAAGTACTTGCAGTATGTGAGGCTGTTGACACCAGTGAAACAAAGAAGGTCCTGTGATCTTCACAGACTTTAAACTTTGCTTCTTTTCATTTCCTGTGTGCTAAGTTCACATTATCTACTTGGGAATGGCTGTTTTTATGAATTCTTTCGCTTTCAGCTCCACTATCCAAGATTGGAAAGGCCAACTTTGATTTGCAGGAAAAAGAAGTGGGGAGCAGAAACTTTTACTAGGGTTGCCACAAGCAGGTGCATATGGAAATGGATCTATGAGGACAGACTGAAATACATCAATATCAAAGTGAGGATGGACTAAACCAGATAACTACCACAGCATCATTCCAGATCTCAGGCCACAAATTCACTTGAAAGCACTGTGAATAAAACTTTCAGACTTAGATTCTTTCAGTCACTGTTTTGTTCCTCACATGTAATTCATCTCAGCCTGGAACTATAGTCTCTTAGAGTACAAACCACAGTTTATACTCTGTCACCATGAAAATGTGAAGTATTCTACACTGATGTGCGGCCTGTCTTAAAAACTGTATCTTGCCTTTACCTAGTAAAACCAGACAGACTTTTCCCCCCTTACTGCTGTCTATGTTAAGCTTGGTGAAAGCCACTGTGTATTTAAACTTCCAAACTAAATAAATAAGGACCATCCATCCTTTCCCCCACATTTTTGGTAGCTCTCTGTCCTCTAAGTAAAAATCAACTAAAATGAATTTACAAGGCAAGTTGTGTTTGTTCTCAGGAGCACAAATCATTACTGTCACCATGGCGTAATGTGCAAAGGCACCTTTTCTAAAACTCAGTTGTATGGCACTGATTGTGCTCTGGAAGTTGCTTTTGTAACAGACTTCTCCAAATCAGCAAGTAGTATCCCTAAACTTCTCACTCTCTGACCTGCAGGTAATACTTGCCCTTTTTATTTCATACTCTTGCAAGTATCAGACAAAATACAGCACACTGTAATAGCAATAGAAATGTTAAGTTCTGTAATATTGACATTGTTGGTATTGCCTAGTGTGTTCCCTGCTAGTGCTATACATTGTTTTGAGAGGTAATGCAACCTTTTCATGGTGGTCTCTGACTATGTAATCTAAGTTTAAAGCCAGGGATCTTTAAGAAGCACATCTGACAAATGCAGTCTTGCCAGTGGAATATATTGATCAGGATAAAATGACCCTACATTCACCTTGTCATAAAGTTTATGGCACAAGTTATCATGCGTCTTCCTCTCCAGGTCTCCATCAGGACTTGTGCAACTAGGGAAGAATGGCAGTTTCAGTTTTCATTACAGAGGCAATATAGTAGACCAAAAAAAGTAGAATTATGTATATAACATGTATTGTTGCTGTAAATGCCACATTTTCTACAGGCTATTTGAAATGGAAGGTTTTAAATGGAGCATTGTTACCAGTTTTGCCATGTGCAAAGCAGCTCAGGTTGCTCAGTTGTGTTTGAGATATGATGAGTTTATCTGATATGACAGGAACTTATTTCTACACCTGGAAGTTAGGCAGTCATTACTGATTATTCCAGATCCACATTGCCATGCATCACCATCCAAAACCCTCAGTATTCAGGTGTCAAAAGTTGAATTGAGAAAGCAAATGCTTCCATGCAGAAGAACAGATCATGGGATTGCTGCAGAGAAACTGGGAATATTAGCTGTGCAATACAGGAAGGAGGCAATGGAGCTCTGGAAACATTGCCCTAAATGTTTCATCTCTCCATTATTTAAAGGGGCTGTTAGTGTCCTTCAGTGTGATGCAAATACTGTGAAAATATGTGCCAACTCCATTTATCCATGCATCTTCTGCTGAGACAACATCCTACTTTAGGCAGTCTTTTCCATCAGCCTGCTGTGCGCACATTTTTATTGGCACGGTGGCAGCAATATGCCAGGACAAATGTTATCAATAGCAAATTCTAGTGGCTTTGGATGTGTTTTATCTTCCACATCTCTTTAACTTTCCTCCTCGTTCTTGTCCTCTTCCATGTTTTTGTTGCTTCTTGCTCCCTCTGTTTCCCCCTCCAATGTCTTTAATAAGGACTGTGTTTTTGACACAGCAATGTCTATCTTATAATAAAGTCTTTTTGGAACAGCGTGTCATGCTTATCTCCAACTTCAGTAAAAGAGTGCCTAACTCAAAAACCTGTTTCTTTCTGAAACTCTTACTTGGTTTAAAGCATAAATTAAAGTGATCTATATAGGCAGGCATTTGACTAAATTTTCACTTAATTTTGCATGGGTTGAGAAATTTAGTCTGCTTTTACATGTCATTAATGATTAAAATGGAATACTTTTGTTTTATACTAATTACAAATGTAGAAGAAAGATCTAGGAGGAAATTAGGGACTTCAGAATTGCCATACTACGTGGTCATTATCATCATCATGGTAGAATAGTGCAGAAACTACTATTCACTTATGATTTAACAGCAGAGGTTATTTCCATTTGTGTTAATTTTGAATACTGAAGTAATTGATTTATTGAAGTAATTGAAGTAATTGGTAGGAATAACTCTCTAAGGCTGCAATTTGTTTTCTCTGTTAGCAATATATTGAAGAGGGGGAAATTATCATAGAAGTGTGATGTAATATATTTTCTTAGGACAGAATGCTTTGGGTTTGGTTTTTGGTTGATTCTGATTTGGCGTGATTTAGGTGTTCATTGTTCTTGGAGTTGGTTTTGTTTCCTTGTTTGTCTTTTTTATTTTTATTTTTTTTCATCTCTCAAAAGATATAGTTAGGAACACACATTAAGTAAAGATTTTTACAGCCATATACATTATTTTACTAAATTTGGATTTGTGGTAGGAAAGAGACTGTTTCAAGAACATTTCAAGTTGGATCTTTTTCTCAGTTGTTGATTAAGGGAAGGAGAAAAGATACATCTTCATCCTCCCTCTAAATAGTTTGCAATTGGTAGCAGGGCTATGATTTAGTACCTAATTAGACTTGGGGAAGTACCTTAACTTTAAGATTAAAGAGATTACATTAACAGATTACATCTTTTGGAGTGTGTAGTACCCTTTGGAAGCTTTCCCTTTTACAAAATGTAAAACATGGTTCCTGGGCATCAGCTGTTGAAAAGAACTCTCAAATTTGTTTTAGATACAATATATTGATTTGCAAAGGAGTTGGGATAAGAACAACTGTAACTAAAATACTCAAATGGTGCTATAAAACAATATTATTAGCCCTGAGCATCTGTTCATTATCTGTAGTGAAAGGAGCAATATTCTGTTGGAGAATTCTGATGTGTACTGCAGATTCACTGTTAGTCTGAAATCTTAACCTAATCAGTTAAATTATGTCCTGAGCTCTGACTTGAAATAGTGAAGATGGGGACTTTCTTATAGTGCCTTTTGGTAAACAATGGTGAAGGTGTTTTGTTGTTGTTTTTTTTGTTTTTTTTTTTTTTTTTTGAGTTCTTTGCATGGGTACTGAGACTGTGCAAAAATAATCTCTTGGGGACCGTATGAGTAAATAAGGAAAACATATCAAGTACGTGCTAAGGATAGACATCTTGGTTAATAAGAAGTTGCTTTCAACTTTAACTTTTAAAATAACAAAATGCCATTGTTCCTTTAGTGTAATGAAGGCATGTTGGAAATACAGCAGTGTAACTGAAGAATGGGATCTTCCTGACCCAGTTGTTACCTGGAGTTCCTGGATGAAAGGGAGGTTGGACATAGAAATGAAAGATTTTCGGAGGGGAAAAAACCCAAACATATTCCCTGTTCCATAGGGCAAGGATTTCACTCGCAACAGACCAGGTCCCTCTCTGAGGATAGAGGTGGAACTGGACCTGCTCCCAGTTCAGTTTGTTTCAACCCTGAAAAACAAGCTGAGTGATAAGCAGAGGGAAGTGCAGGGGCTGCTGTCTGAATGTACCAGTCACTCACAGCCACGATGACGAGGAACGAGTTACTATTGCCTGGTTACATGTGGGAGGGAATTCTTAGCTAATATAGTTAAATATAAATTGATTTATAAACTTTCTTGAGTTTATTTTGATTCTTGTTCCTTCTGCACGGGTGTGTTTCTGGAGTTTTAAAGTACTTGGACTTAGTGGCTATGAAGTGGATGTGATAAAACCTATTATTCTCAGATTTGGCCACTGAGTTTCCTAGATTTCTGCAGGGTAGTTCAAGTTGACCCTGTTTATACTTGAGGAGGATGTGTTGCTTGGGTTTTGGGAAGGAACAGTGAAGTATTTGAGCTGTCTTTATTATTATTATTATTATTATTATTATTATTATTATTATTATTATTATTATTATTATTATTATTATTATTATTATTATTATTATTGTTAGCAGCCTTTGGCAGAAGCACTGTTGACATTATCTGTACACGTGCATGTTGCAATGTAATGTACAGATCTTGTCTCCGGTGATGAACACTGAGTGTCAAGCCAGAACACATACTTGGGCTTATTTTGTTTGGCTTACGCTCCTCAGTGACCTTCCTATAACCAAAGCAAAGGATAGAGAGAAAGAATGAGTCTGGTGTACAGCTAGACTTGCAGTGATTTGTGGCTCAGGCTTGGGAGTTTGGAATGCCAAATTCTGTGGCTGAGAAGCAGCCCTGCAGGCCTGGTTCCTGAATTACAGCATCAAATACTGGTAGCATAGCCAGAAATAGTGGGCATTTGTTTGTGTACAATAAAGCTGAACCAGTAAAACACTGTACAACTTACTTCTAGGAGGCCTGAAAAAAAGGCTCTGGAAAGTGAAATGGCAAATCAGTTTATTTGAGAAAGTTATTCTGAAGAATTACCAAAGATGCCCTTTAGATTGAGTGGGCAACATTCTCCACCCCCACAAGCAACTGAAATGGGGTGTAAGCAAATGTAAAGTGTTGCATGTGAGCTTAGTTTCACCTCTAAGATTATGAATCTGAGCTATTATCAACTATTATCTGAGCTGAATCAGAAAGGAGTGAGATTGTAGGACTATCATATTTCCACTTGAAAAAAAAAATCTTTAATCTCAGTAGCTGTAGCAAAATCAAGTATATATTACAAATTTTTGTGAAAAGAATAGTGTGATACAGAAAAAAAGCTGTGCTGCTGACTAACTTTTTACCCACACCTTGTATTTTCCATACAGTTCTGATCCTCCTATTAAAAAAAGAATTAGAAAGGGAAAGAGGTTAGAGAACAGCAAACAAGATAAAGGTTTCTGGAGAAGGAAGGACAGGTTGAGTAGTCTTGGACTCTCATAGTCTATTTAGGGTTATGATAGCAGTTTACAAAATCCCGAATGTTAGGGGAAATTGGATTGACTCTTTGAGGAGCCAAATCACTGATATTTGAAAAATCCAAAAATTAATGATGAACTGATAATTTGGGGAGTATATTTTGAGTTTAAAAAGAAAAGTTTGGGCGTTTGTTTGTTTTGTGTGTTTTTTGTGGGTTGTTTTGTTTTTTTGGTTTATTGTTTTGTTTTGTTTTGTTTTTTTTTTAAGCCCCCAAAATATGGATGTTCTTTATGGGAATTTTGTTTGTTGACTTAGAGATGGGACTAAAGGAGGCCGCATGGATTAAAAGCTTATCCCCAGCACATAGTAGAGCTATAAAATTAATTAATATGTACATTGTAAATGGTTAAAGGAAAATGAAAACAGAAAGAAAATTAGACCAATAGTAAGCATAACTAAGGCAAATATGAAACACTGAATTACTTTAAAAAGATGCATTAGTCTAACGTGAGAGGGTTGTGGTGAAATTGTTAGGTGATGTAAAAAGATAGGCAAATTAAAAGATGTATGTGTTATGTAATTGTATAATAGGAAGTCAATGAAATAATTTCCAGTAATAGGCACTCAAGGGCTTGCTCTTTAATAGCAGATAAATTTAGACATTTTTAAATTGGCGAGCCCAAATAATGAGTTTCAACAGGGCTGTCCAATGAGCTTTCTAGATCATTAATGTTGATTTTTCTTGTAAGCTTTGAAATATTGGAAGAAGAGCACAAAAATGGCTAACGTGCCAACATTCAAAGAGGGTAAAAGGCATGACCTGGATAATTACATGTCTGTCATCTTGACATCTCTTCTGGGCAAAATAATAAGGGACCTAATTAATAATGAATTAAAGAAGTGTTGTATAATTAGTGCCAATCAACATGAGTTATAGGAAAGCCAGACCATGTCAAACTAGCATGATGCATTTTTGATGAAATTAGAAGTAGTAGTTGATAAAGCTAAAAGTGCTAATGTAATGTTCTTTCATTTCTGTGAAGATTAGAGTTAGTAGTTCATATTTTGATTCAGAAATGAAAGTCTTGTGTAATCAACCAGCAACACTTCACAGATTTCACATGTTTTAAATGGTAGCTAATTCTTAGGAGTGAAAATGTCAGCGTAAAATGAAACACTGCTGAAAGGATGTGTTTTTCTTGGACTCTTCATGGCATCTTTTCTCAGTCCTATGGCACTTAAGTTCTTATCAGTGTCCTAAAAAACAATGTAATAGCTACTGATGGTTTGTTGAGGATTGAAAAGTTGAAGCATTGTTAAGTAAAGTAGAGGATTCAGCAGTGATTCTGTTTACTGCCACTTACCCAGCCAAAGTTGGCACGATGTTCAATGTTTCAATGCAATGAACTGTACAGGAAAAACAAAATGTCATCTATATTTATTGTAAAAAATGTATTTCTGTTAGATGATGACTTTAACAGCCTGAGTTGCAATTTACCCTGTGTGAGTAGCATCTTCAATAATTTCAGGTAAGAAGAAATACTGACTTGTACACTTGACTGGGGGAGTTTATTCACCATCATATTGGTAAATGTTTCCAATCCAATTCCATGTCTTAAATAACTTTTATGAACTTTGGAGAAATAAATAAAGATGTATTCTGCAGGCATATCTTTCTGAATTTGACATGAGTGCATTTGTTACTTGAATACTGTGTCCAGTTTTAGGTCTGTGGTTCATTAATTAATATGGCTAAATTAGAGAAAGTTCAGAGAAAGCCATTGCACTAATTACAAGAATAGAAAATATATTGTGTAGTGAAAGATCTAACAAGTTTCATCTTTGCACTTCCTCATAAATGGGGTTAAATGATGACTTGATCAGAGTCTACCAGTACAAATGCAGGGAGCAAAACCTTGATAATGGGACCTTTAGCCTGACTAAAAAGCATGGACTCTAGTAGCTGGAAGCTATAGACAAGCAGATTCTGATCAGGGGAAAGGAGGCTTCACAGTGCGAGGGATTTACCAAGCATTGCAGTAAATTCTGCAACATTCCTGACTCTGTTTTTGAGGTTGGTACTTTAAAAAATGTGTATTAACTGAAATAAGACTGGAATCTGAAAACCATTATGCACTGTGCTACAAAAGTAATTACATCATTGCAGTGGTCCATTCTCAGTCTGTGAAATGAAATATGTATCGGGCCAGAGACAATGATTCCATTGAATAGTGGTGCTGTTAAAAATGCCTTCCAGACCTTGTTTTGAATAAAGCTCAGAAAGGACTTGAACTTTGTTTCCCCTGCCACCCACAAAAAAAAAACAAAAAACAAAAAACCAGCCTGAGTGATGAGGACTTGAACTCAGCTGTTGGAAAAGAGTATTTGGCTTTGTAGCCGTGTGGAAAAAGACCAAACCTGAAATCCTGATACTAATGGTGAGGAATTAATTGTCATCATCTGCTCAGTGTCTAACAAAGCCAGACAAACTAAAATTTAAAAAAATTTAAAAAAAAATAAATAAAAAGAAGACAAATCAGTGCCTTGGGACACGGGCAATCAGAGGACTTCAGTTTAGTTCTCACTTAAGAGAACATATGTGAAATTTGCACTACCTTTAGGAATGAAAATGTAAAAAGATTGTTTCCATTCAAACTGGAGTCCCAGCTTCCAGAGGTTGCTCTAATTTTACTTTTGTTAGTATTGCTTTTGTGGTGCTGTTGATGTACCAGATTCTGAAATGAAGAGGATTATACTTTTCTAAGCTTTGCTTAGCCTCTTAAATGCCATTCTGGATTCCAGTGGCTTCTCATATTTCCCACAGCTTAGATGAGGCAGCTGGCATTCAGCATCTCCTGTGTTGGGTAATAGCATCTTCCTCAAGAACAATCATGGAATAAAGTGTTTAATCTTTAAATGTCTGATGTTTATGCCAATTAGCATAAATTAGAAATCACATTCAGACATTTTTGGGGAGCCTAAGGCAATATTAGGGGAACTTGTACATATCAGTAAAACATCTGCCTTTATTGATGCTAAGAACAATTGAAAGGATTTTTAAAGTGTATTGAAAAACTCAACCACCCCAAAAAAAGTCCAAATGAACAAAAAAACCTACCCCAAACAATAATCTGTGATAGTGATTACATTAAAGAGATACAAACCCCAGGAATAATCAAAGGAGAGACTATTTTTAATAAATTATGTCCAGTGCAATTGGAAAAAAGCTGATACTTACATTAAACAATGATGAAATATGTTCTTTCCAATGGTAGATGGAAAGGATGTCAGACATATACTCCCAGTAAAGGCAGGCATTTGCTCCCAGTAAAGACCTTTAAACCTGTGGGACTGGATCTGAAGAGCTTTCCCTGTCACGTCTATTAGCAGATCTAACCTGGAANTTTTAGACCTGTGGGACTGGATAACATTTAAAACTTGGCTGAAGAGCTTTCCCTGTCACCTCTATTAGCAGATCTAACCTGGAACACAGATAAGCCTTCAGAAAACAGTGAGGAAGTTAATATGGCTATACTTAAAGATCCTGTTGATGATGCTCATTCTGATTGTTTCCTGCTGCATTAAAAGAGTAATTAGTGTCTGTTATTTTACCTCCATCAAGGTTTTTGTATACTGTATTCTATAACCTTTGTTTTCTTTTGCTACAATGCACAGAACAAGTTTTTATCTTTTTGTGACTCTCAGCAGTTTTTCAACACATTAAAATACTATTACCTGCAGTGAATATGACAACTTATCATTGAGCACATTGATACTGCATGCAGAAATAAAATAGTGGGAAGGGAACACATTTGCCTTCTTGGATGGCATAGTGCTGGAAACTTATGCAGACTGGATTGTCTGCTGCTCCCTCTACATCCTCACTCACTGCTGTTCCTATGCTACAGATTTGTTCTGCATGCTAGTTCTGTTCTTGGCTGTGTGACCTTGCGCTTGATTGTGTGAAATTTCATTGAGCTCAGATACGCTCAGCTGAGTGGTTTAAATCACTTTGTGAGCAGTTCTCTCTGTTTTTTTAACTCCTCTGCAAATATTTGCATAACTGGGCATCGGTTTGTGTTTCTTTCTAATTCTGGGTAACAGTTTTGCTTAGTGGCAAGCCTTGCCTAATGAGAAACATCCTTGTTTGACAAGGATTTCCTCATTTGGAACTACTTCTTGTATTCTGCCACCTAGCTATTTCTAATTAATCTAATGGTAGGATTATAACAGTAGAGTAAAACTTTTCCTAACACATTGGCTTTACATCTTTTACGATACGGATTTTTCCTAGTGTCCTCTGTTCTGTAAGTTTTGATTAATTTATATAGAACATTTGCTGTATTCCCTGTTTTTTACTGTTTTTAATCTTTTATTTCAGTGGTTTTGGTATGATTATATGCATCAATAGTTTATGTAGTTATTTGTGACTATGATCTGCTATTCCCTCTTAGAGAAGGCTCTTATATAAAAGTTCTTAGCTGACTGAAAAGTGCTGAAAACTTCAGAATAACAATAGTTTTTTTCTGTATTTTTTTTCTTTGCAAATATTGGGATGAGTGTGTTGTGTTTGTGGTGAAGGGACAAATACCCAAACCAGGAACTGTTTACTTATTTGATTCATGGAAAGTAAAACCCCCTCATTTTCCAGCTTGTGATTTAGTTTTTCAGTTCTCAAGTTCTACCTGAATACTTGAAAAACCTGTTGCAAAGAAGGCAAAATTGGGGAAAAATAAGCCCCATTCCATTAAGAATTCTTTTCAACCTTTCATGTGTATTTTAAGAAGGGTTTGTCAACAGTTTTAGTAACATTTCTTTTTATTATTTAATGAGCAAAAAACCCCATGTCTTTCTTGAGGTTTACTAATACTAATTACTGTTACTAATTCCTAATTAGTATTACTAATACTAATACTTACTAATACTATACTAATACTGATACTATCAATACTCATTTTATTTGCTTAATTTGTTCACTTCCACATTTGAAGTTGCTGCTGGAACAGAGATAAAAATACTTGGAAGTAAAATGTGTGAATCACACCTGGTCTGCTATGCTGTATTCATTCGAGTCAGAGAGGAATAAGCATGTCAAACTTTCTGTCTTCAGATTGCTTGTGCTTCATCTAAGGTCAGACTTCTGATGACCTGTGTAGTCATAACCTATGAACTGTTTTCTTCTCGTTTCAAGGATACAAACTTTCATACTCTATGCTCAAATAGATCATCTTACTAGCCAGTGACAGTTCCTTGGCTGGTACGTTATCACTACTTTAGGGAATTTCTATTTCATTCTCCTATTTAGTAATTTTATGTATCTCCTCTTTTTTAATTTTCACATAGCCTGATGAAAGTGTATTTGGAAGCTGAAAAGAAGCTGATGTTATAAAATTGTTTTGAGCTGAATACTAACTACTCTTTTCTACATTTCTGTATTTCCTGGAGTACATCTCCACTTGGACCTTCCCATACCATTGCATATATGCAGGTAATATGTCATGGTTTGCCTTTCACCTCTCAGAATTATTTGTAATAACCCAGGGCTTTGTCCGGGACTGGTACCCTCGCTCTGGGCGAGTGAGTGACACGGTGGTTCAGGCATCACAGACAAAGCAGCCTGTCTGAAACCAACCCTGCTGTGCCACCTGCCAGGGCTGTTTGGGACTGTCATTCCAGGCACCAGGGAGCCCAGGCCATCCCTTACTGGCACCTAACAGTGGCTGAGCTGGAACTGGACAAAACTAAAACTGCTACACCTGCACATACACCAAAGGAGGACCTGGATTACAGGTATCAATTTATGCTATAAAAATTCATCATCCCACTGGGCTCACTGAGCTCTCCTTTGAATTAAACCCATAATGATAATTTCTCTTAAAAAAATCACAGAACTCTTTAAACAAATCAGTTCTAAATTGGGAACCTATGTCTACAGTCAAGGGAAAACAGCGTGAGACCACATGATGTGTATA
Source organism: Formicarius rufipectus (assembly GCA_013399695.1). Taxonomy (NCBI): domain Eukaryota; kingdom Metazoa; phylum Chordata; class Aves; order Passeriformes; family Formicariidae; genus Formicarius; species Formicarius rufipectus. The sequence continues at coordinate 345,601 of VXAU01001188.1, forward strand.
AATATTCTAGTTTAAAGCCTTCATGGGCTTTGGTGTTGATAGGCTAGTTAAGGTTCTGTGTATGGGAACCTCTGAAGAAGTGACCTTTTCTATGAATCATATTTGTGGAGACAGGAAAAAAACCCATAATTTACAAAAATGCTAATTTTATTTCAGTTTACCCTCTATGATCCATAGATTATTCTGCTCTCCAGACTGTCTGGTTTGCTGGAAGGGATTTTTCTGACCCATGAATCACCTAAAGCAATGTAAGGAAGCATTAACTGGGATCCTACTCCATTTTGCACCTGAGTGTCATAATGTCTTAAACTAGTGTCTGCTTCTTGCATGTTTTTTGTGAGGGCATGAATTTCTGCTGAGTTGATTGGATGATGGCAGAAGGATGGACACAGCTGCTTTCTTAGAGCAGGAGTTCTCTGTTCTATAGGATGGGCTTAGTAACACAATGGTGGATATTCAAATAATGAGCACAGGCAACAAAACTTCAGTCAAAAAAGGTGTAGAATAAAATTCTGTTCTGCCTTTCCTTTATGACTACTTGATATAATTTAAAAGGTATAGCTGGAGTGTATGCAGCAAAACCAAATTGGTCAGTATGAGACTATAAGCTTCCATTATTTCTTTTTAATCCCTGCTTTTTACTTTCTGTCATATTCACTGAGTTGTATTCACTGTATGAGGATTTCACTGTTCTTCAAAAAATATTTTTACAAATAAATAGATAGCCTTCAATGTTGGTAGATCTTAACTTAGTTACAAAGCAAACACAATGCACTACTTCCTTCCCTATGAAAGGTGAGCGAACAGAGCCTTATGTCATTCGAGTAAAAATATATATGTGTGTACTAGGCAGTTGGAAAATGTTTTTGGGAAAAAAAGAAACCCATAATGATTTAATACTTCTTTTTGATGGCTTGGCAGTGAAGCCAAGGAAAGTCACATTGTCAGCTCATCACTCGGAACCCCATGGTATTATCTGAAGTGCTTCATGTATCATTCATTACAGCAGGTAGAGGGACAGTGAAATGTGGTTCACTTTAGCAGTAAACTCCTTTAGGACTGTTTGGTTAAGTGACTTAATGGCTTATTCTTAATGTTCTTTTCTTTTATCTTGAGACCTTATAACTCAAAATGACCGAAAATAATTCAAATTCTTCTTGGCAGCAGGTCACCTGTGAAATATTTTCTGTCCAACTTTATTACTTTTGAATACAAAATGCCAAGAAAAACATGTGTGCCTGTCTGGGTATGTGAAAAACTTACAGATATATACATCTTCTATGTACATCTATGGCTACTTTTTATCTTCTGTATACTTCTGTGGGCATTTACAATGGCAACAAAGAAAAAATATTTTAAATCAGATAATCTGTACCTCATTATAATCTGCTCCATCTTAAAAGCACTTAAGTCTTGACATGAGCCACTGATAAGTGACATAAAAGTAGAAACGAAGGAGAGTTAGAAGCAGTGGGACTCAATGGGATGGGGAAAGATGTAGTAAAGAAAACATGACAGCTATTCTGTATTTGGAGAAAAAGGGGAATTCAGATGCAGAAAACTGGTCTTTTTTTTACAATTTTTTAATTTTTTTTTTAATACAGAAAATATCCATACATGCTACACAGAGGAATTTTTAGAAATCATTCCATTCCAGGTACAAACAGAAGACCTAGGAAATACCATTTAAAAATAAAATGCTTACAACTTCCTAAAAAGGTAATTGTATTAATTCTCCATACATATTTTAAATTACATTATCAGAAAAGATAAATAAACAGTCAAAATAAACATTTGGTGTAAATAGAATTTGCCCAGGAAAAAGAATCCTTTCTTAGATATACTTTGATTTTGCACAGATATGGAAAAAGTGGAAGTTCAAGGGTAGTGGTGTCCTGAGCTGTGATCAAGGAAATCAGTGTTAATAGTTGCTCTCTGTAAGACTCTGATATAACTGTAAGTTAAGCAAAATAGATTAAATACAAATCAGACAAAAGGAATTGAATCCAAACAAAATATGCATAAGCTGACAAACAGGTATCTACTAAGTAACACTTTTCTTGATTATGTTTTATAATTCATTGAGCAAAGTGGAACCTATTTATTAGCATCTTATGATCTACCTATTAAGCAGTGAATGGGAGAGGTACCAGGCAGCTGCTACAGGCAGAGCAGGAGGTACTGTGACACTTTTCTAACCTGACCCAAAGCCTGGCTGTAAGGCTGCTGTTCTTCTCTTGTACTCCTCTCCCTTAAGATGCAAACATACTCTCAAGTACTAAAGGAAGCCTTCTATTTAGATTCAAAAAACATGACCAAAATAAAAACGTGGTCAATTTTGGTTTGAAGCTGGTCTTCTTGGATCCTATACATTTCTATTTAAAAGAGATTGTATATTAACTAATTTTTGGTATTAAAAGCTCGGACAAAAATTCTAACTGTGAATCTATGAATGAGTCAAAATATGCTTTTACTTTCTAATTCTTGTTCAGTATATCTGTAAAACTGCTACTTTTTGCCTTTAGTGTTCATTGATAACCATATATTGCTTTGTGTCTTATCTTTCTGGCTTTTTGATACTCTCCTGACACATTTATGCTGTTTTCTTTATATTAATTTTTCATTATGTACCCCTAAAAATGACTTCATGTGTAAATCCTTTAATGGAAAAGATTGTTCACTGAAGATTTCTGTAACTGGTGTACTTGGTACCGAAACCTCTTACTGAGACCTTTATGCAATGTAGCCATGCCTGCTCAGATGTAAAATATTTCTTGGAAACTTCTTCCAATGTTTTCTTATCCTCAAAACCTCTTTAAACCAGTATTTCTTCTAAACTTACATTATAACTGCCCCCATGTAAGTTTACTTGGTTTAAGTGAAATAAAAATAAGGATATTGTTATGGTCTCTTACACACATGCACATCCAAATATGTATCTTCCGAACAGACTCTGGGATTGGGTTTGTGGCACTGTAGTGATGTAGAATGTTAAAATGGGGGAGGATTGTTTTATTTCTGGGAAAATTGATTTGACAAGTCCTTTCATATTCTTGGCAGGCAGTTCCTTAGTCACTGTTAAGGCAGTTGCAGAATAATCTTGCATATGTGCTCTTCATCCAGGGCAGAAAAAAAGAAAATTGGGGAGCAGTCATGTTCTCATACACTTCAGGCAGGTCAGATAAATGCCAATAAAATGGTCAAGTAGATAACGTCAGGAGAGAGGGCAAGAGTAAGAGGAGGTTTTTCCTTTATAAATGAGCAGAGAGGTAAGGTTCACAGTTAGGAGCTTTCAGAGTAGAAATCCATTCCAGGCCACAGGAAGGTTCTGTACCTCTTGGTTTTCAACATTCTTTGCCAGTGCTCTTTGCAGCCAGTCTGACCACTTAAACTCACGTTTTGGGTAGTCCATGAGAAACTCAAGGAGTTTTACTGTAGAGATGCATCCTATGTACTTCAGCTTTATGTATCATAAGCAGCTACCCACAAAGGACTCTAGGTGATCAAGGAGAAGAAATGACATTAAAATTATTATTTCTATTATTTTTAGCTCTATATCTTTATTTTTTATGCCATTAACTACTGTTTTCTTTAATGTCATAGCAGCTTCCACTTTAGTTTGGTCATCTGACTACAAAGCTGCCTGAGTTCATTTATAATGTTGTGTTAGAATAGTCCTCAAGATAACAAATAATAAAATACAATAGAGTTCTAGTAAAATATCATATGCTTGAAGAACCTCTGGAACTTTTTTTAGGGTGTGTTAGACTTGCAAGGCAAGGTTTTGGTGAGGGAGGAGCTACAGGTGTAACTTCTGTGAGTAGCTGGAGGCACTCTTGAACCACATGGAAGACAAAAAGGTAGTTAGGAGTAGTCGGCATGGATTCACTAAAGGTAAATCATACTTGACCACCTGATTGCCTTCTTCAATGAAGCAAATCATTCCATGCTGTCTCTCACAACATCCTCATAGGCACACTCAGGAAGCAAGGACTGCATGAGCAGACAGTGACGTGACTGGGAGCTGTCTGAACAGCAGATCCCAGAGGGTCGTAATCAGTGGTACAGGGTCTAGTTGGAGGCCTGTCACTTGTGGTGTCCCCCAAGGTTCAATACTGGGCCCAGTGTTGTTTAAATTATTCATCAATGACTTGGAGGAAGGATCAGATGTCTCTTCATCAAGTTTGAAACAAAGCTGGGAGGAGTGACCAATATTCTAGAGGGCTGTGTCCTTCAGGACCTGGACAAGCTGGAGAGATGGGCAGAGGAAAAACATCTGGAATTCAGCAAAGGCAAATGCAAGGTCCTGTACCTGGGGAAGAATAATTCTGGACACCAGTATGAGCTGGTGGCCTACCTGGGGATCCTGGTGGACAACAAGCTGTCCATGAGTCCGCAGTGTGCCCTGGGGGCCAAGAAGGCCAGTGGTGCCCTGGGGTGCATTAGGAAGAGCAATGCCAGCAGTTAGAGGGAGGTGATCCTGCCCCTCTACGCAGCCCTAGTGAGGCCACATCTGGAGTCCTGTGTCCAGTTCTGGTCTCCCCAGGACAAGAGACATATGGAGGTCCTGTAGTAGGTCTAGCAGAGGGCTACAATGATTATTAAGGGACTGGAGCTTCTCTCTTATGAGGAAAGGCTGAGCCTGTTCAGTCTCCAGAAATGACAACTGAGAGAGGACCTCATTGATGTCTGCATGTATATGAAGGGAGGGTGTCAAGAGGATGGAGTCAGAGTCCTCTTGGTGGTGTCAAGCAATAAGACAAGAGACCATGGGCTGAAACCAATGCACAGGAAGTTCCACCTCAACATGAGGAATAACTACTGTATGGATGACTGTGCCCCAGAACATGTTGCTCAGAGAGGTTGTGGAGTTTCCCTCACTAGAGATATTCAAGAACCATCTGGATGCAATTCTGTGCCATGTGCTCTGGGATGACCCTGCTTGAGCAGGGAGGTTGGACCAGATGACCCACTGTGATCCCTTTCAGCTTCACAGATTTTGTGAAACTTCCCCTGTGTCTGATAGGGCCAATGTAGCCCATTCCAAGACAGACTTGCTGCTGGCCAAGGCCATCAGCAACAGTGGTAGCACCTCTGGGAGAACATATATAACAAGGGGATAAAAAATTGCTGGGCGAAAGCAACTGGAAAAGAGGAGGGAGAGTATGTGAAAGAAACAACCATGCAGACACCAAAATCACTGAAGAAGGAAGGGGAGGAGGTACTGCTGGTGCTGGAGCAGAGTTTCCCCTGCAGCCCATGGACGTCCACACTGGAGCAGAGATGCACTTGCAGACTGTAGAAGACTACACAGTGGAATAGGTGAATGCCCGAATGAGGCTGTGATCCTGCAGGAAGCCAGTGCTGAAACAGGTTTGCTGTCAGGACCTGTGGACTCAGAGAGAGTAGTCCACACTGAAGGATGTTTTCTGGCAGAATTCATGATCGTGTTGGGGACCCAGGGTGGAACAACCTGTTCCTGAAGGACTGCATTCCATGGAAGTGATCCATGCTGAAGCAGTTTGTGAAGGACTACACCCCCTGGGAAGTACCTTCATTGCAGAAGTTCATGGAGGACTGTCTTCATGGGAGAGACCCTGTGCTGGACAGGGGAAGAATGTGAGGAGAAAGGTACAGTAAAGATAACATCTCAGGAGCTGAACACAGCTTCCATTCCCAGTCCTCTTGTGCCACTTAGTGGGGTGGAGGTAGACACATGAGAAATGAAGTTGAGCCTAGGGAGAAGGGAGGGGTGGGATCAAAGTGTTTTAAGATTTGTTTTTATTTCTCATTTTTTGCTATATTCTATTACTCCTGTAACAGAAATAATGGCATACAGAAGGGCTGAGCTGCACTTCCTGATCTTGGATAGATAATGTATAAGGCTTCCTAAAGAACTTAAGTGCCATATGTGAAAGTTCATAGCTGTTCAAAGACTCTTCATTCCCCTCCATCACTGTGGCCACTTGTGGATGCCAACCCAGCTACTTTTGCAGTATCTACTGAAACTAGTGAAATGGACAGGTTGTCTGGAACCAGATCTTCCTGAGCATTTTGCACAGTTAAAAAAACCCACCCCAACCCCAAGGCACAAAACCGACAGTGATTTCCCTTCTTGTGTCCTTTTCATAGAAGTAATCCCAATGAGTAGTTGAGGTTGAAGTTGTGAAACTATTTAGATGCTGTTTAGGAATAATCAGTGCACCTCAGCCCATAAGATTTTCTTAATCCATGTTAAAAAAACCCAAAGAATAAGATTGTTAACTTATACCTAATTTTTTTCTTAGGAGTCTAAAGAATTGAATTGCAGGAGTGGTTTCCCCAATTCACAAACATTTTACGGGGAAAAAATGTATTTTGGGGTGATTGTGTTTTTCCATTTTTGCTTTATTGAGATAGATCCTGATAGATCTTCTGTGTATGCTTTACAACACACACACAAAAAAAATTGATCAGCATTTTAAAGGAGGATTTTGAGTATTTTTATGAAGGTGACATGCTCTATTGTGTACCTGAAATACAGATTTGGGTATTTTTCAAGTAGAAAGCTCTTGAGTTGTAGAAGTGCACTTTTAATTGTCCTGGAAATTTTCATTTCTATACAATGGTAAGACTCCCCTTTTATTTGCCCTTCTTAGGAATATCCAGTATGTCAAAAGCTGATGAACATCTGAAGGACCCAGGTTGTGCTACTGCCAAGGCAGTAACAGCTGCTGCTGCAGTAGTCAAAACTGCAACTGTGGTGACGACTTCTGTGCAGAAAATGCTGACATGTCACTGCACCAGAGCTTGAAGGCAGTGACTTCTGCTGTTACAGTTCTACAGAGTGCTGTCAAGCTTTGGTAGTTGTTTTATTTAGGATTTAAAAAAAATAATCACTTTTAAGAATTTATTTATTTTTAAAAACAATTTTATTAAAAGAATATTTCTGTTGTAATTTTCAGCACTCAAAATCTAGAACTGAGCCTACAATTGCCTGCATGTGCTTCTTGAGTCTCTTTTCTGTATCTGCATTCTGACTCTGAATTGCATGGTCATATGCAGTTTTTCCTTCATTAATCCTGCCTCATTTAGTTTCCAGAGTGGAAACATTAAGGAATGGAAAGCCAACTGTGTGAGCAACAATGGAATTGCTCTTTTAAGTATTGCACTTTTCAGAAACAACCTCCTGATGTAGTCACTTGCATTTAACCTGATGTGGTTTATTATGTGTCCCTTCTTATTCATCTGTTTGCTAAATTTAGTGATTACAGTAATGGAATAACCAAATGACTTGGAGTGAAAGGGACATTTAAAGACCATCTGGTTCCAATCCTACAGCGAAGGTCAGGGAGATCTTCCACTAGGCCAACCCCATCCAACCTGACCTTAAACACTTTTAGGTATGGGGAATTCACGGTGTCTATGCACGACCTGTTCCAGTGTTGAACCAATGTAATCATAAAAAGTTTCTTATTTTTATCTAAAGTAAACCCACCCTATTTCAATTTGAAACCATGCACACACAAGCAAAAAAGCCCACAGAATTCAGTCACTGCTTCCCATGGGCAGGCAGGTGTTCATCCGTCTCCAGGAGAGCAGGGGTTCATTGCATGTCATGGAGACTTGGAAAGACAAAATATCTTCACTCCAAATCTCTCCTATTTCTCCTTCTTTCCCCCACTTTATATATGGAGCATGGTACCATATGCTGTGGGATATCCCTTTGGTCACTTTGGGTCAGCTACCCCAGTTGTGTCCTCTCTCAACTTCTTGTGCAACCCCACCCTCCTCACTGGTGGGGCAGTGTGAGAAATGGAAAAGCCCTTGACCCTGTGCAGGCTCTGCTCAGCAATAATGAAACAATCTCTATATTATCAATGCTGCTTTCAGCAGAAATCCAGAACAGAGCCACATACTGTGGCTTTTCACATACTGGGAGGAAAATGGGCACTATTCCTGCCAAAACCAAACACAGCATCTTTTAAAGGCACTCCAGGCACATTCACGTGGTTCCATCACTACAGGGTTCTAGATCAATGAATTTGTTGTGTGGTCTTCTTGTATGCTAATAACTGTCCAGTGGATGAGGGAAAAGTTATGTTTATAAGAGGTCAGTTTTTGTGACAGGACACATCAAGAATCTGCAATAGCACTGAGTGTATGCATGCATCATCTGAAAAGGAAGATAAAAATGATTGTGAAAAAAATTATTGTATAAATTTATCGAGGGCAGTAACAAATAAGAGTCACAGAAGAATTTCAAGATACGAAATAAGTGAATTGTAAAATGGTTTAGGAGTTCAATATTGGTAAATATAAAAAGTGCAGACAAAGGAAGAATCTATGCAAGGAAGAATATCAAAGTTGTAGATAATTCTGTTAAAATTTTGATTATGTGCTTCATGGTGCTAGAGTAGGTACATCTAAAAGCGATTAATGAAGAACTTGTAAAGAAAACTGAAAGGTCATTACGACCCCATATACAACAAATGCACTTGTCTCTGGAATACTGATAATAATCATTATTACTCTCTAATTCCCTCTGAAAAAGATGTAATAAAACTAGAGAAAATAGAGAGTTAGACATAAAAATGTAGGACCTACCCAGATGGGACATACTAAAGACCTAGTCACCTGTTTCTGACAGCTGGGAATGGTGGGTGCCCAAGAGAGATACTAGACGCTACGTAGTGATGCTTCATCCACAAAGCTCAGGGAATTCCTGGTGTCATACCTTTGTAATTAGTAGCACCGGACAGATTTTTTTGCTCACTTTATTTAATCCATCTTTGAACCTCTATAGACTTACAGCATCTGCAGAGCGCTGTACCAAGACATCTCCCAGCAGCACTGGTCAGAGCTACAGAAGTTCAACATAAAGCAAAACTAAACAGATTGTGACTCTAGTTTGGATGAAAGATGACTGAGAGAGAACATGATGCAGGGCTACAAAAGAAGACAATTAACTGGTTATTATGGAATATAACTAAAAAAGGAGGGATAGGAAAATGGCATATTACCTCTTTGAAAAAAAAAAAGTCTAACAAGCCATTTTTGCATGCCACTATGTAGTAAAGTTCAACTACATTAGAGAGAGGTTTGTGTGTAGTGTGTGGGGTTGCCAGTGACATTCACAAGCCACTGTGAGTATAGTCTCAATAATGGTCTAGAAGCATGAGGATTTCAACTCAAAGAAGCATAAGAAAAAAAATCAGAGAAAGGATTAAGGAAATGAATACATCACAGGTGAAATGGTAATACTGCATGATGTATGGAAAGCCAGCTGCAAATTTTCTTTGTTAATATTAGAAAAATAGGCAAACGTGAGACATTTAAAGGTAGAGGGAAAATATTTTCATGCACAATATGAACTTGTGGAAGTGCTCAGTATGTATTACAGAATTAAAGGTAGATCTTTTTTTTGTAGAAACTATTCTTCATTCAGAAATTGTTTTATCTGAAAAATGAAAATGCTTATATTTGCTAGTCACATATATATATATATGAGATATATATATATATATATATATATATATATAAAATTCAAGAACGCTTTTCCTTATTTTGCTTTTGTGTTGCCTTTTCAGCTCTTCCCTGGAACTGGTAGTTCCCTGAGTCCCTGCTAGATGGCATGGCAAGCCACCACAATAATAATAATGCAATAAGGCAGAGGTACAGGCATGTTGTGTGCAGTAGCCAAGTCAACTGCTCAGCCAACATTATTCCCTTTCATTTTTCATCTTGTATTTTCATCATATTTTCTCATTTATTTATGGGAGATCACAGCTAAGCTTTTAGTTTTTTAATTATTAAAACAATTATAAGCAGGGGTCAAGTTCCTCTTTCTCCTGTATAGATGAAAGGAGTTGAAATCAATACTACTTGTAGTTTTATTTCATAAAGCACACTTCAGTCCTAATAGGTGTTCTCTATGCTTTTCCCAGGTTTCTTCCTGTAGAAGTGCTGTAATCCAAGTTCTAGCAATGGGCCATTCTTTCCCTCGCACCCAACTGCAGGTGAAAATTTCTGCTTGGTCACATAAGACCTTGTGAATCAAAGCACATCTCACTTTGGCTTCACAAAGACCAGGTTAGGATGAGGGCATGATGTTTCAATGCTGCCACTAATAGAGAAAAATTCAGGTTTGCCTTCAGTGTTTTTCTCCCTCTGAGCATATTAAAGTCTGATTCAGAAATCCTGATTGTCCTTTTCACTCTGTGAAGGTGAAGTTAAGAGTAATTCCACATAACTCACTGGGTGACACTGTTGTAACTGCTGTTAGTAAAAGCACAATTGAAGTGCAAAAGATTTATACAGAAACATTTTCAAAATTACTGTTTTGAATGGATTTTAAAAAGCAATGTTTTAATTACTGCTGCCATACATAGAATTGCTTTTAAAACAAATAGCAGATACAACAGGGAAGAATGAAAGGTAAATGGTATAAGCAAGGATTAGCTATGGCCAAGTTATCTGTAATAGAATTTAGTCGATACTTGCAGATTTACAGAAAATGATAAGGGCGCAGGAGTGCCCATCTCCCTGGGGCAGCACAGGGGGGCTGGGTATCCAACAGCACTACATTGCTGTTTCGCCTTGGCATCTTGATCACAGGAGTCAGGCGTAGATCACTGAAGGGGATCTGTGACTCCATGCAGCAGCTGGCAAATGGGAGCCTTGTCCTGGGTACTGTATGATGGGACAAGAAGGATCATGTTTTCAGGTGTGCAAGGGGTAAAGCTCATCTTCTGTCCCTCACTTCTCCCAGTCACCTGGGGATTGCACTGGCCTCTGCTGCAGCTTGACTTGTCAAAGCACTCAGACATGAGAGAGGCTACAATATTAAAGAGGTTAATGTGCAAAGATGTCATGTAAAAAATCCATGCTCCCTTTTTACCAGAGCATAATACAAAAAGCTTTTGTACACTGTAGAGTTAGTAATTCTGCACACACAGAGTAATTCTGCACAGAACTAAGTAACAGTCTATTATAAATAACACTATGTTTATCGGTTCTAATCTCATTTGTTTTCCTAATAAAAAGGTGAACATTAACAGACTTAACTTGTGCTGCATTTCAGGAAGCATCTAGCTGTGGAAAACTCTGGGGAAGCACCTGCTTAGTGTAGCAAAAACAGCCTATTCAAAGCCCACACAAGTAATTTCAACAGTGTTAGTGTGGAAAGTATTACAGAGAATGTGAGTAATGGATATGAAAATATGGTATTGCATTGTAGAAAATGCCCTGGAGAGGCAATATGTGGTTATAGAGTCTGAAGTATCTTTTGTGTGACTCTTAATGTGAAATCTTATGTTGTTCAAGTCAGTGGCAAGAGCTGTGTAAAGACATGAGAAGGGAGAGGAGCACATAGCCTGTTTATTGATTATTGATACTGTCTTCCATTAGAAGACTATTTGAAGCAATGTATACCTTCACAGGTAATCCTGTAGATAACAAGGGTTAGAAGTGTGAAAAGACTTAAGCATCCATGCACTCCTTTTCATGAATAACTCTAGTCTTAAAGAACTAGCAAGACTGCTAAAAGCCTTAGTTCAGTGTCCAGTGGGCACGTACAAACCCATACCCCCAGCCAACCTGTTCAGGATCCTTCTTCATAATGACCTCTTACCAGAATCAGTCTCCCTCAGCTCACCTAAAGGAAGAGTCTTTGAGAAGTACCTTGCAGTGACTATGGCTATTTTCCATGCACCTCTTCTCAGATTCATTACTCTGTGTAATTCAGGGAAGACTTGAACTTATCATCTCTGCTAGGAAGAGTACTGCAACCTTTTGGCTGTCAGATATTCAGAGGGGAGGGAAAGAGGGAGGAGGGCTGTCTCCTGTTAAAACTCTTCCAGTATATACAAATAATGACAATTCACTACAGCAGAGACAGAGATTGATGACATAGGCATATAATTAGGGCTATCACCTGGGAAGTGGGAGAGTCAGGTTCTGGTCCATGCTCCAATGAATATTTAATTATTAACATGAGATGGAACAGCTCTGTCAAGCCTGGGTAGGCTGCACCTGCAATTTTTCAATGGTTTTCTGCTGCAGACAGTCTTCAGACCAGTAAGAGAATTGGATGGAACTCCTTGTTTCCAAATTAATAGGTATCTCAGAGCAGACCTTCTAACTGAATGTCCTCACCACTGAAAAATGCTATATGACAGCAAAGATTGTAGGCATTTAATTTGGTAAGAGACTGAGAATTTTTAGAAAATTCTCATACCTCTAGGATGAGTTCCTTTGTGTTCTGCCAAAGTGCTCTTAAGTGAGATGTGAGGACCCAGCTAGTGCATCCCATAACTTCTATGAACAAAAGAGGATGAAAGAAAACAAAGATAAAGTCTTCTTCACCCTTTCCCAGCTGAATAACTGGGGAATCAAAATTTCGGGGTGTGAAGTTCAGTCTCAGTGAAATCTCTGGAGAAATTAGATTTTCTAATACTAATGGAGTAAAAGGAAAACTGAAGCCCCAGAACCAAAAAGGAGGTCAAGCTAAGAAATACTCAAGGAGGAGAGGGAGATTCAGTTGCTTAAAAATAAGTGCCAAGTATCACTTTTGGTGTTTGCTCTGATGTTTTAAGCTTGTGTGGCCTCCACTTGCTTCTTTTCAAGGGAGTGGGTCTCCCTGTAGTCCTACCTCAGACCTGCCAGCCCCCTGAAGATGTTGTGGCTGCCCCAGACATCTTAGGTAGCCTGAGGTGACAATGTTTAGGCTACTGAATCCTACCTAGCGTGTCCATCTTGCTAATGTGATACCTCTAGTTTCTGAATTTCTCTTGTCATTCTGCTTCATCAGTGAGTACTAATGCGAGTCTGTTTCAAACTACACAGTGGCTAAAATTGTTCTGTTCTTGCAGAGGAAGAAGAAAAAAACAATCAGTCTGCAATCCTTGTCATAGAGTAGCTGGACCAGTTTTTCACTGATACAAAACATCATGCTTTCATTTTTCTTGCTCATAAAGTAACTTCACAGTCTACAGTACAACTTTTAAGACATAATTTGCACAGACTGACTGAATTTTAGTAGATGTGTATTGGATATGCATAACTGTATTTGTTATTAGTATTTTCTTTACTGGTTTTATCAATATGTGTGTAATTAATTTTAGAAGGTTATGACGTAGTAAAAAAACCAAACAGCAAATTCAGTTCTGAGAGTTCAAAGCGACTGAAATGTATCAATAAGTTCCCATTGGAAAATAATAAGACAAGAACAACACAAAGAAGATTGTAATGGAAAAATATAAAGATCAAGGACATACTGCAAGATCTATGAATACAATGTGTGCCAATAACAGGCAGTTTCTGTTCTCAATGACATGTAGCTTTCCATCTTGTATCATTCAGATTTCTAATTCATCTTGATCGTCTTATATTTGAAATGCTCTTTGCCCTTAATATAAGCAGATTTGGTAAGATTTGTTATTTCACTCTGTTTCACAACCTAGGATTCATGGCCCTGGCTGACACATATCTGGCTATCAATTACATTTTATTAAAAAATATATCCATTGTAATATAAGCACTTCCTCCCTCCTGCTTGCTTCAGTAATACTGACTGAGAACCAGGAAAAAAAATCACAGGTCACACTGATACAAAAAGGCAAGACTGACTGAACCTTTCTGTGAACAATGTTCTACTAAGTGCTCCATTTTACAGATAGTTTCTATCCAGTGTGAACATGGATTCAACATTGATTTTTTAAGTTGTGTGGAACTACTTGTTACCAGTTGTTCCTCTTGGAAATGCCACCCAACCCTTCGTACTTGTGTGCCAGACCTCTTTTGGCCGTGTCTGTTGGCTGATGAGCTAGTTCCAGTCCAAGGATATTGCTGAGCATGAGCCTTGCCCATCCTCCTCAGCACCAGTTTCAAGGCCTGTGTGTCAGTTTGTATTCCAAAATGCTATGCAGTGTGTCAGCTCGTTGCATTGTTGAAGAAGGCCAGATCTGGACACAAGCTGGCAATGAGCTTACACTCAAGTGCTGTCCTATGATCAGTTTAGCTCTGACAGCTCAAGCCTTGCCTGCCCTTGTGCTCTTGCAATTACAGTCCTGCTTTGGAAACTTTCTTTTCTGGGAAAACAGCCACATGTGCACCAGGTATATCGAGGGCTCCAGTCTGGTACATTAAAGGAAAGAGAGTATTTATGAATGTTTTGAAAAAAAACCACATTTTCTGACACAGAACTTAAGCAGGAGGCTTAGAAAGATGATTGACTAGTTGGCAAGATAATTCTGTGTGGAATTATGGATGACTGCTAACCACTCCTGGGGTCAGTAGAATAAAAGAGATTGGTGTGAGATGGTAATGGCATCATGGTGAGTTTTGACATTAGAAGAGCAGAAGCACAATTGGGGTTACTCCTCAAGTAACAGGATAAAGATAACCTTCTCCCAGTGACCTAGACACAAACAAAAAACCCAAACAAAAAAAATAGAGCAACACCCTGTATGTTTTGGGAGACTCTGTGGATGGTGTGTGCCAATGGAACAAATCCTAGTAAACTATGGGGCCACTGAAATGATCATTCAAACTTACCTTAGAAGGATGAATTAGTGCTGAAGGGAGCCAGACCAAGAACTTTTTCCCACATTCTGAGGAGAATGTCAGCTACAGCTGGGTTTCTTCTGACTGGAGGAGCTGAAATAAGCAACATAGTCCTTTTGCTTATGTGACTCTTGGAATCAGCTGTATTATTTTTGCTGTAATTCTCTCTTCTAGAAACTGGGATAAAATCTTTGTATGGGCAATTCAGACAAAAATGTTAAGATATTGACACAAATTATTATTGTTCAAAGATGCTTTTATTATGGAAAATATTTTCCAAAGGCAATGCCTCTCCTCTGCTTATTTAATTAACAATGACAGCAGAAAACAAGTCAGCTACAGACTGTGAAACTAAAATGCTGTAGAGGGCCCCGAGTCCTCATACAAGTCTGAAGTTTTTCTTATTATAGTATAGAGTGTTTAGTAAGGAAGTAAGGGTCCAGGCAATTGGTAGATTCTGGAGTCAGTGCAAAGGTGGGATTTTTTTCAGGGGGCAACAAGATAAAACCTGGGGGTTTTTTTCTGAAAATAAATGAGAATTTTTAATTAGTGATTGGAGACACAAGGGAATATAGCTCTGTAGGCTAATAATTGATCATTTCATCAATCTGGAAAACCATTCAATGGTGACCATTCAATGAGTCAGATAATCTTCCCTGCTTGCTTCTCCTTTTTTACATGTCATCAGAGAACTCTGCAAACTCTTCCACTACCGATAAAAAGTCTGTACTTAGGTTTCAGAATACATCCACAAACTGGAGAAAAATTAGAAAAGGAATAAAGAAAGAGCCTGGTGCAAGGCTTTTCTGTTTGTCTCCTGGTTTTGCACAATGGAACCTCTATGTGCAATTGAGTATTTTTAGAGGAAACAATAATAATAATAAAAAAAGAATGTAGATTGAAGAGCCAAACTTTAGTTCATTATCATTTTACATACGCAGACAATAATGTTTGTTTCTCTACTTGGAATAATTTGTATATTTTTCTGTACAATAAGCAATCCATTTTTCATATTTTATTTTTTTCACAACATTTCTAATATCCCAGTACTCCTTTGCATATGGTTAGTTAATTCCTCTCTCTCTTATGGATTCATAGTATTTAAATATTTATAAAGAATTAGTATTTCACCTTACTTAGTCAGGGTAAGTAACTTTTTTAAATCTTGTCTTGCTAGCAGATCATTTCAGTTTCATTCTTTTCATCTTTGCTCTCTTCTTGACTCAAACAAATCTGTGAGTATATTTTTCCTCAGAGGTAGGATTCTAACCTGAAGATTGTCTTTGGAGGCAAGGAAAAAAACTCCAAAGAAAATCCAAACAGTAATACAATGCCAGTATGGAAAAAAAACCCCCAGGCCTACAGACCGTTTTTTTGGTTTTTTTCGGGTTTTTTTAACTTAGAGAATCACTATCAGCGGGTAATAAAAATACATAACTACAGTAGTTTCTCTGAGATGCTTTCATCGTATAGTTTTATTTACGAGAAAAATAAATTATCACTTGAGAACATTTATTTGTGCATTCTTCTTTTCTGTAATTTGCAACATTTTTATGAGGTGTTTTATTATTCCACCTCTATGGAAAGTAGGATTTTTTTTTAATCCCCTCCTGATTGAAAAAAGCCTTTGCTTTGGTTGAAGGTCTTCTGGTTTGTCACTGAAAAGACCCCTTTACTTGCTGATTTCTACTCATTAAAGTGGTAGTTTATCCACCTTCAAATGTCTCTGCTCTGTGTCACAGACACTTATTTGTTCTCCAGCCATCAAAGTGTATTAAAATTAACAGCAGTCATCACATGAGTGGAGGGTAGCCATTCTCAGACACACAGATAGTTATATACTCACAGCAGGAAACTTGCAATCAAATTCTAACAAAAGGTCACATTTGCAATAAGTAAAGGAAAATGTAGGTAATTGGTTATGGAATCAGTTAATACCTTCACAGGCCTTGAAAGGCACTCTGACAAATTCGAAGCCCTTTTGTTCAAGTAATTAAAACTGAGGTATTGTCATACTATTAAAAACTTCAGGAAATTTTTGGTGTGCTGTAAAATAGTGTTGCTACAATGGCAAACAAATTCAAGAGGGAAAATTATTTGTGGCTTCTTTGAAAAGACATTTGGACTTGGGTTCTGCTGAAATTCAGAAAAGGAACAGGGAATGAAGTGAAGGACAGTGTGAAGATTAGCCCTACAAATATGTTTTTATGACTGACTTCAAGACATGCCCACTGTTTCCCTCAGCTGATTTAGTTGGATGCCTAAGAAATGCCAGGTTGTAGCCTTTTCCCAGGCTTCCCACAGACATCAGGATATTTGCTGGTTTGGAAAGCAGGGACTGAGTTTCTGAGGCTGGAAAGCACCTCAGTATTGGCTGAAATTCTCTTTTGTCTAGTTGTACAATGCAGTCCTGAGCCACATCTATATTTATCTGTATCATAGGTTGGGCAGGTCCCTGAGCCTCCTGTGTGACCAACAGGACTCCGAGCAGGCAGAGAATGAAGCAGGGACCTGCCAGGGGCACCCACCAGGATAGACTGGAAATGTACTGTCATTTTCTTTGTCCCTCAAATGCTCCTGTTTATCCAGTTCAAGCCAAGGATTTCTGGCAGTTTCTTTCATGACTGGCACAAAGTCTTTAGGGCTCCTGGTGTGAAGCCCTACCTCTGCCTGTAGGAAATCAAAGTTGGCACCCAAGAGCCCTCAGCAGGAGCTGGGAACTCCCTTGAGGAAGGTAGTGCAGCCCGTGCCTTCCCATTTATGCTGGGATGCTCTGAATCATGAGAATAAAGTGCCTGTTGGATCAGATGGTGTGTGACCCAGGCATTTTCCTGAGTCTATGAGTGGGGACACATGGCAAGAAGAGGAAAGATATGGTTTAAAGCCTCTGTTTGGGTAAACATTTTAAATAATAACCTGCTGTTAAGTAAACTCCAAGAGTTCTTTTCTGCCCACCAAGTGCTCTTACAACTAGGCTAGGCTGTTACACTCACATTAACTTCTCTGTGTCTTAATCCAGATTTGATGGCACCACCATTCAAATTTTGACCCCTTCTACAGACATGACGTCAGGCTCATTTTTCTTCAGAACAGCTCCAAACCTGGCATTCAGAACACTCCCTGGTAGCTGAGGGAGAGCTATCATTGAGTCCTGCTCTCTCCAGGTACTACTGAGCCCTCTCCTTGCTGAGCAAACAGAAGGTGGTACTGGCCCTATACAAATTTGGTGGAGGAACTCCTTCATATAGCACAAGGCAACTTCAGGCCTCTCAGAGATCTCCAAAGAAATCCTGGGAGCTTTCTTAGCTATGACTGGCAGCAGGGACAGAACCTGAGCTGTGAATAGGATGCCCATGGACTTTCAGGTTGCTTCCAGGCAGAAGCAGGTGTGCCTGGATCGTCACAGATGAAAAAGGGATGTGGATTGTAATTCTGACTCCCTTAAATGAAAATAAAAGCTCACAAAACAAAAAGCTTTTCCTTCCATCTAGTAATCCTCTCTGCAAACATTCTTAAGAATGTATGATAGCTGTCAACAGGAAAACTTAAACTCTTCACCCAAACATTTAGTTTTCTAATAGCTGAGTTATCTTAACAAAGGTGACCCATGTCTGATCTTGAGCTGATATGTGGATTTTCCAAGAGGAAATTTGGGAAGAATAAGAGAACTTCCAAAGCAAAATCAAAACCTCATTAAAATAAATTAATGAAGAGGGAGACCACAGATGGTGTTTCCTGCAAGAAAACCTGTTTCATGGTTGCTCTCTCTCCAGGCTCAATTTTCCACTTCCCACATGTCTACTGCTCACATTATCTTACCTCTGCACTATTTTTAGTGTTTCTCCCACAATGATGATCCTGGGAATGGGCAAGGCAGAATTTTCTGTGTTGTCCAAGCATTAGCAGACAAAGAAATCCCTTTTACTTCTTTCCTTTCCTTTCTTTCTCTCTGATGTCTGAAGTGACCGTCATTACTTAGACCAAGGCTGGCATGAAAAGTGGTTTGCCTTGTATTAGAGAGAATGACCAGTGTCATCTCAAATATGGGCTCCTCAAGTTCTGCTGCTGTGCAAATGCAGCAAATAGAAGGAGGGAAAAGCTTGTTGAGGTCTGGACACGATGAGGTTTTTAATTGTGCAGTCCTAACTGCCCACTGCCTTCAACCAATTCAGCATAATAATGCAGATGTGAAAATTAGTGAGAACGTTCAAAAGACTTGGAATTTTGAACACTAAATATTCCAGAGAGCTGTATGTAATCTGTAAACTGTATGTGTGAGGGAAGAAGGGGAAGAACAATTCCTGCCAGCAACATATCAGTTTTATTTGAGGATCTTTCCCAAGAGAGTTAGCGAGAAGGACGATAATACAGCATTTCCCGAATTGCTAGGTGGAGTCTGTTTGTTCAGTTCTAATTGAAATTATTACAGGAAACTCTTTGTAAATTTGCAAGTCTTTCGGGTAATAAGAAGATGGAAAATACCCAAACATCATCGTGTATTTAACTAATCAATCATAGCTGGAGATTAGAAGTTTAAGTAAGACAATATTGGGATCAATGTTTGCAGTAGGTAAGTGTTACTTTATAGGTTGAAATACCTTTGCCTAAGCAGTCTGTTACAAAATTTCAAAGTACAAACATTAAAAAAATGACATAGCTTTTCAATATAAGTATAGAGCAAATTGTTACAATTAATTAATTAATTAATCCTTCAGAAAGGCACGAAAATGGAATTGCTCAATAGAAGTAGTAAGAAGTTCTCAAAAAATTGCCTCTTTCAAGGCTAAATTATGGTAAAAAATATGTAGTATAAAGCAATTTTCATGTAAGCTATGTTTTTTATATGTAGAGGTTTTTGGGGGAAAAGTGTGAAACTTTTATTTAGGACATTATCTTTCAAAATACTTGGCCATGTGAGACGAAAATATTCAAGCCCTGTCGTATGAGGCTTTCAGAGCTCATCTGGCTCAGCTTATTTGAAAAGAAGATCAAGATGTAACTTGATCACTGGCAACAGGAATTTCATAGTGGAAAACAGCTCTGACAGTAGGGGATTACAATCTTGTTGACAAAAGCATCCAGAGATTCTTCTGAAGCTAGACATAATTTCTTGAAATACAATACTGTTTCCTTGCTGTGAGGGTAACAGAGCTTTTGTTGCATAGATATCTAATCAGGGTCCCATCCTGGAAGTGTCTTAGTCTCTGCTGTCCTCTGCCTTTGATAGGCTGAAATGTCACAGCCTTGGGGCTTGAGAAAAAGTGTTTGATTGATTAAGGATGTAGAAAATTTAACTTCCCTGAGAAGATGATACAATGGTCCTTTCAAAGTCCATAAGAGAAATCAAAATATCTTGTTGAACAGGTCTGGGCTTGCTAGGGGTTTTTTTTTTCATAAGTTTTTGAATTAATAGTTTTTTCTTGTTTGACTTTTTTTTGGTGTTTCTTTTGTTTGGTTGGTTGATTTTGTTTGTTTAATTGTTTGTTTGGTTTTTAACTTGATGTAATTACTTTCCAGTAGTTAAATTCCATGTAGTTTCTTTGTCTATTTAACAAAATCCCACAGAGACACGCTCATAACATTTAAAAACTGATCTCTGTTTTATGAACCTGAACCTTTTCTGTGTCATTTTCCATTTTCCCCTTTCCTTCTGCTGCAGCTTCCCAGTGTTGTGTTTCTCCATTCGGATGTTACACCATTTGCAGTTTGAGTCAGATATAGAATAAATTTAACTTTCTCTTTTTTTTTAACTGAACTTATTTCTGTAGGATTTGTCTTGATTCTCCTCATGTGAATTCCCCACCCATCTTTCAATGATCAAAATTCCTGACCGGCATCCCAATAACCTTTGAAAAATAAAAATCAAAATTTAAAAAATCATATGGTAAACTTGCAGACTCAGAGGCTATGTGTGCCATTGATTGGCCTGATACATGAAGAGTTTCTGACTCTCAATCTGAGTCACAATTTTATCTGCTCCTGCTGACTTCAGCCACGGCTGTACAGCCTGTGCTCATGCCCTCCTGTTGAAGATATGCATGTGTAAGTAATAATTTTTCTCCTCAGCTGAGGAGATCATCGTTTTGCAGACGGGAGCATTGCATCCCCATGCTACCTGGCTACCTGCTGACAGAGCCATGCCATGCTGGAAAGTCTGACAGAGCCAAGAGACTCAGCAGAATCACATCAGCTCTCTGGATGCTTCTGAGGGAGGTTGGGGAGAAGCCAATATAAACAGTAAGCAAATCTCCTTGCCTGTCTTCCTGACTTTCTGCCTGGTTTTCTGCGGAGAAGGTGGTTCAAATTTTATTCATCTTCTGGATGTCGCCCTGCAAGGAGGAGGAGGAGGACAGTGCTGAGTGCTAGCCAAGTGGCAAAGACTCTTTTTCCTTCATGCATTTCCAGAGAGTATTGAGAACATAGAAGGTTTGGAACATGGTAGATAGAGCCATTCATGGTATGTATTTCATAAATATTAGAGGGTTCAGAAAGTGGAATAATGATCCTTAGCTGTAAAATATTTATATTTTGTCTATTTATAAAGCTGATAAACAAGAAATTTCATAAAACCAATTTAAATTGTCTTTTTATTTTTTTAAATCTCAAATTGGTTCAGTTCTCAGGATAATTCCCACTGTAAATTTTATGTTGCATATTTAATACTCTTTGGTTTCAAGTAATTATATGTTTCAAATCCTACTTTTGCAGTTTGCTTGTATGCCCCAAGGCAACTGTGTATAAAGTTATCAAAAAGATACTATATTCAAAAAGAACAAAATATGTAAATCTTTGTCATATTTTTACAATCCCATGTATATTTATCATAGTTTCTAATTATTCTTTTTGCTTTACTGCATATTATTAGTTTAATTGAACCATAAACTTTAGACTAATAACACCAATTTGTCTTTCATTATACTTTGCTCTATTAACTTTTACAAATGGGTTCATTTCAGCCACTGATTGATGGGCACACAGCAACTGTGCTAGATTTCTTGCCCAAACAACTATGTTGCATTTCATTTTCTCTTCTTGGAAAATGCTTTTTCTTTCTCTTTCTTTTAATTTCCTTTTTTTTTTTTTTTTTT